>VXBQ01006846.1:0-32717 GCA_013400175.1 Phainopepla nitens | reverse complement strand
GGCCGGAGCGGCTGCACGCCGGGGCTCGGCTGCCCGTGCAGCCGGGGAGCGATGTCGCCTCCGGGGCCGAGCCTCGCCGCTCAGAGCCGCTGATGCTGGCGACAGCAGAGAGCCGCAGTCAGCCCCTTCGGGGGCCGCTGCTTCGCCGGGAAGAGCCCTGCAGGGCTTGTTCTGCTGTCTGTAATAGCCCGTACGGTACCCGAGCGGCAGCTAGGATTTAGGATTTCACACACGATGGCAAATTCTAAATCTTGATTTTAAATTTTAGAAAACCTGTTTATCATTTATTTTTTTAAGAAGCAGGTGAAGAAAACCATGCAGGTGGACCACACTTTAAAACAGACCTAAAATGCATTTCGCCTCAGAAAGAACTGACAAGAGGGCTGATAATTAAAAGGACAGCAGACATAGAAGTCTGTCTGAGGAGGATCAGCTCCAGAAGTCAAAATGAGGTCACCTGACAAAGGAATTTTCATAATGTCTTTGGGGAAATACACAGGAGAGAGGAGAGAGCTACCCACCTGAAGTCAGCATGGAGCAAGGCGTTTCCTCCACTGACACTTGTATTTAATACTGTCAGTAGCAAGGCTAATAAAAAAGCAGGATGTCTGCTTTGCCGGCTGCTGTTGCAAACCTCCACCCGTCCCAGCCAGCGGCGCTGTGCTGGTGCTGCTGCTGCTGCTGGTAGAGCTGGTCAGTCCCCAGCAGCTGAGCAGGAAGGAAGGAAGAGACAAAAGCACTGAGCTGTGGCTGCTAACTGGGTACAGTTTTGCCAGGGCCTGTCTCTCATTATCTGATTGTTTTCTGATGTCTTCTGGGGTTTTCTCTTGAAGTTCTGGGGAACTATAAAAGCAGTTTTTAAGGCTGTCGCAGGTACGTAATCTCAGTCATTATTTTTCCTAGAAAGCAGAGATAGGTTGTGTTTCAGGGTAGTTGGGTATTTGACAGGCAACTAGGGAAACAGAATATTAGAAAGTAGTTTTCAGGGTTTCTAATATCCAATCCCTAAATACCTCAAGTCTGCAGGAAATGAGACAAGTCATTTCATTGCTGTTGAGGAACTAAGAAAATATCCATCTGTTATGATGATTTGAGTTCTTTGTGCTTTCTGATGTGCAAACAGATAGAGTCCTATACCAGTACTCAGATTTGCAGCGGAACAGGCTCACTTTTTTTTTTTCTCAGACGCAAGTCTTTCTACATATTTTGACATCTGTGTCTCAATGTCTTAAAATAAGTTTGTTTTTTTTTTTTTTTACTTCACTTGTTGGGTTTAATTAAACAGTAAATCATCAACTCTTGTTTCTTTCCAGGTTACTTTGATGATAGGGAATAACAGAGGCTTGTTTTGTCTCTGAGAAAATAGAGTCTGGCCTGAATGTTTGAATTGCTTCATTATAAATAAAAATAAGCATAAGAATTTCCTGAGCACTCTGTTCTCAGTGCAGAATTTCTGAGAAGAGGAACCTTGTCCATTCTGTCAGACTAAGATGATTGTAAAAAGCTATGGATTTTTTATTGACTAGATTTAATCCTCAAATGTATTTTTGCAGTGTACACTATGTAATGTTTATCAAAAACTTCAAGTTAAAGCAAAACCTTTAATTCTTAAGATTTTCTGTGTAGAAGATACTTTGTGGCTAGGTGAGAAACTAAATTTTCAGTATGTAGTATTTTCCAGAAAATGCTCCTGCTTTAGTGGCAGAGACTCTGTACAGCCTGAGAAGGAAGGCATGTGTTTGTGTCACTGTGCAGTTAAAGCTACAGTGGAAGGTGATTAAATGATGTCTGCTTCTGCAGGTAGGCTGTAATACACCAAATGAATCCATCAATTAACAGGAAGGCTGCTTGGATACCGTGGGAGGGGCACTGGTTGCAGCCACGCAGCAGAGTTTGGAGTGCAGCAGGGGTGCTGTGTTCAGTTGCAGTGACTTGGCTGCTCCTGAGGCCTGCTGGGACAACACAGCCCCTCAGAACTGACATCCCCAGCCTCGGGTGTTCATTCACCCCTTCAAACACTAAGAATGTGGTTTGGATTGGATGCTTTTCTAGGACATGGTGGTTTGTAGCCCCCTCTGAATTTGTTCTGTTGAGTTTATTAGGTTAAGGTAGGTTTTCTTTGAACAAGGCGGACACGATGCACTTTATTTCTTTGTGTCACTCCTAAAACTTGAACCATAATGTTTTTTTTCTCTGTTGCCTTAGCTGTAAAGGACCCTACAGCTGTAGAAAGAGCAAATTTACTGAACATGGCTAAACTGAGTATCAAAGGACTCATTGAATCAGCCTTGAGCTTTGGGCGCACTCTGGATTCTGACTACCCACCTTTGCAGCAGTTCTTTGTTGTCATGGAGCACTGCCTGAAGCATGGCCTGAAAGGTGTGGAAATTGCTCTAGCTGCATATTTCTCATCCCAAACATGCCATTTTTCTTCCTTTCTTTCTGGAAGTAGATTAAAAATGTGTAATGTTGCATAAAGAATTGCAAAAAAATATGCAAATTGTCACCTTTTATAATGAATAATGTAATTATTAATTCTTCACCACATATATTTCCACATTTACCTACTTATCCTTTTGTACTGCATTTGTTGTACGTGGCCCAGGGTTTACCAACTGCATGTATGTATGCAGTGTACGTTTTTAGCTAGACAGCCTTTTTATATTAAGTTTTCCAAGCATATCAATTTTATATTCACAGCAAAGTAGTTTGGAAGTTGGCTTTGGATAATGGTGAGCTGACCAGTGTCTCAGTTAAGAGTTATCTGGAGCTCTGGACTCAGCAGTTAACCCTTTCACACACCAGATATTATGAGGGAAGCTACTGCAGTAATTTAAATTAATTTGGTTACTTGATTTTTTCTTTTCATAGTGAGGAAATCCTTTCTAAGTTACAATAAAACCATCTGGGGTCCTCTGGAACTTGTGGAGAAATTATATCCAGAAGCTGAGGAAATAGCAGCAAGTGTCAGAGATTTGCCTGGCCTTAAGTAAGTAGTACTGGTAAAGTGCAGCAGGAAAATAAAGGACCTGACTGAGAATCTGCAGGTGTCTTGTGATTTCATTTGGCATTAATGCAGACTTTGAACAGCTAGCACATGATGTTGGGGGAGAGCACAGGTGAATGGAAGTTGGATAACAACAATGCAAAAAGGAGCAGGTTGTTTATCAGTTGCTCTGCAGTCTAGCAATTCAGCAGGCATTAATGAGTGTAGTCAGCAAAGGCTGTATAAAACTAAAGGTGAATTCTTGCCTGCACAGTCCTATTCAGATGTAGATTTATTCTCTTCCCATTCCAGTGCACTCTGCTTTTGTATTTAGCTTCATAATGGGCCGTACATGAAATTCCAGAAGGGCTTGGTTACACTGATTGGTGTATGGCAGCATAAGGGTTCTAATTTATAGCTTTAGACCTTATCTAAAGCACATAGGCATGTCAATTGTTACTTACTCTTGTGGCAGGCCAGAGGAAGTAAATAACCTTTGCCAAGCGTGCTACTCTGCTGGTCCTAACACAGCTCGTGAGGGGTTTTTCTTTTTCTTTTATGTGCTTACCCCTTGTAAGTGTGCCAGCACTAGAAGAGGAAGTCCTAAAGGTCCTGGTGCAATTTGCTGGGTATTAGGGTTTGCCAGTTACATGTCTTCATCTTTTTTTGCATTGTCTTCCTGAGATAGTGCTGTATTTGTGCACAGTTACGGGTGGGATTGGCTAAGTGCTGGGTGGAGCCAGAGACTGGGATTGGGAAGGGAAGCTGCCATGGTGGCTTGTGATGGGCATTTGGTTTATTTTCCTGCAATTCCCCTCAACTCTTAGTAAACAAGTTGCAGAAAGGAGTATCAACTGTTGCAAAGATTTTACTTCAGCAGAAAACAGGACTTTCAAGATTATCAGGCATTCTATACTCCTGTGTTTCCAAGGTCTGCTCCCAAGCTCGGATTAGTAGTTGAAAATCACTATTATCCCAAAGCTTGGAGTCAAAGCCTAAATATTCTGGCTTTCCAGACAGTGATGCTCAACTCATAGTTTAAAATACCCCTTCAGAAACACCAACTGCTCCACCAGCAGACTGCTAAGGTGTTCAGGACCACGATTTCATCAGTATGTTATGAACTTGGGACTGTTTGTCTTCGTGCCTTTTGTCTCAGGACGCCGCTGGGCCGTGCCCGGGCTTGGTTGCGGTTGGCGCTGATGCAGAAGAAAATGGCCGATTATCTTCGCTGCTTAATCATCCAGAGAGACCTCCTCAGGTGAGCAATTCATTGGATTTTGTTTGCAATTCATTTTTAGAGGTTTAGTCTCCTAAAAAATAATCCTGCATTCCCCCACTGTGCAGAAGAAGCACTGGAGAGGAGGTGCTTCGTCCCTACCCACGTGCGTGGTGTCCGCTGAGCTGCCATTGAAAGGAGGGCTCTTGCTTTGGACTTTGCTTTCACAGTTCTAACACTGGCATTGCTCTCCTCTAGTAGATCTTCTCCTGCTTGGTGGAGTAATTAAAGCACAAATGGAGAAAGATACTTGTCACCTCAATTTCAGTTTTATAAGCTATACATATTTTTAAGACTGGCTTTGTGCCTAGACAACAGTGGTATGTTAGGGTGTCGTTGGTGTTCAGCAGATATGGACTTTTCCAGTGAGAAGACAGTTTGTTACATAGAATCTAAAATTCTGTTTTAAAAGTGCAAGGAGAAGAAAGTGCTGGTATTCTGTTTAGTGTAGAATTTATATTTTAAAAACCTTTTTAGCATTTCAGCCCTTTATGTTTCTCTTTTATCCATTTAATCTCTTGCTTGGGTCCTTGAATTTCAAGCATGTATTCACTAAATTCCAGGCATTTTTTCACAAAAGGTAATTCTTTTGCCATTCTTTATTTGCATAGCTTGCAGTGCATCTTAAGAGTTGTCTGACTCAGTGTGGCCAAACATCCTTTGTTACAGTATCCTCTTCAAAACTGGCTAATAACAGGTGTAGGGAAGAGCCTTTTCTGGTTTTATTTTGTTTGTTTGTTTTCTTTTAAAATCAAAGTAAATCTTGTCACACTCCCCACAGTGTCCCAGCCATCTGGAGCCTAAGGCAGTATCCTTGTTTTTAATAGCCTCTGAGACAAGCTATGCAATCTGAATTTTTAAATATTTATGAGGTGAAAGTATGGGCAGACCCAGTTCATCTTTAAGGATGCTGTAGTAAGGGTACAGTAAGAGAAAATCTAGATGTGTACATCACTTGTGGTGAATTTATTGGATGTGCATATAATGAGTATACCAGTAAGATGAATTTTCTCCTCTGACACAGTGAGTTTTATGAGTATCACGCACTGATGATGGAGGAGGAAGGAGCAGTTATTGTTGGGCTGTTAGTTGGGCTAAATGTGATCGATGCCAACCTGTGTGTGAAGGGAGAAGACCTGGATTCACAAGTAAGTCCACCCAGGTAAAGGAATGTGCATGCAATCCATGAGGGTTTTCTGTACTTCTGTTTGTGAATTTTATTACTTTGGAGTCACTTGTTAGAAATCCTGCTCGAGACTGTTCAGGGTGTGGTGATTCAGCTCCTGGATATGTGGGGCTGTTGCCTTACCTCATTATCAGCTTTCTTTTACTTTAAAATGGAGATAATGGTCAGAGTGCAAGGGTGAAGTTTTGTGCTTTGTCCTCAGATGGGAGCAGCTGTAGCAAGGCAGAGTTCTTTCCATCTGACTTGTGTGACCCATCCTTTTGCCCTGTGGGACAAGTACAGTTCCTTGATCAGTTTATCCTGGTTCATTTATTGTCGTTCTGGAACATCATAGGAACGGTACAGGGACCTGAAACAAACACTCTCTTACGACCTCATAAGAGGGTGACTGCTTTGATTCTGCAAAGCAAGACTTGGAATTCTTCCTGCTTTGAATGAGCTTTGACTTTTAACCCTGATCTTTTCCAAGAAAATATTAACCGATTCTGTTTAAAGGCAGATGAACAGGTATTTGTAGATAAATGTAGCCTGTGTTCCTGATTGGTTTTTTTTTTTCATCATCTTTGTGGAAAAAATCATAGTTGCTTAAGTGATTATTATTATATTCATATATTTGACGAAAAAGCAGTTCCTCTGTGAAAGAGAAGTTCCAGCTAATTGGGTGTGTGTACTTTTGAATCACGTTAACTTGTCCTCAGTTGTTTGTGCTAGTTATTGTGTAGTGTTAGTTTCAGGCACGAATCTTGTGTAAAAGAAGATATAACACTGACAAGCCTGTAATTACAGAAAGCTTGTCAACTTATCCCTAGTGTTGAGAATTAAATATGTGTATTATAGAGCACAAAATCTGTTGCTAGCTACACCTCTGTTACCACTGGGTGGCCTTGCTGCATGAGAGAGAAAACTCAGTTTGAGAAGGTGGTAGTGGCTGTGCAGATGAGATCCTGATGGCAGTGCATCCAAATTTGATATTTGTAAAATATCCAGAATCATTCTATTTGTGAAGAGTAGTATAAAGAAGGCGCCTTCTCAGAGAAGCTAGAAGCAGCAGGTTTTATTGAGCAGAATGGCAAGCTTCTGAACCTTGATGGAAGTCACAGCCACAAGCATCATTTTGGTATTAAAAACTATAATAAATAATGCTACTCAGTGGTGAAATGTGTTTATGCAGCCGTAATGAATTGAAACAAAGTAACTTCTATAGATAGAACATTTTACCTTATTTATTAGAGATGGTATTTCGCTCTAATAAGAATAATTAAAAAAAAAAAAAGTTGTTGGAGAAGAGATTTTTTAGAAAAGACATGGAAAGAACAAACAGGATCCTGACAGGAGAGCATTGCATAAACCAAGTAAATATTAAACTTAGTAAAATCTTGTTTAAAGTGTTATAGTTCAGGTTTTTCAGCTTCTGGCTGAAACTGGATGAATCTTAAAAATGCTGTAACTGTAAATGCTGTAACTAATTTTATCAACTATGTAAACACAAAGCTGTAAATATCAACAGCACTTATTTGTATGATATGAAACTGTACCTTTGCTTTCCCCTAGGTTGGGGTGATCGATTTCTCTGTGTATTTGAAGAGTGATGATGACCTTGGGGGTAGAGAAAGGTATGTCCTCACAAAATACCTCCTATTTTGCATGTTAACAAATGATTTCTTGGCTGGGGCCTGTTCTTTTAGAAAAAAGTCAGGCTCCCTAAAGGTGAAATTTTCTGATCCTGAGAAATGTGCCCCACTGTGTTGTTCTGTGTTATTAGTTAGCTGGAAGAGTATTTGCAGTCTGAAGCAAACCTCAGCAGCATCATCTACTGCCTCCAAGCAGTGGAGGCTTGCCAGGTGGCAGTGGAAAGGAGCCTGCAGACCTTTAAGCCCTCAACTTGGGAACCAGAGTTATGGCAGAGTAAATAAAGATCCTTGTCCTTCTCAGGCTGTGTGTGTTATGTTTCATGTAGAGAAATTGTTTGCAGTTAAAGCATTGGAATTTTTTTGTGTCTCACTGATAAAACAAGATGTGTTGCTGCCTTCATGAGTGTGAGAAGTTGCTTCCTTTCTTTTTAAAAACACAGTTAAAAACAGTTAAGATGGATGTTTGCATATGGTAAATATGTATATTTTCAGTCCATAGTTTAGTACAGAGTTTTGAAGCAGTTAATTTTATTTTGTGCTTGCTTTAGAAATGTACAGATTGCTGCAATATTGGACCAGAAGAATTATGTTGAGGAACTAAACAGGCAACTGAAGTAAGTATTACTTTGAAGTATGGGTGTCAGGCCAGGCTTACAGGTAAATGCCTTTTGTACCACAGCTTTGTGAGAGAACTTGAGAGAAAGAGCTGCAGATTCTCCATGTTTAGACTGAAGATTTAGTCAAGTAGGAAAAGACACTTCTGGAGAGCTCAGTGTCAGTTTTCATGCTTTTGGACAGTCAAAACCTTTATTTGTCAAGGAAACACAAAAGCAACAGACCAGGGTTGTGAAAGTCCTCATGGTTCATAATTTCACAGGAATGAAAAGCTTGTTCTGCATTCTAACTGTGTTCTATTTAAGAGTTTGCCAAAAGTGGTTTTGAGTGTTCTGGTGAATCCATACATTTTTATTTCTTTGCCTTTCAGAATATTTTAGCTTGTGGCTTTAATGCCTAGGATTGAAAGTGAATAAGCTCACTGCTTGGTAGGTTCAGGTTCCCGTTAAACAGTTTTCAGGAAAGCAGCATTTTCCCCTTCTTCACTGGCTGGAACAAACCTAGTCCACCAATGTCTTTGTTACTGTGCAAATAGAACAACAGTGATTTAAATTCTCTGAGGAATATTGTGCAGAGTTAAACAGTCTGAGGAGCTAAAAACCTACAAAACCCCAACAAACCAAAACCAAACACCAAAGCCAGAAAGAACTTCTGTATAATCTGTAGCACAGGTGATCTGGATCCTTTTTGAAATGTAATAATCCTTTTAAATTTTTAATGCTGGTAATCTGGATCGTTGGTTACTGTAAGGCTCCTATTGTAGTAAGGATATTCTGCTTTGAAATGGTGTCACTGAGCAGAAACCTTCAACAGCACAGAAAAGCTGAGCACATCAAATATGAGCAAAATTAAAGTAAAGAAGGAGAAAGGAGCTATCACAATGAAGAGCAGTGGTGTTTGTGCGATGTCATTATCCAGGTGAGCCTCTGGGTGTTCTTGTACACTCGTTTATGCATAGAATTTCCTGCCAGATCAGTGACTCAGCAACTCTCCTATTTTGATTCCGTTCAGCTGTTTGTGTTTAGACATCCTAGAATGCATTAATCTCTCTGCCCAGCTGTTCCTAATGAACTGGCAACTTCTGAGGACACCACAGAGAAATATGTGAAAAAGTAAATGGTCTTACAGAGTAGCTTCTCTGTGTCCCTGTGTGAAGTGCAACCTAAAAAAAAAGGTGCTTCCTGCAGAAATAGGCAATCAGGTTATGGAAAAGGCCTGCATGTAGTCTGATACTATAAAAAGCAGCAGAGTAATAAAAGGCTGTAAAACTCTGGTGAGACTCCTAAATAAAGTCAAGAAGCATCAAGAAAGAGATCGCCTGAGGACAAATCTCAAAAATGCAGAGAAACAAATGGTTTTGTAAAAGAGATGTGTTTTGGAGGAAGAGAATCTGGAGAATGGTGGTGTTCTGTATGGGAGAGCTCATTTATCTTTTGGATGCAGTATAGTTGTGATGATAAAGGAAAGGGAGAGTGCACGGGAAGCTATAGAAAACCAGGAGTTTAAGTGACAGGGGTGACATTGGGAATTGGAAAGAAGTAATGTATAAATGTTCAACAAAGGAGAGCCATTTTCTTTTATTTAGGAAAACCTCCAATAATGGGAACAGACCTCACAGCTCTTAACCATTAATCACTGTACCTTGCCTTAAAGCTTTTGAGCTTGGTTGATGAATTTTGATGTCATCTTGAATACCATTGTTTCTTTTTCCCTTTCAGTAGCACAGTTAGCAGTCTACATGCAAGAGTTGACTCACTGGAGAAATCAAACACTAAACTGATTGAAGAGGTACTTTTTTATTTTAGTAATGTGTAGCATATTATTTTCTCTGAAAGACTGTTTTTCTAAATATACTTATATTATTTTAAGCTGTGGAAGTTCTTCATAATATATTCAGATGCCTTTATTTTGGCCTAAAGAACAGGGGCAGAAGCTGCAGGGATTTGAAGTCAGCTTGCCAGGTAGCCTCTAGCATCAGTACATTGATTCTGTAGAACATTGCAATTTCCAACTTTGGACAAAATGAGAAGAGAATCCATTCTTAATGCCAGCTGTCAGTCTGATTTGTGCAGATGACTAGTCTAGAATGGATAGCACCAGTTGCTACAAAGAGACAGAAAGTAGTTCAGCAAGCAATTTCCGTTCCAGTTCTCAGCTTTAGCTACAGGGTTGTTTCTTACTTGTTTACTGGATGCTTATATACAGCTTTTAGACTTGTCTGGTTCTGGGTTTGTATTTATGGCCTATATTTCTGGTTATCTTTGATACTTGACTAGTTTCCAATATTTTTAGCTTTATAGGAGAGAGCACCTTTTTTAGTTAATGAAGTGGAAAATTGAAAACTCTAAATTCAGCTGCTGAAGGGACAGCTAGCTTACTCTGGGAATAATGTATGCAGACAGAGTGAGAACATTTTTTCTGAAGTGTTAATTCTCAGAGAATTCTGGTTCCTTTATAAGCCTTCAGCCCAACTGAAGTCCACCTATTTTGATCCTTTGGCTTATAATCCTGACATTAAGCTATGTACTGTAGGGCCCAGTTATAAATTGTCATCTTTTGTAAATATGTTTGTTTTTCATATGGGAGAGGCTTTCTTGTGTAAGCTGCTCCACATTATATATTAAGATGCCCGGAAAAGAAAATGAAAACTGGATGAACTTGAAGCCAAGTGGAGAGGAAAAGCTGAGGACAAGGAAAGAGAATTGAGGATTTTTAAGTCATGATGTGTCTTTCAGTCATAATGGAGCAGTGAAAAGAAAACATTCTTCACCAGACATAAAACAGTGAAGGATCCTGAACATGCTGCTGCTATGTAATGAAAGTGACTCATTATTGAAACCAAGAGCTTCATGCTTTCTTTAAAAACAACTAATGCTCTGTTTGGCAGACGGGGAGAATAGAGCAGAGAATGTCTTGGTCTTGCATTAATCAGAACATTTTTTTTCTTTATTTCTACTCACAGAAGTGGTCACAGTGCTTTTTTTATTATTATTTGTTTCTTTTCAGTTAGCAATAGCAAAAAACAATATAATTAAACTTCAGGAAGAAAACCACCAATTAAGGAGTGAAAATACTCTGATTTTAATGAAAACACAGCATCATCTGGAGGTATGTTAGTTTTACCATTTTTAATATTGTAACATGCCATGGTTAATTTTTGTTCAAAAGTTTGTACATCTCAATTTCAAGTGAGCTTAACTTGTCCAAATCTGAAACAACTTTTTGTGTTTCAGGACTTACTAAATCTGTGGAGCTTTCTAAATGGCATAAGTAAATTAAAATTCTAGGACACTAGATTGTTTTAAAACCATATGCATGTGTAGTGTATTTAAGCGACAGCCAAGGAGGACAGTACTGCAGTACAGATGTTCATTTTGCTGGTTTTACTCAGTTCTCATTATCAAACCTGTGGCCACAGAGCAGAAACAGCTCTTTCCATGTTTGTCCTGTGCTTGGAGGATGCGTTGGTAGGTTTTTCTTCTTATTCCCTACGAATGTTAAATTTCTGCCGTTAAACTTCAGCACTTATGATGAAGAAAGACAGACAGAACCTCTGTATCTTTGTAGGCAACTAAAGTGGATGTGGAAGCAGAGCTGCAGACGTACAAGCACTCGAGGCAGGGCTTGGATGAGATGTACAGCGAGGCTCGCAGGCAGCTCCGCGAGGAGGCACAGCTGCGCCAGGTGAGCGGTCTCTGCACTGCCCCTCTGCACAGACCTGCCTGGAAAGGCTGACCTGGAAACAGGGACCAGGTAGAATAAAAGGATAAAAGGGATTTATTGAAAGGATCCAGCTTGGGTAGTGCAGGAACCCTGCTGGGGCTACACCCAAGTCAAACCCACAAATGGGCACAAAATGGATCCCCGGTCACGAGGCCTCACACTTTGATAGGTTTTGGTCCACCAGCACATTGGAGTTAATTGTCCAATTACAGCTCCAGGTTATGAAGCTCCATCCTCCTTGTTCCCTCTCTTCCTTCACTGCTGTTTACACTCTTGGGCCTAAAATTTGTCCTTGGTCCCAAGCTAGAAAGGAATTGTTTTGTCTCCCTACTCTGTGCAGAGAGCTCACCAACCCTGAATGTGAAACCCAGAACTACCCACTAAAACAGCCCAGAGTCTGAAAAATATAAAAGTCAAAACGTAAGGCATCAACAGCACTCACTGAATGAATATTTCTGCTTTTGTTGAGTTCAAGTGCTGCCTTTCATTTACTTCAGCCTTTTATCTGCCTGTAATAAAAAGGGAATCTTTACAGAGCATCAATATTTCTATAGTAGTATTGCTGAAGAACAGTATAGAAACAGCCACATTTTTCTTTGATAAATTTTTAGGTAAGCTTCTAGTAATACTGTATGCTCCCTATCTATGTTAAATCTTTCCTGAAAATACAAATACTTCAGGTTTTTGGTTGTTTTTGTAATTAATACTTAGGCAACTCTATACAAAATTGTCAGGGTAATTTCTTATAATGTGAGTTGTCTTCTCCCTAAGTTCAAAAGCTCCATTGGTCAGTTAGTATATAAGTGTAATATTTATAGATAATTTGCAAAGGTAAAGAGGCACAGAATTTCTGAAGAGGTAAAATAGGTGGTGCTGCAGCTCTGTTAGAGTTGCAAACCAGAAAAAAATAATGCCATAATAATTATTTAAATCCTTTGTGTTGCATTGTGCTTGTGTGTTATAGGATATGGAGAATGAGCTGGTGGTTCAAGTTAGCATGAAACATGAGATAGAGCTTGCCATGAAGTTGCTGGAGAAGGATATCCATGAGAAACAGGACACCCTCATTGGCCTGAGGCAGCAGCTTGATGAAGTTAAAGCAATTAACGTGGAAATGTACCAAAAGCTCCAGGTAAAGGGACAATCTGCTGTTAACCTGCTGAAAGGCTCACACAGAGAGAAGTGCGTTATTTGTTACCATTCTGGTCAGTTGAATGCTGCTGTTCCCTGGAGTTTTGGTTTTCTTGTGCTTCTTAGATCAGCTTGACATTTTGGAACATTACCTATGTAAACATGGTTTCATTCAAAGAAGTTCTTAAGGCAGTCACTTACTGGGTTTAGGGAAGAAAAGAGCATGAGGATAAGATCATGGCCTAATAACACCCTATGTGAAACAGAGGGAGTAATAGTGTACTGTAACAGGGGCATTTTTTGGGCTTGTGTTGTATCAAAAGAATGTAGGCATAGAGTGAGGACCTGAAGAGAAGCCCTGACCTTCCAAAGCAGGGAAAGGAACACAAGAGTATGTTACATGGAAAAAGCTAATTACAGTTTTGGGTTTATTTTTAAATCTGTTAACAAATTAAGAAAATCTCTAAACAATGAAATGCCTTTTTGGGGAGAATATCGATCTCAGCGACCCCAAATGCAGTTAACAAATGACCAAATACCAGTGAATTATTTATGCAAAACATGAATTTGATTTAGGGAATAAATTATGAAAACCAGCACAAGAAACCAATCAGATCTGTGGCAGAATGAGGGGGGGGGGAAATTAGGATGCTGCAGAGAGATAATTGAAGTGATGGACAAAAGATTCTACTTTCCCATTTGCAACTGTGAGGAAACTGGAGAAGAGGATGAGAAGTATAAGAGCTGGAGAGAAAAATAAGATAATATGCTCCAGTGTTAGGATGGGGTTGGGGGGGGATTAATTTGTAGGAGAACCTTGGTGATTTTCTGGAACTAAGCTCTGTGCTCTTCACTGGTAATGTTCTAATGGGCTTCTTGGTCAGTGAATTTAAGTTGACTTCTAAAGTGGTTAACTAAGGAAGGAAATCAAAGGGGAACATTTATACTTGTGAAATATTAAATAGCATCTACACTTGCTAAGTATAAAACTACAAATTTTCTAGGCATAAGATTTTACATACTGTCCTCAAGGGTTTTTAGAAGGCAATCCTTAAAGAGAGTCAAAACTTGAAGCCGTTTTTATCATTTGCCCCTTTAGATAATGAAGAGAAAGCCCCCACAAGGTAATGGTGAAATTATATCAATTTCAGTTTTGACCTCTTTTGTAACACAGGTTTCTGAAGAGGCTATGAAAGAAAAGAATGAAATAATTAGTCGATTAGAGGATAAGACCAGTCAAATTAATGCAACTATGAAACAACTAGAACAAAGGTAAAGCCCCATCTTTGTTTCTCTCCATTCTCAACTCCACCCCCTTACATCTTATTGCATTCCTACAGTTGCCATTGGAATTAATTTTCAGCTAGAACATTTAAACCCAGCCTTCCTGAAACTTCTAATTAGTGCTCTGCTGTTGGACTAATTTTTCCTGTTTGACACACTCACTTTCAATACCAACTTAATCTTTCAGTTTTCTTCCTCTACCATTTTTCTTCTGGTCCTAGGTTTTTATGCTGATATCAAAAGTTGTTCTTTCAGTTGTTTCAAAAAATTCTGATTCCTTATTGCCTACTTTTTTTTCCTCACCTGAATGAAATGCAATAGAAACTGAAGCATTAATCTTGCTTATACTTAAGCATATGCTTAATATAAACATTAATGCCTTCAAGGATCACTGGTTGTTTGCTGAAGCTGTTATAATTGTTGTCCATTGCTTTGGGACTGCCATTATTTTCAATGACTTAATGAGTTTTCACATTGAAAGGTTGAAAAGTGAAAGACTAAAATTCCAGAATATTAAAATTTACACTATGGTTAGACTGCATGCACTACATAATATTAAGATGTGATTCACATGTTTTAATTTAGTGGCCTTATATGCAACATTGATCTTTCTAATTGTAAAATGTAACATATCCATAAGCCCTGTCATGTTGGTGTTTGACATGTCTTTTTTTTCATTTAAATCTGATTATGAAAAACATGCTTATGTATTAAAAAAATTAGTGACATGAATATTCTTTTATTGACATCCTTTTTTCCTCTTTTTTCTTTTTCTTTTTATCCTTTTGTCCCAATTTTTGTTTTTACTGTTTTGCTGCCTTCATCTGTCTTTGATTTTTGTCCACTGCATTCATGAAGTGACAAAGATCTGTTAACTCAAACTAGGACTATTGCAATGTCATTCGTCAAATGTGCCAGCAATGAGGCTCAGCACCAGTATAAACTTGTCAAGGATATATCATTCTGAAAGCTCCTCCAGATCTCTTGTGTTGAAATAATTGCTGATAAAATAGGACTTCAGAATTTTCCAATTAAAACTTGAAAGTGGTATTAGAAATCCTGCACTGTAACTGATCGTAGCTGGGTTCTGTTTTGTTTTCTGAAAGAACATCATCTCCGATCTCACTTTACCCCTCCTAAAAAAAAAGAAAAAAAAAGTAAATTACTGCACTATTATTAAGGAAATGTAAGCTAGTTTTCTAATGCTATTGAATCACTTCTTAGTCAAATTTTATTTTAAGTGGTTAGGTATCTTTACTTTGACTGTATATTTTTATGGCACTTGTTTCTAATTAGTGATTTTTCCGGTTCTTTGGTATTAAGAGATTTAAAAAGTAGCCCTTCTGGCTAATACTTCCCTTCTCCCCTGCTTATTCCTTTCACTTTTAGGCTGTATTCATGCCAAAAGCACGCTCTCTGTTGGGTTTTGTGGTTGTAACTAGCACTGTTTTCTCGAACAGCGTGGCAGGAGTTGGAGGGAGGGAGCTGAGCTCTCAGAAGGATGGATGTAAGAAGAGAGGGTGGTGTCAGCATCCGTGTTCTGTGTGTGCAGTGAAGGAATGACAGCCTTTGGGCATCCAGCAGCTAAAGCACAGTGCCACCTCCCTGATGTCAGCTGGGGTAAAATATTCTCATGGAGTGAATCAGGCTCTGTTTGGAGCCTGATTGCTGAGGGATTCCAGACAGAGACAGAGTGCTCCAGCAAATTCTGCAGCTGTGCTTCCTGCCTAGCACAGCTGCCCTGGGAGGTGGAGCAGGGAGTAGGATTTACAAGGAGGGCCCAGACCCTGAACCTGCCCAACCTGTTTGTCAGCTGAGGATCTTGCCTGGCTGTGTCTGCACTGAGATCAACACTGGTGGTTGTGCCCAAACCCTTTTCCCTCCCTCCACCCATCATTAGGCAGCCTTTACAGCTTCTGCTTCTGCTGTGAGCTGCTGCTTGCCTGCACAGCAGAAAGAAAAGTTCAGGCTGCTGACTGCCCTTAATACATCCCCTGATGTTTGCTCTGAAGTTTGTAGTGGAAGTTGACTGGGAAAATGACCTTAGAGTTTTGCAGCAGAAGGGGATGTGTTTGAAAAGTGGGGACAGGATACTATAACAGAGAAAGGGTTTCTACTGCATGGTTATGTACTAGCTTATTCCTTGGTTTGGAGGCAGAAAGAGCCTTTAAAATGAGCTGGCTGCTGTCTTCCATCTTCAAAGAAAACCCAAACTGGAAGCACTGAATAGAACAACAGGAAGACCATGGCAGAAGTGGGAGCCCCATCCACCTCACTGTCATCTATGCAAACAAATATCTGCCCCAATATCATCTGAATGCCAAATCCAGCTGCAAACTGTGGCCAGCTCAGCATCTGCCTGAATTTCAGCAGTGCTGGGCTGGGGATGATGCTGCAGCTTTTGGGTAGCAAGCTGCCTTTCTGCCTTGCTCGTGGAAACAGCTCTGCAGTTGGTTTTGTGATTTAGGGAAAGGTTTAACGTGCTTTTGGTATTGATGTCTTGGGTAGCTTCAGTCAGCTTCTGCACAGGGGAGGGACCTGCTTTTTCCCAATATGCTCCTTCCCATGTCTTGGCCCTCTGTGCACTACCACTGCAGATGTGACTGGGAGCATTCTTCAAGCCCCTGGGACAGCTGAGTGAGATAGTGCACCCTTGATAAGGTAGTTTAATTGCAGCCTTGTGCACTTGTTTGCCAACAGCTTTTGGAAACTCCCTCTGGTGCAGCTTCGTCAGCAGGAGCACAAATGCAGACGTATTGCTGACACATCTTTTTAGCTGGCACTGGGAGGTGGGAGTTGCTCTGTGCTCAGTGAACTGCTGGGAAGGGAGAAGTCAACATCTCTCTGATTTCTCCCACCACTTACCTGAGAGGCCCTTCAGGCAGTTTGGCAGAACACGATGCATCAGCTGGGGACACTGACTGTCTCCTCTGTTCTCCAGACAGGTGTAACCATGCTATAGCACAAATGCCCTTTTAGTACATTTAGTACATTACTTTTGTTACAATACATCCACCAGAGAGGAACCACAGTGAACTAATGCATTCCAAGGGGAGTGCCAGCTGAACAAACCTGGAATTCGGAAAGATAACATTAAATCAAATAACAATCACTCATTTCTTGATTAATCATTTTGATTTGTCTATAGTATGGAGCTATTTTAACCAGTGTAAGAATGCATTATTTTTAATACAGACTATTTAAATTAATTATGATGTAGTTGAGGTAGTTCTATAAATGTAGTGGGACCTGTCAGGGTGTATTTTTGTTGTATTAGGCTAGTCAAGTTTTTTGCTGTCTGATTGCAGTGCTCTGTATGCAACCTTATGCCTCAGTTGTTTTGAGCTGCTTTTGCACAACACATGCTCTGCCCTGTCTTAATGGGTGATTAGTGCTAGCCAGGTACTTCTACAGAATTTACATGAGGGGAAAAAAGCCTCAGAAAGAACACATGAACATATGCTAAAGGAAAAAGAAAAGCAAAAAGTTAAATGCTTCAGTTCTAAAATCTGTATCATGCTTTGGCACCTGTTATTCATGAGCATAAAATAAAATAATTATTACTTACAGTGATTACTCTCTTAGTGTATGCAAACCCAGGAGCTAAGTTCTCTAGGCATTGTATGGATTTCTCGTTTGAGTTTGTGAGTTTCCCCCAGACTTTGTTTTTATTTAGAAATGTTTCTATTTCCCCATTTTTCTTTTATTTGTCTTCTTCACCCTCTACACCCTAGTTCTAGCTTCAGTTTTACCCAAAGTTGATTTGAATTACACCAGATTGCAGCAAGCAGAGAAGGCTCAAATGGAGGCTGAGGCTGAGGATGAGAAACTTAAACAGGAATATGTGAATAAATCGGAAAGCCTGCAGAACGAATTCTCCCAGAAGGAGAAACAGATGTGAGTATTTCTTTCCTGTTTGGAAAAATGCACAGTGTAAACATTCTACATTGCAATATGTCCTCTCTCCTAATACAGGCTGCTTGTTGTTAAATGGTTTTGAGCAGGATGTAAATACTAAAGATCTCTGTGTCAGGTACTGGCAAGGCAGAAGAAAATATGTCGTTCCAAGGAAGCCAAGCTGGCTTTGGGTGCCTCTAAAATGACATACAGCTTGAAAGGAAGGGGAAAACCAGCATTATTTCTTGGCTAAAAGTGCCAGCTAAATTCAGGAGGAAATTATCCTAAGTGGGGGAAGATATGTAGTGGAGCAGTGGTAAAACACACTTTTAACAAAGCCCACAAGTATGGAGTAGTGTAGACTTAAACAGAAATGGCACAGCAATAGTTTGATCCAGCTTCAGGATGGTTTAACTAGAAGTGGTTTAACTACCACTGCACAGAAATAAAAAGTGAAGATCCAGTGGAGCCATAGCAGTTTAAAGCTGATGTAAAAGCCAAGCCTCTAGTCTTTCTCCTGTTACATCCTTCAGTACTAATTTAAATCAGTATGTAATGTTAGAAGCTCCCTGTAAGGCCAGGTGTTTTCCCTATTTGGGAAGGTAGAACATCAGTTATTTAAGTAAATCTTTGGCACAAAGATTGGGGCTTAAAAATCAGTGATTTCCAATCCAGTTATCAGCCCTTCCCTGCCTCTCTCAAAACTCTGAATGTCAATCCACTTGTTCAATTGTCATGACAAATGTTCACTTTACTACCACAGTCACCTCTGCAGATTTGGGCAAAAGAACAGTTCAGACCCCAGCCTTAGAATTCTGCAATTCTGAAACCTCCAGGTCATGTTCACTTCTTTTCCAGCCAGATGCTGAGGTAGTGTCCCAAAATGTAAGTCTTCCCTTTAAAAGTGGGTTTGGTTTTAAAACAGGAAAATTAGTGTGGATGTAGGTTTCCCATCAAAAGACCTTGCATGAATACTCGGAGGTTTTTTTAACTCTTTTCCTGTGTTGGCACAGTTTAGATGTAGAAGGTTGAACAGTGTGCTTCCACCCTTTGGTTTCTCCATAACATTCTAAACACCAGCCCTTCCATGAAACCAATAGTAAAATTCCGGCTAGAATGGGTCTTCTATCAGAGTAGCCCTAATTCCTTTAACTGAAGTTCAGTTAAGCCAATGGAATCTATATCCCTCCTTATGCTGAACCTCAGCTGTGTAGAAAGTTAATTAAAATAGTAATTTAAAGTCCCTCCTCCTCCTTTATTTTCAGTTCTGTTCAAAATGCCATAAACCTTCGTCTAAAATAGAGGATTCACATCTGAGGGTGTAAAATTAAATAACTTTTATGGTATCAGAGATACCTGCAATGATTATCTGCATCACCAATGACACTCTGGCTGGTTGGTTTGGTTTATTTTAGAAACAAGCTGTATAAGGTTAAGGGGCTTTGCCTTATGCATGTTTTAAAAATAATTCAGAATTTTATGGTTAGTCTTCTCTTTCTTATTTATTTCAAAGGTCAGCTCTTCAAAATTATGCCATATTCCTGGTCCTTTAAATAAACTTACTTTGAAAAGCATTTTCTAAGTGACAGAGCTTTGTTTGTTACACTGATATCTAAAATATGGTTATATTGACACATTATTTCTGTTCTAGAAAACACGTAAATTAATAGTTTATTATGCTGATAGTCTGGTGCACCCAGAAATAAACTCAGTTTTGTTTTTTAAAAGGGATACTGTTGTACACAGTGATTTTTGTTTTGTTTTGTTTTCCCTGTTCTAGGCTTCAGCTGGAAACAGATTTGAAGATAGAAAAAGAGTGGCGGCAAACCTTAGAGGACGATCTTCAGAAGGAAAAGGAAACTGTATCTCATCTGAGAACAGAGACCCAAGAAATAGTTAACCTTAAGAAAGTAAATTCTGCATCAAATTTTAACTAGTAATTTAGAAATTGACTGCAATGTTAGTTATGGACTTAGACAGGGTATTTTAAAGAATTTCTGCCAATATATGAGAAAGATTACGTGAATGTAATCTCACAAATAGAATGAGGAAAAAAAAAGGGTTTTTTACTCCCCATTTAGTCCTCAGGTCAGAACTCAGTACTTTGGATAAGGAAAAATGAAATCCTTGATTTCCCTTCTCAGTTGTGTTGAAGGCTCTGTCTTCTCACTTTAGGCCAGAGCCATGGCTCTCTAGTGCTCTTGGGCTCTCCAGTCAGTCAGGTTTGTTTTCTCCCTGGAGTGGGCTACAGAAGCAGAAATGTTTATCTCTTGGGGTCTGAGAGAGTTTAATCCTGAGCAGTTGCTGTTCAGATTGGATTTGGAGGGAGTGTGAGGGATCACTCATGCCCTTGGCTTTCTCAGCAAGATCAGCTTCAGGAGGAGCAGCTTTCTAGGCAGTAGGGCAAACACAATCTGAGAATAATCTGGTTTAGTTTTATTTTGTTTGTTTTGTTTTAAGGAGTTCCTTAAAGTTCAGGAGAAGAACAAGCAACTGAAAAGCATATGTGAGGACCAAGAAGCTGCTCTCCAAGAACTGGCATCCAAGCTGAGCGAGTAATTTCATTATTCATGATAACTTATACGTATTCTTTTTGGCATATACACTTGAATTAAGAAAAATAGTAGGACAGTGGTAATGCATATTAGACAGTATGTGATGGTATTATTATTATTGTTATTGTTATTACTAACCAGTTATCAGAAGTCAATGTGTCTAGTTAGGTCAGGCCTGTTAATTTTTATTTTTGGCTGGTGGGGTGGCTGTGAGCTCCTGGGTAGTGACAGTGCTGTGAACAGAAAATCCTGGTTTGAAGGGCATTAGGCTTTGTCCTGCAGGGAGAACAGTTGCCTGGTTTGTCAGTTGTGGCATTCCCAGAGGAGCCTCAAGGAGAAGGTAACAGCTGTGGCTCCAGCAGGGCAGCACTGCTCTTCTTGAGCCCCAGCCAGACACCAAGCCCCACACAGCTGCTCACTCACATCCCCACCACTGGGATCAGGGAGAGAATTGGAAAGGTAGAAGCTGAAAAACTCATGAAGGGTTGAGATAAAGACAGTTTATTAGAGAAGAGAGAAGCAACACAGGCAAGCAAAACAAAACAACAATTAATTCACAGCTTCCCATGGTTGGGCAGGTGTTCAACCACCCCCAAGAAGCAGGGCCCCATCACATGGAATGGTGCCTTGGGAAGGCAAAATCCATCACTCCAAATCTCCCCCTTCCTTCCCTCCTTCCTTCCTTCCCCCACCTTAGACACTGAGCATGATGCCATTGCTCTGGAATATCCCTTTGGCCCTCTGTCCTGGCTGTGTCCCCTCCCTTCCCATCACCCCCAGGCTCCTCCCCAGCGAGGAGAGACCTTGGCTCTGTGTGAGCCCTGCTCAGCAATAACAGCAACATCTCTGTTACCAACCTGGGCTCAGCACAAATGCAGAACACAGCCCCTGGGAAGGAGATGAGCCCAGCACAGCTGCCCAGTCTGCTGAGGATGGAAGGGCTCACCTGGCCAGCAGCAGCCTCCTCATTGTTAGGTGGTGTAGAAGCTTCATTTAATGATCTCTGTCTTCTCAGTAGTTTGCTGTGATTTATGTGGCCTTTGATGCCCGATGGAATAACTCTGTGTGTGTCTCCTGTGACTCGGTTCTCAGTGAGTTGGCACTGGATGGCTGTGGGGAGGCTGCTTCCTCCCAAATGACATGATGTGGTCTTGTACTCTTGTTCTGAGGACTTGGCTTAAAATTTTTGAAGTGCCCAAACCATCTTTTTAAGCTGTTAGAACATAACTGACCGTGTGGAAGTTTGAAGTAGCATTATCTTATTCTTTAGGTCAAAGCTGAAAATAGAAGATATAAAAGAAGCAAACAAGGCATTGCAGGTCAGTAGCATTTTGAGAAAATAAACTTTTTTTTTTTTACTGTTCTTTTTGAAATCTTTCATAAGTGTGAGAAGACTTCTCTCCAACAGCAACTATTCCAGAGAGACTCACTGTATGATTTCCTCCAGTGTGAGAGAACCACAGACTCCTTGTAACCCCCTGGAAAAAATCCATTTGCTTTTGATTTTCCTTGTTTGATGCATTTTGGCCCTTTTCTTGCAATGGTACACACCCTTCTATAATTTACAGGGTGTATCTGGGACAGAATGTGAAGCCAGCTGAGCATAGTACTTCTCAGTGATCAATAAAGATTTGATCATCCTAGGAAATAAGTAAACTTGTAGCACCAAAAGCTGATAAAATAGGATGTGTAATGTCAGCAGGTTTGGGACTTTCTTAAAGACAGCAGAGAGCCCTTGAGAGCAGAGATTTTGTCTGCACATGTCTGATCATCTGGTGTGTCACCTGGCATCTTACTGCAGTCCAGGTAAAAGTGTCTGAAATGGTAGAGCAGGCTTCTGGGCTTAAAGCGGTTTAAACAGAAGGAAATTGACAATTCTTGACTTTGTCCTGTTTTTTTTTTGGTTTCCTGCATCTTGAGAACTCCATGCTCATGTGATGAGCAGGGGCATGGGCTTCACTCTGAGGCTTGGGAAGCCTTTCTGCTCTTCCAGCTGAGCCATTGCCCAGCTCTACCACCTCGAGCATCTAATTGTCTGCACTTGTGCTCTGTCTTGTCCCCTAAGGTTTTGCAGTGTTTTGGAGCAGTCCTGTGCTGCTTTAGAGTGATTTGTGACATTACACTGGTCCCAGGGCACTGAGCATTCAGGCAGTGAATGTTCTGCTCTTGATTTGTCTTGTCCCCTGGAGCCCAAAGTTTAACTTCATCAGGTACATATAATTATGATAATTTTTTCTCTAGGGTCAGGTTTGGTTGAAGGACAAAGAGGCCACTCATTGCAAGCTGTGTGAAAAGGAATTTTCGCTTTCCAAAAGGAAGGTAAAACTTTAACAAGATTTCTCCCAGCTTGTTTACAAGTATTATGTAATTATTATTACAAGAATGATGTCATTATCTTTGAGGTGTGGCATGAAATGTCAGTGATCAGGTGAATGCAGAGTTTTTTTTGAGATATTTTTCTAGTTCTTTGATACATACAATGCAGCTGGGCTATAATTTCAAAAGAAACAGTGTCATGGTGAAGTTTCACAAAGCAACTTAGTTAAAACTTGTTTAACTACTTTATGGAATTCTTATCTCAAACTCTTATCAGCTCTGGCACTGTTAGAATTTGACATGTGTAGCAGTCTTTTTATGGCATTTTTATATAGTGGAGTAATAAAATACGAGTTTATCGTAATTTTAAAGTAAAATGTGACATTAATTTCCACACTTTATGAATGTGTGCAGGAAGTTTTCTTTACCTTTTCATGTCAAATCTTAATTAGCTACCTGACAGAAGCATCCACTGTTTGGGATATCATTGCTCATGCTGTATTTTTCTATGGCAGAATACATTCTTAATCCAGGGTTTGAATGAAATCTTAACAGCATATATATATATATATATATAAAAGTCTAGAAAGACCATGTATCTGTCTCTGGTGCAATCCTAGACAAACATCATTTGTGTAGGATTGCATCACAGTTTGGGATATCTTTTGCAAACTGACTCCATGCTCAGACCCAGGAAGTGAAAGGAATTGCATTTTGGATTGCTCTGTGTGAATTATTTGTTGGTACCCAATTACCAAGTACATTTCCCTGGTTAATTGAAAGTGTTAATCTTCTGCCCATGATTTAGCATCACTGTAGGAACTGTGGGGAGATCTTCTGCAATGCCTGTTCTGACAATGAACTGCCTCTGCCCTCTTCACCAAAGCCTGTCCGGGTCTGTGACTCCTGCCATGCAATACTTATACAGAGGTGCTCTTCTAACGTGCCATAAGATATTTATTAATTCTGGTGTTTAGCTCATCCTGTAAGAACCACAGCACCAACTAAAGAATGTACAGCAGTATTTCCAGACTTTCAGGTAAGCAATGTAGAGTTGCAATTTCAAGGTACTGTGGACGAGTTACTTCTCTGCTTCCTCTTGAAACAAATGGAGACAGTGGGACCCAAATGTAGAAAATGCATATCTAAAATGAAAAAAAAACCTAGATGGGTATGTTGGTCTACCAAATGGTCTGGCAGCTTTTTTGGGAGGAAGCAGGGCACTTTATACTGGAGACTCAGTGTTAATGTGTATTGGAGGACTATTTTAGTTGTTAAGATGATCTGGAGGAAGGTGACACTCTTACAGGCTGATGTGCCACAAGTCCAACCTAATTCTTCCCCAGAGTGTGCCTGTGATAGGCTGTTGTGAAGCAAAACCATGCAGTAGCTGGTTTTAAATTGTACTGGAAAAAAGTATGGCAATTAATGCAGTGGTCTGAAAAGTTATTGCCAAATACCGTGTATTCGTTTACTTCCTCTTCACGAGCAGGATTTGACACATCCAAGAATATTGCACTGGCAGCTGTTTGTGCAGTCCCAGGTGTAGGGGAGCTTTGGTCAGCCAGGGAGCAAACAGTGCCTCGGGGCACTTGCTGAAGGAAGGTGTGTTTTGCTGAATGAATGGTTCATTTTTCACATGAACTATTAATTTGATATACCTGTGTTTCCATTGAAAGAGAGCTGTTCACCACAGACCTCTTGTCTGACATTGTCTGTAACCTTGAACAAGTCTCTGCATTATTTTCATGCAAGTCATGCTCTCAAGCTTGTACATGTAGTCACTGCATAGCTCTAGAAACCACCTAGAAAGACTGGGATTAGCTACTGGGGATCACATCCTTTCTGTGTTGGACAGGGAGGTTCTTCCTTATTTTGTCACCATCTTTCTCAAACTTTCAGAGTTGGTTCCTAAACTTCATTTTTTTGCAGAGCACTTCTGAGCCCTTCTGACCCCTCTTGTCACTGATGGTAACTTTTGCTGGAACGTAAAATCCTTGTTCTTTCCATCAGCGAATAGAAATAATATCCTTTGATAAACTGCCCTCACTTCCACCTCACTGCACTGCACCCTCTTCCCTTTGGCCACTCCTGGCTTGGGCTCCAGCCCTGGACCCTCCACGCTCCAGAACTGTCAGCTCTGTAGTTCCTGCAGCTTGGAGTAGCGTTGCTGACAGCAAAAGGGAGCTGCAAACAGGTCCTGTAGTTGTCCTTGCACTTTGTTTAGCTTGGCTTTGTCTCTGAGGGTAGGGATTTAGAGAATATCCTAAAAGCTAACAAAGCTGTTCTTTTTAACACCTCAGTGTAGTTGCTTATGTAGCTTTTGTAAAGAAAAATGTTTTTAAAATGACCTGATGTAACTTTTTGTAAAATACCACACAAATACTTGTAAATCTGTAAATAACTTTTGGAAAAAAATAAAATTAAGTTATCTGAGAATAATGTCACTTAATTTAAATTTGTAATTCCGAGTATTTTGTTCTATTTTATTATGACTTGTTCAAGTTGCTTAGAAAGGCTTTGATTGTGCTAGGGAGTGGGGTATCCTGCTAAAGACCCCATCAGGTGCTGTTCATGTGCTTCCTCAGAGCGTTTCCAGGTGGGCTTTAAGAGGGGCAGGCATGGAGGCAGCAGATGGAGGCAGCAGGGTTTGATGCAGGATAGAGATGGTAGGATAAAGCTCATCTGTATTGCTTTCATAAGTAACTTTGCCAAAAGGGATGCAACTAAACAGAAAGAATATAAAATAGGCAATCTTGTAAAATAAGAATATAGCGCATTTCCATAATGTGTGATCAATTAATTTATTACTTAACTGCCATCTTTTCCTCCCCTCTGTGTTGTCCTATTTGCATAGGAAAAGTGTATAATTATTCAGATTGCTACGACTGACTGCAGGTAGGACTTCTGCCGTGAACAAAATGAATGCTGGATGTTCCATATGGCTTCATTTCCCTTGGCATCAAACTACATACCTGGCCTGCTTTTAAGGGTTTTGGACACCACCACCGTGACTAATGCTGTATTTTTTGTCTTTCTGAAAAACCCTGCTCTTGATTCTGAATCCTTCTCACAGAGCACAGCAAGAGCTGTGGGTACCCACGAGCACCTGGAAGTGTTCAGACAGGATCAGAGCAGCATTTTATTCCTCTTGGGAAAGGAAGCGACTGCTGCTTCCTGCCCCGGGGGCGTTAGCCAGTGCTCAGGGAGCACGCGATGTTCTTCCCGCGGGGCTCCGGGGGCCCAGAGCCCGCGCTGGCTCCGCCTGCCCGGGAGCGAAGCTGGCGGCCCGACTGCAGCGGCCTCGCCCGCGGGCACAGGAAGGGCTCCGCTGCCGTCCCAGCGCTGCTGCGGCGGCTCAGGGCTCACGGCCGGCCGCCGCTCGGTGCGGGGTGAAGGGACCGGCCAGGCAGCAGGGACTCGGTCCCGCACAGCCGTGCCGGGGCCGCTGCAGCGTGCCCGGTTGTACTTGGAGCCCAGCCCGCGCTCCAAGGCCGAGGCCCAGGCAGCTGTCAGGGCTCCTTGTCCCAAGACGGAACCCCAGGTGTTCCCGAGTGCAGGATTAACAACAGGCTTCCCTCCTCCACCTCACTGCAAGGGACTTTTCCTGCAATTGAATTAACTCTCGTGCTACCACTGCCACTCGGGAAACACCTCAGCTTTTCTGGCACCCGACCAAGGGCCCCCTATTCCCGCAGAGAAACAATGGTTCAAAGGGTTAAGAACTCATTTTCCCTCCCCTTCCTAGCTGACACTGCTCCAGCGCTTGGAAAGCTTCCTGTGCCAGTTACCCTTTCCAGCTCTTCCAGTCCCTCTGACACCCAAACACATTCTCTAGTGAAATAAACTCCATTCTCCTCTCTCCCACAAGAAGACATTTATTACAGATATAACACAGTACTAGCAAAACAGGTGACAGACTTGCAATACCCAAGATCACATTTGACATTTTAAGGGAGGCATTGAGGACAAAGCAGTTAATTTGGGAGGTCACACTGGCTCAGAAGAATAAATACCTTTTTCCGTTACACATCAGGTATGTTAAGTGTCTTCAAACAGTAAGTTTCTTACATATCTTACATGTCACAAATGCACAAAAAGTTTTATCAACGTGTTTGGGTTGTGTGTTACTGAAAAAGTAGTGGGCCTACAGATATTTTAGAGATCTTGGCTTCCAATGAGCTCTTATATAGAAAGGCTCGGCAACCTTTGAACAAAGACAGACCAACCAGCTTTGTGTAGTGAAAAAAAATGCTGAACCGTGTATACATACAATAAATTCAAGAAAGAAAAGAAGTAACTCTCTTCCTAAAAGCATGTTTGTGAAAAAAACCCCACTAAATAAAGAAGCATCAAATGAACTACTATTTGACCTATGCCACATTAGCTAAAAGCTGTGCTCGTGTTTCAGCAGGATGTGCAGGTTACACGTGTGAAATGCAGGCTCTGGAGCACTACAGCAAAGCGTGGGCTCACCGTGGCTGGGTGCAGTGGAGGCAGAACGGGGGTGCTGCTCCCCCTGGTCACAGAGCTGTGCCTTCGCTGGGGGTGCTGGCAGCAGCAGGAAGGAGTCAGAGCAGTGCCTGAGCCTCCACAGCTTTATGCTGGGGTGCAGTTACTACATACAACTTACCAAAAGGGTGTAGGGAAGTCAATACCAAATAAACTAACCTATTCATCTACCCTTCTCCCCTTAAACAAGTGAATGTTTAAATTTGTTCACTAGACCAAGATTACACAGAACTGAATCAGTGTTCATAGGAGTTACAGTACAACCATAGTACAACATTTTAAACCGACTGTAGTCTTGAATATGTAATACATCCTTAGGAGTAACTAGTATAAAAAGTATCAACATCAGTGGTTTGAATATAAAAATTTATTTAAAGTCAGAGTATGCAACAAATAAAACCTACAGAAAACAGATTTTCCCATCACAATCTGTTGCTTACCAAATAATATTGTGAAAACACATTCCTTCAGTCATTATAAAGTTCTTAAAATACAAAAGAAATTAAATTTTGTAAGAAAGTCTAGTAGACCAGAGACTGTTTCTTCCAAGATGTTCTGCAGAAGCAAGGCTATCCTTCAATACATCCCACGCCAGCCTCCTCCACCCATACTGCCTTGCCCATAGTATCCTCCACTATTTCCACTGCCACGACCTGCAAACAATTGACACAAGGTCACGCATACATACCTTAAACAAGGAAAAAATGGGATGGATAACACAGAACAGCTGGTTGAAGATGACAACTTACACTAAGGATAACCAGCATTTGCTACAGCAGCACAAAGTGTAAAGCCCTCAGACATCCAGCTTCAAAAACACCCACTGTCCCTCTTTCCCTTCCCCCAGCCCCAAGCCCCCCACGCCTGCCCCCTCTGTCAGAAGACCGACACTCACACTTTGCCCCGAGCATCAACAGACAATTCGTACTCACTGTATCCGCCCAAGCCGTCAGGAGTTCCGTACCCGCCGCTGTAATTGCTGCCCATTCCCATCCTACCAACAGAGCCGTAACCTTGATCTGCAAAGCCAAAAAAGCAACATTGCGAGCTTGGAACTCTAGACTTGGCAAAGCATCAGCTGAATGTGCAATTGATACGTACCCATTCCATCTCTGCCATAGCCTCCCATTCCAGAGCCACCTCCAGCGGTGGAATTCAGGAATAGTTCAATATATCGATGCTCTGGAAGAAGCAAAAAAGCCTCAGCTTGTACTTTGTTTCTCACACCAGAAGCAGAGACACAAAGCAACCCCCCTTACAGGCAGCAGACAGAAGGCCACAAACAAGTGAGTCTGCAAGGTGGTAAACTGGGAAAAGCTCAGGATGGATGTGCTGCTCGCAGCCCTGCCAGAGCCTGGCCAAGCGTCAGGAAGGCGACACTCACGCATGTGATTCTTATCCTTGGACATGGCAGCTACTGCATCCTCATGTGTGACAAACTCCACATCTGCCTCTCCTGTAGCTCTTCCATCTGCTCCAATATCAATGTGAACTCTTATAGGGTTCAATGGTGAGAAAAACTAGGGAAAAAACAAATCAAAAAACAAATCACATTAATGCAGAATTCAAGCCAGGTACTTTTTTCCATTCCCATGGTTAGCGGTGCACTGCTTTAATTCAATGTCATCCTACCACAGAAATTTAACTACTCTTTTCTCAAGTAGTACTTAGTGGTTGTGGGACATTCAACATCGGCTCAACCTATGTTTATGACCCACTGTTACTGCACAGCTTGGGGAGCTGCAGCTACAGAGCCTGAGGAGCTGTCTTGGAGAGCAAAGACACAACTCCTGCCCACACACACTGCTGCTTTGAGCAACGCAGTCAAATGCGATGGCATCCTGGACACAAAAATAATCACCTGGTTTTCATTCAGCTCTGCTGCTTCAGACTTCTCAAAGCAAGGACGCATTCATGGAATTCAAGAAAAGCTGCCTGCCAATCACACTGTTCTTTCTCACTGCTCCAGATCAAAGCCTGACTTTTGGCCCTCTTTGTCACAGTCTTTACCCTCAATGGAACAACCAAAGTGGCACAAGAAAATACGCCTCCACTTAAGTAAACCAACCAACCCACCCACAAAAGCAAACAAGCACAAGCTTAAGAATGGAGCTCTGCATATATCATATAGAGGTGCAACTGGCAAGACAGCCTCTCTCCAAGGATGTGCTGTGTTGAAAGCAGGCCTCGTATCCCAAGAAGGCTTTAACACATCTGCACTGACACAAGAGTGCATTCCCAAAATCCTGCGGATGTGCTTTTATCTGCCACCCTGATCCCTGTGAGAAGAATGCAGTCCTCTCCAAGGCAACACAGCTCTCTGCAGCCTGCCCACCCTGCCCCTCCTGAAGTAAGGCTCAGGTCAACTAACAATATTGCTTGCAAACCACGCAATTTTAAGTTTCACATCTTCTGTGATTTTGACAAAATCAAATAAGCTTAAACAAATCCTGAAGGCCCTAAAATGAGAACACTGATTGCAGCAACTGTTTTCTCTGCAATACACCTTTTATGGAAGCGCGAGAGCAGAGACTGCAAGGATTAATGTTAAATATAGCTTTGCTGACTTCTCTGGTAATCCCACCTCGGACAGGAGCTTTGTGAAAGCTCGTTAACTCGGTGCAGATGTAGCAGTGAGCTGTTTGAGAAGGCTCCCGAGTTTGGGCTGGGACAGACAGGGACATGCACACTGCTGGAGTGAGGAAGCCCTTTCCCCGGTGGTACTTACGTTAGCAATATCGTTTTCCGTGGCTCGGAAAGGCAGCCCTCTCATGTGAACAAAATGACCGCCACCATGGAACCCCGACCCTGCATCTCCAGCTCCATAGCCATGTCCTCCCATGCCTATTGGAAAACCCAAACCAAAAAAACCCACACACCTCTAAGATCATGAAAAGCCAAAAGTCATCGCTACTCTTTTTCTGAAAGCACTAAATTATACCAGTGAATGCACGGCGTTTACACTTCCCATGTATCGACCCAAACCTTAACCAGAAGCCCTCCTAAGCAATCTGTTTACCTTTCCTTAGGACTCCCCAATCCCCTCCCCTTTTTAAACAGCCTTCTTTACCAAAAAGCAAAAGGAAGCTGTTCTCTCTGTCCTGGGAATAATGTGTTTTGCAACTCAAGTAACAGGAGAGCCTTTCCAGACAAACTGTAATTTCTTTTACCTCTCCCATCCCTCATTCTGTCGTCATAGGCGTCGTTTCCATAGCCATAGTTATTATAGCCACCGTAATCATCAAAGCCACCGTACCCTGTGCAGTGGAGAGAAGGAGAGGGGCGATTACATTCCTGCTGCTCGGAATCCACGCAGCAGCGCACACACAACACTCAATTCTGCAGTCTCTGGGCACCCAGCACTGTGCTAACAGCCTCTGCGGACTGTCAGACCTGCGTTCCTGAACATGGTGCAGAAGTACGTTTCTTTCTATACCACACAGACTGAAACATGCAAACGGAAAGATCTGATTCTAATGAAGATAGCTCCCTTATTATTAACGTTCATCTTAAATACTAAGGCACACATTTTGACGCATTACAAGTTTTTTTCAGATAAATACATCCATCCTAACGGGCATTACAGCTACTGCCATTTCTTATTTCTTGACAAGTATGTCAGAAACATGAGACTGCCAAGAGAACCTGTGTTCATTAGATGAACATACCACCGTCATATCCACCACCTCCTCGACGCATTCTGTCATACATACTTCCACGCCCAGCTCCATAATAACCCCCTCTTCCTCCTAATGGTCTATCATATGGTCCAGGTCGCTGTTGTCCCATCATCCTTCTTGGCATGTCAGAGAATCCTCTGATTTCGCTCTTACTACTTTTGAAGATTTCAATGTATCTAATAAAAGAGGATTTTCAAGGTACCAGTAAGAACACAGGCAGAAGCAGTTGGAATTTTACAAAAGGCCATACTACATTTTCTAGAACTAAACGTACAAGCCAATAGCAGTGACAAGAAATATGATACAACTTAAGTTTCTCCTCAAAACTGTAAGAATCTTAAGTGTATTAAAAAACTCCCACTTTACAGTGGCAAAAATTACTACGTGAACATTCTAGCTGTACAAATTAAGCTTAAAACATGTCTTTCCAGTATGAGAAACATACTGTTGAAAAACGATGTCTGGCTATAGCAGCATTTATCACAAATTACCCTACGTGGGCATGACTGAAACAATTTTCTGAGTTTAGCAAACTACCCGGTGCAATACTGTCTCCCCCACCCCCCAAATCTACTGTACTTCCCACGTTAACTTAGGATCAGTTACAAAAATTCTTAAAAACAGCCAATTCCCCAATGGTCCCCAACCCCCCAAAAGCATTACTGACCCACAACCCCCAAAAAATAAAGATTTAACACCATCCCAAACTCTCCATCCCCACCTGTGCCCTATTCTTTCCTTGTGTTTCCCCAGAGCATTTTCTGCTATCTCCTTTGAAGCAAACTGCACGAAGGCCTCCCCTGTGCTTCTCCCCTGGTAGTCCAGCGTCAATGTTATCCCATTTGGCACGATTTCCAACCCTTTAACCCAAGGACAAATAACCCCGTCAAGGGGAACAGTGTTAAAGGCTGAAACATTCCCATCTGCAGCAAATACTTAAAGCATATCTAAACAACAACAACGAAAAAGAAAACCACCTTGTTTCCCCCATCACCCAACAATAAAAGCCCCCGATCTTTCATTAAACATTTATGGATTTAGCCGTACTTCTGTTCTGTTTAGACTATACAAAAATGCAACCACCTAAGTTACATGAAGAAAATATAGCTACCAAACAAGCAATTTAACTGATCCAAATGCTAACATTCAGGTTACCCCAATATGCCCGGTATGCTTCCCACCTCGACAAAATTAGATACATTTAGCGTTCTACTACAGCTACGGTTATCTGTGCCTCATTTACAGGGCACAAGTCTTACTTAAGACAAACTAATTTAACACAATCCCTCCCCATCCACCCCATTAACAGCTATTAAACGCGTACAAAACATTGTGCAAAAGATACAAAAAAAAAACCTCTAAAGAAAGCCACTACACTTCGACTACACTGGAGGTACCTTGGAAAAACTGAACAATCTCTTCTTTGCTACAACCAAATGGCAGGCCTCGGAGTCGTACCACTGTTCCGTCATTGGTTGTATCGTTGGGCCCATTGTGTTTTCCAGTCCAATCCATCTTTTATTTAGTTTAAATCCTACAAAAAAACCCAACGAAACAGAAACAAAAAAAGCCTGAGTACCAGTCCATGCCCAAGTCCCTCCCTTAAAAAGAAATCTGGTATGTTTGGTTGATTTAACTTTATTTCTGTTCCGGATTTGACACCGTGCACCGATCTAACCCCCTCACTACCGAGGGGGTTTAACCCGCCACCGGGGCTGCTGCTGGGGAGCGCCGCGTGGACGGCGGGCAGCACGTGGGCAGGCACGGCGCAGAAAGCCCGGCCTTTACTCGGAGTACGCTCCGCATCCGCTCCGTAAAGCTTTGCGGCTTTTATTTCTTTCGGTTCGTTTTTTTCTTTGCAGCGTGACAGCCGAGGAAGGGGCCGGAACCACAAGGCCTTCCTTTGTCTGCCCTCAGCCGGG
>VXBQ01006845.1:423158-485148 GCA_013400175.1 Phainopepla nitens | reverse complement strand
GGGGCTGCCGGGGCCGGGGTGCGCGGCCGGCGGACGCCCCCGCAGCGGCCGCCGCCGGGGCGAAGGAGAAGGTCGTGCTTCCCTGGAGAACTGGCCCTGCTGGCAGCATCCCAGCACGATGCGAAATCTTCGAGCGAGCCTTCCATGCGTGTGAAAAGCTAAAAACATAGATTCTCCCTCGTCACTTTGTCGTCTCTTGATCTGTTGGTTTTTGAAGGGAAGGCAAAAGTTTTGGAAGTTAACTCGGTTGCGTTTGTTTAATGCCTCTGTGCGTGTTCAGCGCTGGCTTCACAATATGCCTGCAATAAATTTGGGCCCAAGACTACATGAAATTAAGTAAAATGGGGACACTGATGCGTTTAATTTTTTTAAATAAATTGGGATTCTCTCCCCAAGATTTTTTTTTTGCTTAAAACTTTTGTAAGATGCTTTGAAAATTGTTTATTTTCTGGTGTCTATGTGGTGAAACCAAAACACCGTGGTTTTATAAATTACACCCTTAACACTGATATTTTCAACAGAGTATAAATGAACTTTTCTTGACATTGCTTCTCGTGGCTTAATATGATAATAGCTGTTGGTAAGAAAACAATGGCAAATTATTATGTGCTTTGGGTTTTTTTTAAGGCATCTTTATTGGCAGACAGCATGTGCACTGTCTCATGAGTGAGAGGCCTGTAGTCCTCTGTAAAAATGTAGGTGGTTCCCATGGAATGGGTAAATGGTGTTTGAGAGGAGAGGTGAGGTAGTTAGGCATTTAAAGAGGTGGTTTGTGGAATACAAAATGCTTTGCACAAGATTTTATTCACAGTGGATATTTACAGAGTTTCATTACATGTTGGTATTACATAGCCAAGATAATTTGGATCCAAATGAATGTTTGTAGATTTTAGACTACCTGCTGGGTTTACAATGAAGTTTTAAAAGTCTGTGGTTTTCCCATTTAAATTTAATCAAGTAAATAAATCAGTTATTTTAAGGTTGGCTTTTAGGACCCATGGCTTCTAAATCACTGAAAATTTAATTTAGTTTGCTTTACTGGGCACTCGCTGCCAGCTTGTTTATCGCAGGCATGGTATGGTATGCTTGTTTGTAATTATGTTTTGAAATAGAGCAAAGTATCCTTAGTCTATGCAGTCTGCTGATGCTTTTATCTAAGTAATCAGGTATCACAGTTACTAAAACCCAGCTACATGCAATTTTGTCTTTTGAGATAACAAAATGGCCTGAATTAAAGTTTAAAAAAACCCTAACACAACAGCTTGATGATATCAAGTCATGAGGATGGAAAAAATATGGAAATGTAATAATTGCTTTTCAGTGTTCAGTTGGTCTTCATTCTGGGAGAGGAGTGAATTTATGTAAGATTCTTCTTTATTGATATCCTGCTTAAGGGAAAAGTTGTAAGGTTGTAATTAGGTGGGGTGATGGAAAAGCTAACAGGGAAAATGCTTTTGGTAATCATAGAGTGCAGGGACAACAGATATAGGTAAAATGCATTGTTGGTGGTTGTAGGGAAATTGCATCTACCCATTGCATCTAAAATATGTTAAAATATGTTGCATTTTGTTCCTGTTGCAGCTTTGTACTGAGAAACTAGTCCTTAAAAACTCAGTATATCTGGGTTTGCTCATTTCACAAAAAGAGGAAGGAGAATGGTTTCACTATATGAAACAATGAACCGAGGGTAAAACACTTCATTTCCTCAAGTCCATATCATTGTTAAGCAAATGCTGTGAGATCTCTTCAGAGGTCTACAGGTGCTGTTTAGCTCTGCAGGAAGTTCTCCCAGATTTTTTGTATTTTCTAGGATCAGTGGCTGGTAACAGGGGTGTAGCAGTACCAGTATGGAGTGCTGTGTACTTTTTCTGGCATTCCACGTGGCACGAGTTGTGATGGTCTGTCTGCTCCTCGCAGTTGTGAGTTGAAGTCACAGAAGGTGAAGTGGTTGCCCTGAGGACAGGGGAGGACAGTGGGAGCAGAGGATGATTGGTGAGGAAGTTGAACAAGACTAGCTTCACCCATCTTGGTGCACTGGGGAGGTGGTGTCAGCTGATGAGGCGCAGGTGCAGAGGTGAAGGTAGCCTGCTCTCCTTGTGATTGGCACCAGAGGAGAAAGTCCCATCCTGCAGGGCCTCTTCACCATCCAATGGCTCAGGAAGAAGCAGTGTGCTTTGGCACTGGCACACAGAACCTCTTGCAGCCCTCTGGAGGCTCCTAGGAATGAAAATAAATGTATCAAATGTCATACTGTACAAAAAAAAAAGTATCAGTGTAATATGTTCCATGTTCACTTACTTCTGCAGTGGGGTAGAGCTATGAATATATTTAAAATGAGACATGAGTGTTAAATTTTGTTGTTAGCAATTGAAGTGGTAAAACGAAGCCCAAATACTATGGTGGGAATTCACTCTCTTAGTGACCATAGTTTTGTGTAGTGATTAGGAGTTTGTAAATCCCATAATACCTCCCAGGTTTAACAAAGGAGAGAAGTAGTTGTAGGAATTCTTTGGCCCATCTGGTGTAGTCAGGTAAGGTAAACTTGCATCTTTAGTTAAATTCAGTTCCTGGGGAAGAGGACAGGGCCGTTGTTGGAATGATTAAATCCTGCTCTGTGTGTGTGAGACCACAAAAATGCCTTTTCAAAATGATCCCTTTTATATCTTCCTGCCTCCTTGTTTCTCCCCATGAGAATCTGTCTGTTGCACTTTATCCAAACCACACTCGAGGGAAACAATAGTTGTATTGAATTGTATTAAATTGTAAGTAAGGGAACTCTGATATTTTTAATCCCATAGCAAAATGTGCCCTTTCCCTCTATAAAACTTTCTGTGCACCGAGTAAGAAGGCACCTGCTTTGTACACAGGTCTTCTTTAGAGGCATTTAAGAAATGTTATTTTGTAAGTTTTATTTGGTAATTCTTGGCAGGTTTGTAATAGCTGCTTTCCTATGGATTAAAATTTCAATTAAGTCAGAAGAACACTGCCTTATTCATAAATGGATTTTATTTTACTTTAAAATTACACCCGGTGATGCACTTTGATTTTTTTTGGAAAGCAATTCTTGTGGTTTTAAAATCGTAATTCCTATATATATGTATATGTGGAGATAACTTACTGAGTGTTTTCTCATGTGCTGTGCACCAATAAAGTATAGGCTAGGTGCTTTTTGTTGTTTTTCCCCGTAGTTTTTCTTCTGATTTTGTCAATGTTTGGTATGAAACTCACAGAAAGTCCAAGCCACCTTGTAGCTTTATCACAGAAAGATTGTTTTTCTGTGCCTAATTGGTGATGGTTGTTTATTTTTATTTTAAACTGATGGTGAACTGTTAACGAAGCTACTTAAGTAAGATATTGCAGAAGCAGTAGCTGCTTATCGTTGTGATCGTTTAGGTGCTTAGACCTTAATTTCCTTGGGGAATGTTGTTGCTGTATTATTTGTGTGAACTGTGGAGACAGAAGGAGTAATAGCTAGGTTGGTCTGACTTAAAGACTGTCTTCTATACCAGGTAAATATGAACAAGTTAAATGCTTTACTGTTAAATGCACGATAAAAAAAGAAGCTCAGCCCTCTCCTCTAAACCTAGAGTTATAGTGTTACTTTCTAGCATTTTGTGAACTGTATTTTTTTTTTTCTGAGCACAGTAACACAGTTATTCTTAACAATGTAAGGAGGGTGGTTCTGAAAGGTTCTTGCATAATAGATGCAGTGCAGATGTCATGTATGAATTTACTTTAGCACAGAAGGAAAATCACAACATTCACACTTAACCTAGAACTATACAGACCATCATTGTGCTCACAGTGTACTCTGGAAGAAGATTTTTATCTTGTAGTATTTGCAGAGCTGACTCTTTGCAGGGTTGATACTTTTGGAGGGTTGATACCCAAAAATATTGTGGACCGCGGTCCACCAAAAGGAAATGAACTTTATTTGACCAACAAACATAAAATCTACCGGTGCATCTTTCTGCCATACAAGAACATCTGAAGAGCCCAATCTTCCTGAATGCACATGATAATGTGGTAGGTTTTATTCATCACTCCAAATGCCCTTGTGGAAAGCCAGTAAGCATTAAGCTTAAAAATTCCCCACATATGAAATAAAACTGCACAGATAACTGGTAAAGGACAGACATTCATCGTTACTGGTAAAAGGATATTTCTCACAAATCCAGAGCTTGCTTCTGACCCGTCAACCCCCCGTATTTATATGAAACCAGTACAAATACCTAAAATATTGCAGCAGGTAACACTCATAGCTTATGGAATAGTAAAAACTAGCTACTGTGACCTGTTGCTGGGTTACTGTGCACTGCCAGATCTCATCAGTACCTCATTTTTCTGTCTTTCATCCCTGATTGGCTTGCATGATCTTAATTCATTTGAGGTAAAATCATTATGTATTTGTCTTCAAAACAGCCCCTCACCAAACAGGCTTGCAAGTATTTTGTCTTCATACACTTCCACATACTATGCTGGGTGAGAAGGGTGCTCTGGTAAGAACCAGCAAAATTCGAAACATTCACTCTCTTGGTGTTGTTTCTGTGTATAGAAGATTAATTTATTACTCTTTGCAGTCACTTAGTCTATGTTCTGAAGAGAGGTTTCTGATAGTTCTGCCTAGTCATTGCTTGTAAACATCATGGTTTATCAGCTGGCAACCTTATCCTCAAAGGAAGTTGCAGGTTTGCTGTCAAGAAGCAAGCCCATGTCAGCCTTAACAGAAAGTGTGTTGATCTTAATCGTGATAAAGGCATCACTTTGTGCAGCAATCTGGATTTATGTGCAAGTAGACAAGTGAAATGTTTGCCTTAACCTTTCCAGGAGGGTTGCTCAGCTCTTGCTGCAGACGGCTTTCCTTGTTGTTGCTCCTGTTGCCACTTTGAAGTCCTGGGTTTTTATGTTCCACTTATCCGCCTCACATTTTCTTTATTGTAATCTCATAGCCTACACAAACAATTACTTTAAAAAATAAAAAGGGTGTGTTTTGGAAGCTTTGTTTGATGTAATTTTCTAGGTAACAGAGTAAACCATGTGAAACTAATACTACAGAGTTCACTCTGACCTTTTTTTTCTATCAGCAACAACCTTTGGTGTCACTGGAGTGTCTTCATATCTGGTTGCTGAACACGTCGAACTCCTCCCTTCAGCCAGTTACAGTTATCACCATGACAGCTCCTTTGAAGGAGGCAATGCAATGAGTGTTTGCTGCTTCCCATTTTTTCAACTAGTCAACATTTTAAAATAAACAAAAAAGAGCAGCCACTTGGCAACTGTGCTATTTTCCAGTTGGTCTGGGTATAATCAACATGAGAGTTTCAATTAGGGAACCTTATTTTGCATGTGATTTGTGATTAAATTAATAAAGACATGTATGTTGTTTAGTTCAGTAGTTTTCAGTTTGCTTTAGATATTAGTATTTGCTCTTCATTCAGTTAAGGCTGCTGGAAGTAATTACAGTGAAACCTGTGCTAGTTTGAATGAAGAAGAGCTGAAGATAAATTCAAGCCACTGGACAGAAACATAGGAGGGGCTTAGCTATACAGTCCTCTTCCTTCTGTGAATATTTATATCTGCAGTTCATATAAACTGTTCCATCCATAACTGAGAAATTTTCTGGACTAATGGAAACTGAGCTGCCATGCAGTAGTGTGCAGTCAATGCTTTTGTCCATCTCCAGCTGCCTTGGGGACCAACCAGCTTTTCCTGACAGAAAATAACCTGTGTTTTGTTGGATTTTTCCCTGCTGCTTCACAGCTTCAATACAGCAGTGCTGTCAGCCTTTTAGCAAGGTCATTCATGACTGTTTAGCTAATAAGTAATATCCTTATGAGATGTACCTATGGCATGGAGCAATAAGTTTGCACCAGGAAGTTTTTCACTTTCTCCTCTGTTTTTTTATAGTTTCTATAGCTTCAAGTTAAAGATCCAAATCCTGGATCTTTCACACACTTGCTGGCCTGACTGTAACTCAAGGGAAAGATTGCAAACAAATCTCGACGAAGAAGCACAGGCTGCAGCTATGCATTTTTTGTAATCTGAATTCTTCCTTATAATACACAGCTTATTTACACTTCAAGTAAAAACCTGAAACAAAGCTTTCCACCTGTGTGTGAAGGTGGTAAGAGGCATCAAACCATCTGTGTCAGATGTTAGAAATACTTCTTACTGCAGCATGCAATAGGGAGGCTGGCTGCTGTCTTCATCATAGAAGTGATACAAGAAGCTCAGTAGAATGGAACTAAACTTCAGGACTTTCAGCGCAGTATATTTTTGTCTTCAAAGGCATTATTTGCTAGTAGCTTTGCAGCAATCCTTTGAATGGTTGCTTTAAGTGTGTGGTTGGTTCTTGGAAAACAATGCTAAATAAATGTCGTTGCTTGTTGTGGTTCAGTGGTTTTCATATCAAGTTTGTTCAGTTTTCAATTAAGATGTGGTTTTTATAGCTCTCAGCCTTCCAAGCTTGGCTTGCCTTTTTAGAATTAAACTGTGTTATTGGCTCAAGAAATTTCTTTGCAGATTTAAGTTCAAAAGGCTACGTTTTGATCCAGTGTGATTTTCTTACTTTGTGATACTCCTTCAAAAAGCTACACAGGCTGTTCCATGGGTGATCCTGCAACTGGAATTCAGGAGCTCTGTTCATCAGCAAATTTACTTCTAATTAGGACTTATGCTATTTTACTTTTAGACCAGCAATGTAAAGAGTAAAACAAAATGAATGTTTATAGAACTTATTAGTTAAGAGGAAATCAAATCTGGGGAGGTTTTTGGTTTCTGGTTTATTTGGATTTTTTTTTTCCAATAAAATTGCATGGTTAAATGGTTCTCAGATCAAATCTTTACTCCAGTCCAGTGTTATCTCAAAGACCAACAACTGGAAGCTTCCATACAGAGACAAGCATGAATAATAAAACCCAAACCAAGCAGGAGTTGAAGGATTGTGTGTGAGAATTTGGTAACTGTCAATGCTCTCTAAGAGTGACACTTGTGAAAAGTTAACCTTTATGGATGGTTCTGTTGAAGATGAGACAAGAGAAGTGATTCCAGGACTGTGATTGTATACAGAGGCTTTTCAGAGTCTTAAAATGTGCCTTGCCCAAGTTAATTTATACAGTGGCTTAAAATACCCCTTGCAGAATTGGGTGTAAAAGAGTGCTGATTATTTCAATTGGCACTTGCAAGTTTAATAGGAGTTTCAAGTGAAAAATACAAATTTCATTTGTACTATTAATGATCTTGTAAGTTCAGAATAACTTTCCTTTTTCTTGTTGATTTGCAGCTGCTGTTGGCTTTCTGGCAGTTTCCAGTGTCATTACCATGTCAGCCCCTTTCTTCATGGGCAAAGTTATTGACATTATTTATACAAATCCCAGTGAGGATTTCACTGACAGCCTGACCAACCTCTGTGCCTTGCTGAGTGGAATCTTTTTATGTGGTGCTGCTGCTAATGCTACTCGTGTCTACCTCATGCAGACTGCAGGTAAAAACAGAAGCAAAAGTGGTACTGGGAGTCATCTTGTTTTTTGCAGAATCAGGATATCTAATGATCTTGAACAAATTCTTGGCAATGGCCAAGAGATGATTTTGGAATCAGTAGCTTTTTTTAACCAGAGCAAAGGTAAACTAGTAGTGCAAAGATAGGTATGCTGGAATGGTTGCTCATTTTTATTTGCTGTTAGGTGAGATCTTAAAGATCTTATCTAACACCTCTTACATCTAACACATCTCTCTCCCCTGTAATGTGCCTTGTTCAGTGCTGTTGCAATCCTGTGATTTTTATATTGTTTGTGTCTGTGTAAAGTCTCTTGTGTCCTGCTTGACTGACTTGTGTTTTTGACAGGACAAAGAATTGTGAAACGTTTGAGAGCAACCATGTTCTCCTCTATTGTGAAGCAAGAAACGGCTTTCTTTGACAAGACCAGAACAGGAGAGCTGATAAACCGCTTATCTTCAGATACAGCCCTTTTGGGCCGCTCAGTGACTGAAAACCTTTCAGATGGGCTCAGGGCAGGAGCACAAGCATCTGTGGGGGTTGGAATGATGGTATGGTGGTCTCTTACTTGCTTGACGCTTCTTGTAGTTTCACACTTGTTTCGGTTCTATTAGGTGAGCGTGAGTCAGTCCAGGAACAATTGTGTGCTCTTGGGTACAAGTGTATTTCATTGGTTATCTACACCAATGCAGAGATCATTGCAATGTATGATGTGCCTGTAGCCAGCCACTTGATATTTACTCACAAGCAAAATTTGGAAGATGAGGGATTGATATTAACTACTATTGCTACTCAAAGTTATCAAGCAAAATGTAGTAGGCAAATTGCCGAATTCCATTCTTACTGAAGATGCTAAAATCAGTGATAACACTCCCATGGTTATGGGTAAAATATGGTTTGAAGGGTCTAACAGAAAATCATTAAAGTTGGTTGATTCTGATTAAAGCCTAGGTGAGCAAAGGCAGCACTGCATATCTAATTAGTAGGATTTTTACAAGCATTAGTCTTTTTGCTTTAGTCTGTCAGTAAAGAATATGTTTATGCAGGAACCTTGTTAATGAAGGCTTCAGTACAGGGCATCAGTTAATATGGTGGTCAGTTGGATTACATGAACATCTGACTTCTCTTGAGGGTTTTTTTCGTGGCATTAATTTTTTTATGCTTATGTATTGGTTGCAATTATCTGAAATGAAGTATAGTAATTTCTGCTATCTACCTGGAGCTAAAAACAGACAGCAAATAGGCTCCTCATAAAAATAAACATCCAGTATTGTCATTATTAGAAACCGTTAAGAGTTTCCACTTTGAAGCTTTAAAGCTTTAATATTTTGTCACTGATAAGGATTGCTTCCTATATTCTCTTACAAAGGGAGTCTAAGGTTTTATCTTACCATAGATAAAATTAGATAATTTTTTATAATCCATTCTGCTCCAAAATACTGCTATGAGACAGTTGTAAGAGGTGGCCTATAAAAGCTTGCCAAGAAAAGAAAGAAGATATTATTATGAAATAATTAAAAAGCCTCTCAATTATGTTCGTTTTGAATCTTTCTGGAGATTTTTGTTTTCAATACAGAAAGCAAGTTGAAATTAAAACACATTAGATCTAATGCCAGTAAATCTTATGAAGAAAACCTCTTTAGGTGCTTTGACGATGATCATTACAAGTGATGAGTTTTGCAGCAAGAAATGAAATACCCATTCGTGGGTGCTGGGGAAGTACTGGTGACTCTGTTTGTTCCTCAGTTACCCAGAAGTACTGTCTGAAATTTCTCTACTCAGAGTTTCTGTATTGCACCATCTATTTAATAGCTCTTAAAGCACTTTAGAAACTGTGTAATAGCTTATGTCTTTCAAAATCCCCAAGAAATTTCCTGGTAGGCTTGTTTACTGGCAGGTTAAGATGCTTGACTAAGACCACACAGTGAACCAGTGAGAAAGCTAGAAATTAAATCCAGACGGCTTTGTTTATAGTCCTTTGTTCTAACCTCCCAAATGCTGTGGAAGAATGGATATTTTGCCTGGAAAAAAAATCAAAACATGATAAATTAAAGCATCGCAGCACTAAATCCCTACTAGTTTTAGAAAAGTAGCAAGGGAAGTTGCTCTTCAGTACTCCAGGGATTATTTTTAATCTGAGTGCTAAACTCTGACAATGCCTTTTTCTTCTAGTTTTTTGTTTCCCCTAGCCTTGCTGCATTTGTTCTGAGCGTTGTTCCACCTTTGGCTGTCCTGGCTGTGATTTATGGCAGATACTTGCGAAAGCTTACTAAAATTACTCAAGATTCTCTTGCAGAAGCAACACAGGTAACCTTTCTAGTTAATTTTAAAGTTGCTCTAATGTATTTAGATTAATATCTCTAAAGTTACAGATCTTCTGAAGACAATTGTACTGTTAGTTCTGACCCTGTAGTTAGTTCTACCCTGAGTAGTATGAAAGGTAAATGTCACTAACACTTATTTACAAGATCTCAAAACCAACCATGCTTCCTTTGTCCATAACAATATAATACAGAGATACTAAGCCTTGAGAATTTGGAAATGTAAGAAATGAAAAGGAGCTTAGGCTTTAGCTTTGTGACAACTTAAAAAAAAATCAGCCTATGAAGTCCTGTGTAAGTTGGTACCTGGGTTTGAAAACCACTTTTCTTGGATTACTGTTTTGAGCTTGAAGCTATCAGGAACAACCTAGATGAATTCTTCCTTAGTTAGCAAGTCTGTCTCTGAAATGCTTCTCTGATACTTGACTTTACTGTCAGCTCTTAAATGTTCATGGGGATTGTTTCTTAAACATTTTCCTCATAGGCTCAGGGTGGGGAAACATTATTATAAAGCATAGAAATATAATTAGGAAAGCTCTAGTTAAAATAGTTGTCAGCTATTATAAACTTGGGATGTCCTTTGTAGAACTGTGCAAAAGGAAGATTCGCCATCTTCTGTTTGTCTTCCTCAGACTGTGTTGGTGGGAAGCTCATGCCTTTGTAAACCGGTTGTGGGACTTCAAATGAACAAGCAATTGTGTTCCATTCAAATTTTCAGGTTGAATGGGAGATGGAAGAAGGAGAATTATATTTTTGTATCATACTTTTTTACTTACAAAAAGGGAATTGTTTTTTCTAAGACCATCACAATGTCCATTAACAACTTAGTGTAATTGATTACAACTGAGGTATTTTAGAACTAATACTTTGCTGTTTAGAAGTTAAAATACTGAGTTGAATGAGACATTAGTAACTGTGCTAAATTAATTACCAGCATTGCTTTGATCAAATGAGTGGAATTGTTCTCGGAAATAACTGGCAGGCTTTTGCATGACTTAGTATGAACAGAATATTCTTTATTTTTTCTCTTCCCACGTTGTTATTGCATATTGTGAATAGTAACTATCCTATGGGTGTTGTTCACATTGAATTTTTAAACACTACTTTTATATTTTTCTGTCTCTGCTAGCACTTAAAACAATCTTGAGGGTTTTTTTAAGCTACCTGGGCATACAGTTTGCTTTTAACTTAGCAGAAGTTTAAAAAAAAAAGGGGTTGGGGTGGGGAGAGGAAGGCATGAGAAATTTTCCAGTGCTATCCAAATATATGTTGATCAGTGAAGTGATACTTGTTTAACTTTCAGATATTTTCTAATGTGAGCATTTCTAATTGTGTCTCTGTGGATCTGCTTTGTGCTTTGCTTCACTGCAGTTAGCTGAAGAGCGTATTGGAAACATCAGAACAGTTCGGGCTTTTGGGCAAGAAGTGGCTGAAATGGAGAAGTATACAAATAAAGTTGATTATGTGCTACAGCTGGCTAAAAAAGAGGCACTAGCTCGGGCAGGTTTCTTTGGAGTAGTAAGTATATTTAATGAAAGTAAGCCAATTGTTTAATGAAAGTAAGCGTCAATTGTTTTAAAACTCCCGATGATACTTAAAAATCTGCAAGTAAATGATTGAGAATAAATTGAACCTACATAAAACTGTGGGAAGACGACTTAAATCAGTCTAAATTGCTGTGAAACTGCATCTCAAGATAAAACAGTATGATAAAGTCACTTTAAGCCTCTATTTCTGCACCACGCCCCATAGTTGGGGCCACACCTTCTATTCAAGGAATTAAACCAGTGGAAACCTTCCCCTACCCTTAGCATTTAGAGGTTTGGCTCCCCAATGAGAGGAGCATCAATGCACAGGAAGGTGGAGAGTGTGCAGGTAGGGAATGGAGGCTTAGATTTTTTCATAACTCTTTGTCTTAATTGAATTCTAAAACTGGAAAGTAACTGCGGACTATCAATTCTTCCTTGGTAATGATGGTTGAGAATAATGTTAGGTGTTCCCTTTCATCTTGGTAAAAAAAAAAAAAAAGCCAAAAAAGAGTTGCTTAGTTTTTGAACACTTGTTGGATAGCACAGTGCCACTGGATGTCTGGCTGGCTGTTGGCTGGCTTTACGTTAGAATTGTTGAATTTACCTTAGTCCTCCAAAAGCTTAGATACCTATAGTGCAAAAGTTCTTTTCATTACAAGGAAAGTTCAGAAACAGCATTTTAGAGGGTGAAATTAAATTTAATTTGTATGTGACAAAATCTGCCTTTTCCTTTTTCCTTAGACTGGCCTTTCTGGGAACTTAATTGTCCTCTCAGTGTTATACAAAGGAGGATTACTAATGGGCAGTGCCTACATGACAGTTGGTGAACTCTCATCTTTCCTAATGTATGCTTTCTGGGTTGGCATAAGCATTGGAGGTATGGAACAGGAAATTAGATTTTCTTCACTTCAGAGCATTACAATCATTATAGGAGTGGGAGGGAAGAAGCTCTTAAAAATCTGACTTTCTTAAAAAGTCTTTCAAATAAACTTCTCAAGAAATCATAGGTTTTTTTTTTTGAAGAGTTAATGAAAATAGTAACTTATAACTTAATATAAGCCTTCTTTTTCCCCAAAAGAAAGGTCGGGTTTTTTCAATGTGCACGTGACAGTATATATTACTTTAATTTTCTTTAGGTCTAAATTAAGATACTTGCTCTATTGTGTAAAGCAATAAAATATATGGGTCTATGTTAAGCATACTCTATTTAGAAAGGCATGTAACATTTAGCTGTAATTCAGTATACAGTGTCCTCAACTAGAAGAATAAACATAGTGCCAGCAGAATACTGCACTTGGTGCTAACCTTCTGGTTTTCCTTACTCACTCACTCCTCCTGGAAGCCCACACTCTGTAATCTACTGGCCCAGCAACAAGCTGCTCATCTTTTTGACAGAGCTGCCTTCATGGCTGCAAACAGGCAAAAATGAAGATAAGTTGCTCAGAAGCTCTACAACTTACTGGAAGCATTCTTCTTTAAAATGAGTCTGTTACTTCTGATAGGCTAGGAGGGCAACGCAGCTTGCCTCTATTTTTCTTTTTTAAGACTAGGCCTGACTTCACAGGGAGCACAAAGATGTGCTTGAGGGCAAAATTTAACAAACCTGCTTCCTTGTATATCAAAATTCCAGTGGCACCTATTCCAGCTACCAGCCTCCTTTTTTCTCTGCTTAAATAATTGAAATTCAGTCAATGGAGAGATACCTAGCACTTTGAAAACATGGGGCAAGCTAATATTACATAAATGAAGATAAGAAGCAGTGATAAAAAAATAATTGAATTACCTTTTATTTGCTGTAAAAACATATTTTAAAATTCTAGTGCAGGTTATTGTAGAATGTGGTTCTGCACAGAGCTCATTCTTATGGGGACTCTGAAGCAGAGGTGTCTTGGCACAAGAGGCTGCCTTCCTAGATGCCTACAAGGCATATAAATCTTCCAAGTGCTAAGTGTGCTCTGTAGATGTCACCGATAAACAAAGGAGTCAGTGCAACAACTGTGAAGTTCCCTGCACAATCTGTGACTTTGCCCCTCTTTCTTGTAAGTTTGCCATGTTTTCTTCCAAATACACAGCATGGGTTATGAAAAATAAAAACATTTTCTAATTTGTATTTGCTGTCCATATTATATAATGTTTTTTTATGAGTGGTTGTGAATTTGCAAACCTCACTGTCTGAGTCTGAAGTTGCTCTGTGAGGCTTATGCCTTCCCCTGCCATGCCCTGCTCTAGGATGTGAAGCTTTGACTCTTTTTTCCAAGCAGATAGCTTCTCACTGTGGCTAGTGTTGCAAACTTTCAGATAGTCCTCCGCAGCAGCCTGATCAAACATCCTGTCTACACTTACAGACTTGTGACCTTGAGCTGAGCTTCTTGCTCTGCAAAAATAAACCAATAAATCCATTATGTATATATTTAGATATCCATATTTTTATATGCACCTTGGTTTTTCTGCCTTCCTGAAATAACTCTTAAAACACTGTAACCACCTTACAGTGTAAGTATGTTTATTCTGTTGGAATTCAAAGATCAAGAAATTGGTGTCTTTCTTTTGAAAGGCACACAAAAATTGAAGAAATTGGACATTTTGTATCTATGTACTACTCCTTTTTTAGTTCTGTGTTGGTTTCTGTGTTTATGTCAGCTGGAAAGCCCCTCAGCCAAGCTACTTTCAAGATGATTCACACAGCTGCTAAGAGCTGGAACCCAGTACTATGTGCAGGCCTTTTCCTTAGCTTTTGCTTTCTCCAGTACTGTTTGAAGTATTCTGGCATGGGAGGCACATTTCTTTGCATTGCCCACTCTCCACACACCTTCTCGAGCATCACTTCAGCCTTAGGTTTTGTGCCCTCTCTCTGCCATGGCTGATTCAGTCAGGCTCCCCTGTATTGGGGTAAACCTGTCTGACAAAGAGGAGCATTCAGAATGCTCTGTTCTACTGAATGATCTGGGAATATAGCTGCTTGAATGCAAAGCCATTTTCCTGAAGTTGGATGCTGTTCTTCCTGACAAATGAATGAAAAAGGGCATACATAAGCTGAAGTATATTAACATTTTCTTTTCTTCAGAGTGATTTGTTTTACAGGTATAAGTAAGAATGCTGAATAAAGGTTATTGGCAGCTCTCAAATGAGACTAGATAGGATTTAACATGTTTAACAGTTTGTTGGAATAAAAGATCCTCCACACATCTGATTCTTCAATGCTGCTGCTGAAACGTATAATGCTAATTTTTTCTCTTCTATGTCTTCCATTCAATATGGATGCATAATACTGTTCTGCTTTTTGTTTAGGTCTAAGTTCCTTTTATTCTGAGCTAATGAAAGGACTAGGTGCAGGTGGACGTCTTTGGGAACTTATTGAAAGGAAGCCCCAACTTCCATTTAATGGTAGGTTCTTGGTTTGTTACTGTTTAAAGGTTGATTATTTTCTCTTATGGGTCAGCAACATTTTAGCAGGGAGTGTGTAACACTTAAACGTAGTACTGACTTACATTATTTTCAAAGAAACTAGATATAGTCATAATCCTTCTGACTTTACCTAAGTACAAAACAGGTGATGAAAAATTCCTTGACTAAAAAATTTTAGAAGCCAGAAGTTTATCTTCATTAAACCAAAAGTAATTAACTATTTTTTTATTTATTAAATTCAGAATATGATTTTAAATCATATTACTTTATAATTTATGTTTTACTTTCTAATTTATTTATGTTTATTACTTTCTAATTTACCGAGGACATGGTCATTTCTAGCTTTTTGGAATTTTTTGTTATGTCATCACTACTTCCTCTTGATTCAGATTTAGAGCAAAAAGAGTGGAAAGAAGAAAAAGGAGAGTAGGGAGGAGCTCTGAGATGGCTGTATCTCATATTTACACTGAGCTGTTTACAGTGCTCATCTCTAATGGCTAAGAAATGATCAGAGAAGCTTTCAAAACCAGGTGGTTTCATTAAGGGTATTGCACACTTAAACATTTCCTACTGATCCAGCAAAAATCAGCCCGTAGTAAGACATGGTGATTTGAATCCTAACTAGCAACTATACAGTTTGAGGCCTTTCAACAGCACATGCTAAACAGAGATTTTGAGTTGTTCTGCCATAAGAATCTGGGACTGAGGCGTGACTGGGGAATAAAGGGAAGTAAAGGGTAGGGCTGATAGGGTGACTTCTGCTTCTTGAGACAGTGTAGATGTGCAGCTACAGCAGGTGTTGCTTTTGGAGCAATTTGCACCTTTCTTCTCACAGTAATGCTACCCACATTTATTCCTTATTTGTGGGAGCAAGATTTTATTCTTGCAGAACTCTGGTTGTTGTGGTAACAACAAATCTCTCAGGAACAAATAATAATGTCTTTTTTCTCATGTCTAGAATCCAAACAAGAGACAAGTATGTAGCTTTTAGATAATTTTACTGTGATATATAGAGGAAGGACTTGTGGTAGCAGACTTCCTGTATTGCAGAAGATTCAGTGTTTTGGGCCATGGATAGACTGTGCAATAACTAGAACTGAGACTTAAGATAACTGATTGCTTGCTACTGTGGTAATAATAAGGATTAAGCTGATAACACAGGATTTAGCAAATACATTTCTTTTACCAAAAGGAGGTTTACAGGCTATTGTGGAAACATCACAATGTGTATGTCCATAGGTTAAAGTCAAGGAAGGAATCTGGAATTGTATGTTCTTGCCTTTTCCATTCCAATGGAAATTTATCATTAAACTGAAAGCCTGGAGAAGAAATGGAAACCTGGAAGAAAAAGAGCTGAACTAGTGAAATCTTGATTGCTGCTGATAGGTGTCTTTGTTTCTTATCCACAGTTACTGTTTAACAAAACATTGGCATGTGCTGCCTTATGCTGTGGCTAGTTGGGAGTTGTGTGCTGCATCTGAAAAGAATTAAGAGTTTGAGCTGTGCTTCTCCAGCACAAACAAACATGATTCGGCTATTGCCGTAGTACTCCCAGTTTTCACAAACTAGGTGGGAACTTCGTCTTTTGGAAATGCAGCCCTACTGTCCAATTAATTTGCTTTGTTTGGATATGTGTCACTGGGTTTTAACAGGGCTTGAAGAAATTTTGATTCTTTGTCTTAACTGTTTATCAGCTTTTTCTAGTAATGATGTTAAGATCCTTGTTTTAGTCAAATGATGTGATCCAGAAAGAAGCTGTTTTAATTAAACTTGGGTAGTTGTTCATTCATGGTGGTTTAATTCACGGGAAATTTCACAAACTGAAATTTTCATTTCAGTGAACTGTTGCCTAAGAGTTAGGCCTCTGACTGGTATTTGAACTTATTAAATATGCTTTCCACTGAAAGGAGAAAATAAAACTAAAAATTGTCTCTTAGTGCAACAAACCTAGCAGCAGCTTTATTCCAGCAACAGGAACTGCTTTTGTTCGGAGGAGGGTGCTTCAGGTGACTTCTGTGGCTCAGTGAAAGGGCAGTAAATTATTTGCAATGTTTATCTTTTTGTGTTCTCTGGTAACGGGACTTTGGCCTTCACTAATGCCTTTTTATTTCATTGCTCCTAATTGATAAAGCTTAAATTGTTTATAGTATGTTTACTAATTCAGATAATTCTATGAGAAGTGATTGTTGTTAGTGGTTAGGTAGTACCAAGATGCAGATTCTCCCTCTTGCTGTGGGTAGCCTACAGGTTCAGTGCTGGTGAGCAACCTGAAATTGCATTCAGGAATGCTTGGTATACCACACGGATTCACTCATGGCTGAAATGTAACCATTGTGGTCTTGAATTGTGTCTTGCAGTTATCCATAGATTGAATGTGGAGATAGATGTTTCTGTTGAGTGTCTGTAAAGCAAGTTCAAGGAGGGCTGAGCTAATTTTTGCTTCTGTTCACATTTCTGTATTTTATTCTTTGTTATATAGAGGGAATCACATTAGGCAAAGACATATTCCGAGGTGCTTTGGAATTCAAAGATGTTGAATTTGCATATCCAACACGTCCAGAAACATCAATTTTTAAAGGTTTCAGCCTTTCCATTCCAGCTGGCTCTGTTATGGCTCTTGTTGGCCCAAGTGGTACAGGGAAATCAACAATTGTATCCCTTCTGCTGCGGCTGTATGATCCTATCTCAGGTATGGTTTGTGTATTGCCCTCATTTGCAACAATTAATGCTTTGCATATCAGATAAACCTTATAAACAGTTGGGGTTCCTGTGCTTGAGGTCCATGTTTCCTTCTGGGGTGTATGGTTACCTCGTGGTGGTGCCTGCAGAGTTTTGCATTTCTGATCCACCAGTACAGCGTGCGATTCCCCAGGGGCTGTCGTTCTCAGCTGATCCTTCAGACTCTTTTCAGTATGTGTCAAACACACTTGACTTCACTGTTTCCTAACTTAAGGTACTATCACCGTGGATGGCTTTGATATCCGTCAGTTAAATCCACTGTGGTTCAGGACAAAGATTGGAACAGTAAGTCAGGTAAGGAAGAAAAAAAAATCCAAGTGGATGAAATAATTTTGTGATCAACTAGCTTTTCCTCACTTCCCTTCTTTTCAAAAAGACATAATCTTGCTTCTCAGTGAAATCCTTCCATCTCACCATAACTGCTGTTGCACATGCTTTGTTCTAAAAATAAGTATTTAGAGCTAGTTCCAGTATTCTGTAGTCTGTTTTTACATAATTACAGAGATCCAAAATGTTAGTTTAGAAGAAAAGTATGCATGTGGAGACTGGAAGGTAAATTGCTGTAAATTGTGTAGGTATGACCAACCTAATGCTTGCTATAGTTTGTTGAAGAAGGTAACAAAAATCTTAACACCTAATTACCTTTTGTATTGATGGAAGTCACATAACCATATTTTACACAGCCATTTTAAAAACTGACCTTCTGTGCTCTCAGTAGGTTCCAGGAAAACATGATTCCATAATTATGGTTTCCAGGAAACCATTATTTCCATTAGGAAAGCATGAAAATACAGCATGGTTGGCACTTATTTTGCTAGGAAGGTAGCACTATAAATCTCCAGACTCTGAAAGTCAATGGTGTCTTAAAAATAAACTTTCATTAATTAAATTGTTCATTCCCTCATCTCCCCAGATACTTCACAGTGCAATTAACTGTTAGGCTGATGTTCTGGTTAAAAGCGTAAGAGTATCTGAGTATTTGTTGCATTTCAAAACAACTTCTTTATGTAATAATGCCACCAAAAGCTTTTTTGCAAAAATTATTTTCCTGTTGGCACATTAGCACTTTTCTTTTTGAAAGGATCTATTCCATTTAAATTACCAGTAGGAGGTCAATACTGGTATTCAAAGAACATGACTACTTTTTAAACAGAGCTCACTTACTTTGTTTCAGACATTTTCCCATTGTACATCACTTGTCCTATCTCACAGTTCTCTGTTGCAAGCTTGGATACAAATTAAATGCACATAATGCCATAGAATCTGTGTGGAGATTAAGAAAAGAACCATCATTGTTGCAAATCATCGAATAGTTTGGGTTGTAAGAGACCTTTAAATGTCATCTAAGCCAATCTCCCTGCATTGAGGAGGGACATCTTCAACCAGACGTGGTTGCTCAGAGCCCCATCCTTGAATGAGCCCAACGTAGAATGTTTCCAAGGATGGGGCATCCACCACCTCTCTGGGCAACCCCTTCCAGTGTTTCACCACCTACATTGCGAAAAATTCTTCCTTATATCTAATCTAAACCGACCCTCCTTTAGTTTAAAACCATCACCCCTTGTCCTATCACAACAGGCCCTGCTAAAAAATCTGTTTCCATCTTTCTTAGAGCCCCCCTTTAAGTCCTGAAAGACCACAAGCAGATCTCTCTGGAGCCTTTTCTTCTCCAGGCTGAACAGCCCCATCTCTCTCAGTCTTTCCTCAGAGGACAGGTGCTCCATCCCTTCCATTAAGATGATGTGTGGCAAAGTACAAAGGAAGGGCTTTTGATGGTTGAATGTATGGCTCTTCCTAAACTTTTCCTAAAATATTAGGAATTGAGAGTTATGTTTTGTCAGTTAAAAAAGCAACTTAATTTTTGATTTGTTTTCACTGTCAATTTTTGTGTTAGGGGAGGTTTATTAGTCTTTAATTCAATTAACTCTAGCTTACATATTCTTTGTATGGCTATTTGTATGGGATCTTATAAGTTTGTTATGTGACATAGTAGATAACACATGCATACAATTACAGATCTACCATATTAGTTATGTGTTTGCATTTGTCAGGAACCAATTCTCTTCTCCTGTTCTATTGCTGAAAATATTGCCTATGGTGCAGAGGATCCTTCTACTGTGACTGCAGAGGAGATTCAGAAAGTGGCTGAAATAGCTAATGCTGCTAGTTTTATCAGAGGTTTTCCAAAAGGGTTTGACACTGTAGTTGGAGAAAAAGGCATTTTGCTTTCAGGTACGTCTTTGTGTTGCTTATTTTAAAAATCTTGATGCTATTTAGTGATGTAAAAATTCCATCATTTTTTGTTACCACTTTTTTCTCCGAGCTGTAGCCTGCCATAAGTATTAAAAGAATCCACCCTCCATTCCCCACTGAAGTACATGGGCCTAATTCTGCTCAGCCCAGGCATTCAGTTAAAACTAGCTAATATCTCTTTTCCTTTTTCAATTCACTGATTCTTTTCCTCAGGTGGACAGAAGCAACGAATTGCAATTGCTCGAGCTCTGCTCAAGGTAAGCCAGCACCCAAATGACTATTTAACTGTGTCCTGGGGGGAGGCAGGAAGGATTAACAAGGAGGAGGTATTTCAATGGGAGAGGTAGGAAAATATTTTAAAAAGGGAAAACTGTGTCTTTTATGTTAATGAAGTTTGAAAGGGCTAAGTGGCTTAACTAATGAAAATTTACTTAATATCAGTGCTTCTTCCTGTCTTCAGCCATGTTTTTTGATAGTTCTTGCCAAGACTGATGTTAAATCGTTGTATAATGGCCCACTTCCATAAGATGAGGTTAAGGATGAAGGGAGACTTTAGGGATGTGGTGCTATTAAACACATATATGACACATCTGTGTTCAGATTGCTATCATTCAAGGGTTTATTTTTCTGGGTTGCAGTTTACCAGTACTTCAGATGCCTTGTCTTAGCTTTGAGGGGAGGCGGCCTGGGTTTGGGACAAGGTGATGTTTCAGGCACAATGTAGTGTCATGTTTTTCTTCAAAGATTGGTACGGGTCTAGCTTCAGGGCAGGCTCTGTGCTGCACTAATTTGAGGAGGCTTCTGAGGATCAGGACAGCAGAGAGTTTGTTCAGGGACAGCCACTGGGCCTTGCAGGGAGGCACTTCGGTGCTGATGCTCAGCTGGCAGTTTTGATCCTTGCTGAACACAGTTTCCAGTCATGTTCAACCACACAGGTGTCTGTAGCATCCTGGCATGCCCAGTTCTCTAGATTAATAGGGATTTCATTATCCCAGTTCTCTTTTACCACAAATGCTGAAAAGGTGAGTGTATTTCAAACTGTGCATTTTATACAGTTCATGGGATTAAAAATTTTATTTGTGGACGTAAAAGGGTTGTACCAAATAAATGAGTAGTTGATATACTGGGATAGCTGAGGGTGCAGTGGAGTCCCAGATAAAGTTTAAAGCTTTTACTCTCAACTTTATCAAGGAAGTTTGGGTTATTTTCTGTAATTCAGTAGTGAATTTTTCTAAGGGATTTGAGTGCTGACTTTTTTTTTTTTTTTTTAATAATCTAACTGGGAGAAGTTCTTAAATGCTAGTTCTTAAGCACTATGTGTTCTACCTGTGAGTGAAATACTGCTTGTTGGTAGGGCTTTGTTACTTTCAGTTACTAAGACAGTTTTATATAGGAGACTGACTGCAAGCAGAGGGTAGCTGAGCCTCTGTGAAAGAGCCACAAAAGAATGTAGAACTTTCAACCACAGTGCTGCCAAGAATGCCTTAAAAATCATTTCCCCCCTTTACTTTTTATCTTTCAAATGGTTATCCAGGACTAGTATTCTGCTATTTTAGTTTGGAAGATTTGAAAATGGAGGAGTGTTATTTCTGTTTTGTCCTCTTAGCATATAGATTTCTTAGAAGTAATGCTTTGAATGATGATCAGTTCTTTTGATGAAGTAGATTTCTTACTTGGAATTTTAAGCAAGCTATATGAATCCTGTTCTCTATTGGTATAAATATTCAGATCTCATTTAATTGTTATTATAACCAATTTTACTTTCTTTTTCAGAATCCTAAAATTCTTCTGTTAGATGAAGCAACAAGGTAAGAAGAAAAAGAAATAGAAACTTAGAAATTATGTACCTGTAAAACTCAGGTTTGGGAACTATTCCCTCTTCTTTCCTTCTCTCCTTGTCATTATACATTATCTAGCCCCTTATTGCTAAAAGAATGTGCCTTCAAAATGTGTGACTTGTTTAGGAGACCTATAATAAAAGCTGTTTCTGCAAAGCAGAAAGGATAGCTGGTACCTTGTGATTTTTCATGGAGTTAAACTCGTAATATGTAACATGATGTTGACACATATACTTAAGGCTTTTTTGTATTTTCAGTTTAAACTTAGGTCCTAGTGTAAAAGAGATGGGATTATTTGGCAGTGTAACTATTTGGGTTTTTTCCACTGGCTTAATTTGGTGTTATTTCTCTATGCTTTTTTTTGCATATGAGAATATGTAGTGCCTACAACTTGCATGTGACCACTGAGCATGTTCACAAAACTTGCCTGCAGTTCCAGTGGTTCATCTTCACCACAGGTAGAGAGGGTTTGCAGTTCTGGCAAAATAAGCCTCACGCGTACAAAACCAACCTGTCTTACAATAACAAATATCCTCCTCTGTCCCATCCCCACCCCATTTGTTACTAGTGCTTTGGATGCTGAAAACGAGTACCTAGTGCAAGAAGCTCTGGACCGGCTGATGGAAGGGAGGACAGTCCTAATTATTGCTCATCGCCTGTCTACTATTCAAAATGCTGATTTCGTTGCAGTCCTTGGCCAGGGTAAAATTCTTGAATGTGGGAAACACGAGGAACTACTTGCAAATCCAAATGGACTTTTCAGGAAACTAATGCAGAAACAAGCTTTTCTTCAGAACAGTGATACTTTTGCATTAGATTTACAATCCAGAGAAAAGGATATATTAAAAGAAAATTCATGAGACAATGTATGAATAATGGAAACTTGCAAACTACAAAGACTATAACTTATGTTTCAGTTATGTAAAGTAAATGTTATATTTTTCCAAAATGTACAAAATATTCTTTTGAAACATAAATGTGTTTAACTTTTTATTGAAAGCTTTTTAATAACTATTGTAACTTTTTAAAATATGTCATACTGAGATAATTTCAATGCATAGAATTTTCTGCTTGTGTTACTTTAAGACTGTCTAGAATCTTGTTTGCTGTAATGCACTGTATGAAGATGTGCTCCATTCTCCAGTAAGTTTGATATTTTAAAGGTAATTAAATGACAATCTTATCATTTTTATATTATTGTCTCTCTCTTTCCAAGGAACTTTCATGTTTTGTGCTTGTCAGTAGTCTTAAAATACTGGAATTCAAAAATGCATGGCACTAACACACTCTGAAAGTTCTGACTTCCACTGTACTGTCCTTCCAGTTACCATTTGTTCTGAAATGTGATTGTGTGTTCTGAACTTGACTGTGATCCCCACCTACAGTTCCTGTAGAGAATTACATATTAAAACACATTTTAGAGAGTATGAAAGCTTGACTTGGAGGAAAGTTCTTCAATAAAACAAACAACCTAATGGAAAAAAAGGCAACCAAACAAAAAAACTTGACTTTACAGACAGACATAAGAAGTGTATTACTGTATGAAGTCACTTAGAAAAATTTAAAATTTGCATGCATTTTCTTCCCTTTTTTGTTTTCCCATTTCTTCAGTTTCACTTCCTTGCTAAGATGCCATCCAAAAGAACATCCCCTCCCATATATGTTTTTGTCCTTTTTAAAGGCATATGTAAGTTTTGTATTGTTAATTAAAATTTCAGTGATAGAAATGATGAGTTTTGCCTAACTACTGTATTAGAAACAACTAGTAAACAACCTGCTCAAGGACAACTAGTAAAATAGCAGCATTATGTTAATTTGAACAACTTCAGGGGGATATGTTTGCCAGTGAAAAGTTTGCCTCACGTTTCTGATTGAAGAGTTTCTTTCAGTACAATCTCTGATGATGCAAAACCCCACAAGGAGGTTTTAAAAAGCTAGAAAATTCCCAGTTGACATTAAAACTCATCCATGCTAGGAAAACTTGCAGGAACAACAACAGCAATATTTCAGCTATTGGAAATAGCTGAAATAGCTAGTGCTGGGCAAGCTTAAAAAGTTAGTGCCATTGATGGTGCCTTGTAGAATATAGTGACAATATTAGAGAATGAAAATAAAATTACATCCAGATGTGATTTTATCTTCAGATAAAATTCACCTAGAAGCATATGTTGTACTAGAGATATGCAAAAAATACTCCTGACACAATGTTTCATTTCAATGTTGACTAATAATTAATGTATCTAGAGGGGTTTGCATCTTTAATCCTCACTTAGGTAATTTCTCCTTACATGAGATCCAAAGAGCCCCTTTATTCCTGTGTTTACACGAGTTACAGGAATTACCTGCAGCTGAACTGAATGAGTGTTTCATGTCTTTTGTTCATTAGTTGTCCTGGCAGGTATTGCAGCCAGCAGAGAAGTGTGAAAAGCCGCACAAAAGCTCTAGTCCACTGAAAAGCAAATGTTTATCACAACAGGTACATTGGTTAGCAGATTACATTCGAGTTAGAACCACTCAAAAAACTCCTTGGGATATTTACAGGACGGTCAAGAACTGGTTAAATGTCTGACTAGCATCAGTACAAATTATTTCTGAGTCGAGAATGAGATTTGAATGTTGAATTGCATCTCTCTCCTGAAGATGGAGCTCTTACAGGGCTGGGACAGCAAAAGGAAGCCGACTAATTCCCTGAGGAAGTGTAGCTGCGTATAGATAGGGTTCAATCAGCAAAACAAACTGTTCATGCTGCATCATTTTAAATATTTTAGGAACGAGCTGTGAAGAGGAGCTTTGAGTTTTTAAAATAATTTGAATGTCACCAGTCGTGAATGTTGGGAAATGGGGCTGTCAGCTTGAATTTTCTTCCAGATTTTTCTGTATTTGCTTGTTTGTGTGTGCATTTCCTGGTTTGGTTTAGTTTGTTTTTCTTGAACTGACAGTAACATGATGATTTAGCATCATATATATAAAGAAGGCTATATAGAAGGGGATACCGTATTAATGTACCAATAATAGTGATGCTCCACTAAGTTTTGGTATTTTGCTTTTTACATAAAATCAAAGTGTAAGGAGCTTGCTTGAATGAAAAAGACAAAAAAGACAGTGACACTGACAGGTGCCTCATACTTCAGTCCTGCCAGATGAACCACCTCAAGTTTCTCATCTGCATTTGGGTTCAGTCATAGGGGACCACAACGCACGTAGAAAGCCTAACAGCCCCGATTCTATTATCAAAGAGCACGTTTTTAAAAAGTTATGCGATTTTTTCATATCCTATTTTTAGGTAATTTTATCTTAACTGATTTGCTTTGTTGATAATATACATTCAACTCAACTTTTTCCCCAAGAAGGTGGTACATATTTACCTTCTGAAAGTGTCTTCATGCAAACCGATGCCACTGAGCATTTAGTTCCCCTTGAAGGCTAAAATCTATTTTTATACCATAGAATAGCTGTAGTGCATGGTTGTTATTTACCACAGATGTGAGACGTGCCAAGGTTTGCATGGAATATGATTTTATGTGTTCATTTATTTAATTAATTAGAAATCTGGGGACAAACACAGGTATGCACAGGCTGTTTTAAAGCTAAGACAACTCTTAGTGAAAAATACGTCCTTCCAAATGGTCCTTGAAGGGCTGCTTCTTGATCATGTCCAGCCTTTCCCTGCTAATCTCATTAACGCAGTGAGGAATGGTACCCCAAAGCACCCTTGTGCATCCTGCTGGGAAAGTCCCGGAGGGCCAAGCACAGCTCCGGGAGTGTCTGAGCGAGAGGAGCGCCTTCCAGCGCNGGGAGCGCGGGGCCGGCGCCGCTGCCGCATCCGCAGCCATGTTCCCGTCGGCTCCCGCCTCCCCGCGCACCCCGGGCGGCTCGGCCCGCAGGACCCTCGGCAGCGCCGCGCCCAGCCCTCTCTCCCGTACGGGCGGCAAGAAGGGGCTGCCCGTCGTGGCGGCGGCCGCCTCCCCGGTGCTGTTCTCGCCGGCGGCGCGGAGGAGCGGCTCCCTGTCGGCGCGGTGAGTCCCGCCCGTCGCCGCGCACCCGGCCCCCTTGTGCGGTGCTCGAGGCGGTGGGGGCTACGCTGCAGTGCTGCACGCTGTGCGCATTAAAGCCGGGACACACGGTACCGCGTCTTCGGCGTTATGAATACCTCGTGCTAGGGTTTGAATTCGCGGGTTCCTCGGACGTATCCCTGTGTGATACAAGTATGATATTTGAAAAGAATAGGAACTTCCGTGTTTTATGAAAATGATAAAATAGTCAAAGTTCAAGCATTTCACGCCCACCCCTCTCCCCAGCTTCTTCCCCTGTCTTCTCCCTTCTATATGGATCAAAAGTGAGATACGGCATGAGCCCCAGATCAGTTTAAGGCTTCATAATCTCTTTTCTCAGGAGGAACTACTCGTTGTGGTGTTGAGATAAAGAGGATTGCCATGTTCAGTTTTGGGGAACTTTTACTTCGAGTCTTCTTAATAATTTTTGCGAGCTGGGTGTCAGGGTTGCCTACTAGCAATGTATCAACTTTTGCCGTTTCACACGGGGAGGTGAGAGACATCATTTCATTTGTGAAGAGAAATAAAAAGAGGACATTAACGTCTAAAAGCAGAGAAATTTGCCCACCTAATTGTGTTCAAAAGGCAGCACAGATCTGTGCTGTTCCAGAGGGAGAAGGGGGAGAAAGACGCAAAGCGGCTTTTATAAATGATACTGTGAAACAGGTAGGAAGTGCAGTGTCCACAGCAAACTGAGGGTGGTAGAAGTGCTCTTGGATCCAAGCTGCCGTGGGTGTTTGAAGTGTTGCGCCATGTGTACTGCCCAGCAGTGCCAGAGCTAGGGATGGAAGCAGGCCCTGCAGTCAGGGAAGAGCTTCTGCTGAACTTCTCCTAGCATTATGAATGTCTTTATTCTGTAGATAATCTGAGTGTAGAGAAGTTGAACAGTGAGTTTGTTGCTGGTGGAGTAATGCAGATTCAAAGTCAGTCCTTTAAAAATAAAGAACTTGATGACAGCTAGCAACTTGTGAGGAAGCCACCAAATTATTGCTTTAGGTGGTGTTCCCAGAGCAAGCATGTTTATTTTACATAAATCTGTTTCTAAATAGATACTCATGAATTAAATGTCTGCTGAAACTAACGAAAAAGCAATAAAAAATTGACTGTGACTTTTTGTTTTGTTTAAGAGCGACTCCTACCAGAGTTATCCAGCTTCCTACAGCAACTGAGACTATTAACTATGATGTTAAGGCTTTTGGATCCTCTCTGCCTGTTAAGGTTATGGAAGCCCTGAAGAAGGCTGATGGTAAGAATTGATGTTACTTTTCTTCATGAAAATTGACAGGTGAAGGAATTCTTAATGTGTCATTGATGCCATTGAAATGCTGACTTTACAAGGGAAGCTAAAATCTCTGTGCCTTGCTTTGAATCCAACCAGGTTATTTACATAGCAATAGTTATAATAATACCTATGTGGATGTTAATGCATGGAAGTATCCTTCAGGTGCTGCTTATGCAATTTGTTGTAAAAAGCCAAGGGTATAAAGAAGGCTAGTGGTAGGTTTTTAGTAACTTTTACTTATTTGTTCTCTCTCATGTTTTTTACTTGTCTTGATTTTGCTATGTCCTAGAGTGGATGCCTAATTTTTTTCTATATTTCAATTCCAATTTGTTATCTCTTCCAAAAGCCCTAGTGATACAAACCTTTCCCTGAGTTCAAGAAAATGGTCTCCTAAGCAATTTTTATTATGTGGATTAGTTTTTCCTTTATGATAGATATAAGAGGAATGAAATACGTGTCTTAAAATTAATGTTAAAAATGCTGAGCAATTTACAAAGCTATCATAATCTGCTCTAAATAGATGGAAATGGGTTTTAGGATTGTCTTTTCATTCTCAAAGGTTGAGGGTTTATCAAATGGATTTTTAAACTAGTTGTAGTAATTCGATGTGTTAATCAAATAGATGGAAATTCTAACATAGAAACTAATTTAATCGAAAATATTTGTTGTTTTCATAGAAGAAAGAAAGCCTGTTGTTTTAAAGTTTACTCTGCACTGTTTTAAAAATCTGATTGCTTTAAAAAAGTTGCTTTTTTATGTAGCTGATGACCAGCTGAGCGTTCAAGTGGATGAAAGTGGATGGGCCTGGCTAGTTCATAAGGAGAGGCTGATTATTTGGAAGATTGGTCAGTCTGCAGTAGCTAAGGTAACTGAAGGGTCAAAAGGGAAAGTCTGTATTTTATGCTATTTGAACTGGTTATGCAGTTATGGGCTTGGGGCTTTTTTTCAACTGCATTTTGTCTGGTTTCCCCCAAAAGCAGCAGGATTGATATGAAGTCATGCTAACAACAGTAACTGGAACTCAAGCTTTTAAGAGAGCTTATAACTTTTATATTTCTCTCTTCAGTTTTAATTGTCACCTTGACACTAAGGTTAATTCTTTGTATTTTAAGGGATGTGACTCTTAGGTTAAATAGTCTTGATAAAGCTTATTTTGATAATTAAAATCTAGTTGATGTGTTACACATTGGTTTAGATGATTCTGGGATCTTTTTTCAACTTGCAAGAAACCCCAAAAACACGGTGAATTTCAGAGGTACTGAACCTGTGTTTCACCTAGATTTCTTAGGTCAAGAATTTTTGTATCCCCTCTGGACAGTGTCTCTTTCAGCATCGTTTCAGTGATGGTCAGAGAAAAATTGTAGGTACGAAATCAGTTTCTTTCAACCAGGACAATGTATGTTAATTATACAGGTCCTGCACTTACAGGGGAGTGTCAGGTATACACATTCTGGCATGAATCTCTCTCTGGAGAGATTTTTCAAGGGATTAAAATTTTTCTGGTTGTTTAACTTCAAGGGCGTAAGAGAGTGAGGAGCATTTCTCCTCTGTACCCTCTTAGTACCCAGTAAGTTGTTCTCAAGGTTTTTTTCAAGTTTCTAGTTTAGTTTTTTTTAGAATATTGTAGTAAGGAATAGTCAAATAATCTCCAATAGAAATAATCCAATACTGTAGTGTAGTGAGAAACACTCAGAAATAACTAAAGAAAACCAGTGATATTTGAAAATTTGAAGATGTTTTTAGCTGTTTGCTGGTTGTGACAACCTTGTTGAACTTGTTTTGTTACATTTTTTTTGTTCTCTTACACAGCATCTGGGTTAGTTGAAATGCAGTTTTAGCAGGGTCAAAAAGTCTAAGGATTTTGTGGCAGAGGAATAAGTTCTCCCAGTCTCGTATTTTTGTGACATCTCTTTCTTTCTTCCAGTTATCTCTGTGCAAGGAATTGCAGCTGCCACCCAGTGACTTCCCGTGGAGTTCTAGTTTAGCAGCTATATCCTGTCTCAATTCTTCAGGTGAAGCACCTTCTCTTCAGGTGATGAAATTTTAAATTTTAGTGTTTAAAAGCGCCTTAAGAATAACTTTGAATATATCCTTTTTATCAAAAGGATAGTGTTCTAATATATTTCAAAGTTCAGGATTGATAGTTGGCAGTAAATACCTTTAAAGTAAACAAACTTCTGCTAGTCCTTTTAAATTGCACCATGTGCATCTTATAGGATCAGATTAAATAATAGTTTTTCTAAGGATTACTTGACGTGCTTCCATAACAAACCAAAATACAGTAAACTAAGAGGTGTTGTGTTAACCAACACCAGGGCAATCAAAAATGGGGTCTGACCAAGTGCAGTTGTTCAGTGGATTAATTGCCAGTATCCATAGATGAGAGGCAAACCCTGCACCCTCCCCTGGCTGGTCTTTGTAAGGAAGCTGACACTGGAAGGACAGACTTAATCTGTCTTGACTGATTGGTTTCCTGAGTGGCTTTTTCAATGTTACTGTGCTAGTGGGTGAGGTTTGCAGATAGGTTGTGTTCTGAAAGTGTGTTGATGTGCCTGTTACTTTCATTCATGAAAAGAACCTCTCTTTTTAAGCTTAGATTTCAGTTAATATGTGTGATGCTTGATAAAACTGGCTAAGAAGCTGTCATTGGAAGTAGGCAGCAGCACAGAATATGTAATATGATCATTGCTTTTGATATATTGTTCTATTACTCTTCTAGATGATAAAAAGCATTCTTAGTATTTTGGGATTATCTCATGAAACCCGAAATGTTCTGACTTAGTCATATCCTAAGACATTTAAGAGGAAATAATACACTTAACCCTAATACTTTATTTATTGTAGTTTTAAATTTCATCGTGCTTTAGCTTGTGAACGGAAAGTCAATGTCTAATAAAAAATTGGTTAGAAAACTCCAATAAACTCGATAACAACTCCCAGCTACAGTTCTTCTGTTGGTCTGTGATTTTTACATTTTTTTTTAACAACCAGTAGATGAAGTACAACGTTTTTCTCTAAATCTCTACCTGAACAGTCTCTTGCTTCATACTTTTAATTTGGTATCTGTGATTTCCTGGGTTATGCTGTTAGCCTGTGCCTTTGAAGAGAAGAGCCACCATGTGTTTTGATATTTCTCTTAAAGACACTAGAGCAGTCTGTTTGTTAAATTACAGTCTGCATTTGAAGTGTTCCATAGTAGCTTTTAACTCTTGGCATCGGAAATTCTCCACAGGCTCTTTTCTGTTTTACAACTCTAAGTTTTGTTTGCATTTCAGCAGCAGACCCTGAATTATCAGGCAAGAACCAGTAGAAAATATTCATTAGGAAAATAAATGAGTATAGTATTCCTTGCACGAATTAAGTTGTGCTGCAGAATGTTTTTTTTGATTCAGTTCCAGGTTTATCAATGTGCATCCATATGTATTTACTACTTTCTTGTGTCTTTGTCACCCACGACCTTGATATGTGAAATAACATGTTTTTGTTAAAGCTGCAGTCTGATTTAATATTATCATCATCCTCATCATCTTGCCTGTTGTCTTAATTACTTTTTCACTACTAGTCTCTGGCAATAATGGTTGCTACCAGTGAAGGTTCTGTGCGCTACTGGCCCAATCTTGCACATGAAGGATCCTATACAGATACTTCCACAGACTTCGGAGGCTCTCTGTGCAGTTTCCTCACAGCAGTAAAGGTAAATCAGTGTGATTTATATTAAAGTACTGGTTTTATTCCAAATCTAAAGATGGAAAAGTATGCTCAAATTTATTACTCTTCAATCTGCAATAAATGTCGTGAAGGTAACACTCTTTTTTGGCATTAGATTCCAAGGATTATGAGAGAGTTTAGTTCTGTTGTTTAACTGAAGTTGAGTTTCATGGATAAAAATGTAACACAAGGCTAAGAAAATTAATCTCTGCCAGTGCTAAGTACCTGTGAGATGTTTGTCTTTTTCTAAGGATGCCTTGTGTCTTGTTCAGTGTTTATCCATGAGCTGACATAAAGAATTTTAGCTGACAGTAGAGTTTTCTAGAATGTGATTTTTTTTTTTAATGTAGTTGCTTTCTCTTTTTGTTAGGGAGGAAGCTTTATTTTATCATCTTCCAGAGGTCAACTAGTCCGATTGATACCTGATAGTTCTGGCAAGATTCATCAGCATGCCCTGCCACAGGGGCAGGGCATGTTTTCTGGAATTGGTAGAAAGGTTTCTTCTCTCCTGGGCATATTGTCTCCTGGAAATGATGCTGTGGTAAGCTTGAGAAACATTCATCTTCTTTTGTTTCTCTTTGTAGTTTCTAGCCTGTGTTTAAGGAAGGAAAAAGAAAAGATTGTAAGGATGTGTGATGACAAAAAAAGACAAGATTCACTCAGCTCATTTATGTTACTTATATTTCTTTGAAATTTGAAACAAAGATACAAGACAAATAAATCTATATGTTTTGTGAAGACAATTGCTGGCTTACTCTTTAGCTCTGAATAAAAGGAGACTGTGGAATAATAGTCTTTCCTGGGGAATATGCAATGGTTGCATGCCCTGCCCCTTTCTAGTGATAGCCTCATTACTAATGGAAGAAACCAGCCTGTAATTCTTCTTTTCTGATTTGGCACTGCCAAGGGTTGATGATTGGGTTGAGTTTTGTCAATGAACTGCACAGTAGCTGGCAGGAAGTACAAGAAATGTATTTAGTATAGATGTTCTTCTGTCTATAAAATGAAACTTCTCTTAGAAGTTATCATAATGCTCATCTTGAGTGCAACTTTTGTAGATTGCCCGAGGAAGTGGCTCTTTTTGTGGACTCAGAGTGATTTAGATTATTCTATCCAAATATTCAGGCTTTCCTTTAACCTTTTTGGCTTTTTCTTTTCTAAATGTAGATTTCTAGTGTTCTTTGGGATAGAGAGAGATCCAGCTTTTACATGCTAACAAGTTCAAATCTAAACAAATGGGAGATGGATGATTCATCAGAACGTTACATTCTCAGCTGGGATATCAACAGGATCCTGAAAGAACATATTACAGATGCAATTTGGGTAAGAGCCAGCCCTGCTGGAAAGGGTTAGTGTGTTTGTTTTAACTGATAGCCTGTTTATATACAGTTACAGAACAGATGTATTTCTTTTTTTAGGGTTCTGAAAGTAACTATGAAGCTATTAAAGGAGGAGTAAATGTACAATACATGGATTTGCAACAGAATCGGTAAGGAAGTACACTTGCATCTGGTAAGACCTTCATTAATGAGAAAAGTCTTCATTAGTGAGATAAGTTTTCCTGCAAAAACTTCACATAAGTAATTGCAATTTAATTTTACTGGAGTTGAACTGTTGATAAAATAAGCACCTTATATTAGGTGATTAGGTTATCCTATATTTCATGCTATCGTCTTTTTTGCATTACAAATCCTTTAGCTGATAATAATTCCCTTTACATTTTTTAGTGTCATTTTATCAGGATTGTGTATTTGTTTTGTCTTGATTCTACAAAGACAAAAAATAAGCAACCCAGCAGATGCAGAGAATTTAGTAACTCTTGCATTTGATTTAATTACATGAAATTACGACTGCCTTGGTTCAGTTTTGTACTGCAATATGAATACTGTTAATAAAGTAGCTTGGAAGAACAAATAGCATAGTTTTTCTTTCTAAACGAATAAAAGATTGAACAGTACCTAGTTAGATTTTTTTTTTTTTGAGTGGTAATGTTTGAGCAAGTAAAAAAAATATGTAATAATCATCTCTCAATGATGTGATATCTGTTGTTGAATAGTGATGGACTGGTGATACTTGCTGCAGCATGGCATCCTGGAGATCGTCCTTGTCTTGTCTACTACACTCTGGTAACAGTAGAAGATAAAGGCTGTCAGATGTCTGAGGATGTTGTTGTGGAGGTCACACAGTATAATCCATCTTTTCAGGTATGCTAATAGAGGTTCTGATGTATACATAAATCATGTGTCAGGTATTTTTCTGAAGGAAAATCAGTTTCCCTTAAAAGTATGTAATTGTAATCCTCTGAGGAAGATGTGTACCAGCATCTCTTAGTGTTAAGTACTCACTGTATGTAAAGTTTATGCTTTGCATTTTAAGTTACAAGATGAAATCCTCAAAAATAAGTCTAATCTGATTCCTCTTGACTTATTTTTATTTTTGTGCTGTCTGTGAAAGTTTCTACAGAGTGATTTTATTGTATGCTCTTGTAATCCATTTAGAACAGATCTCAGACTCTGAGACTCTTGTTGCAGGCCAAGGAATGATGAGATCTGTTTTTTGGTCCTTGCTAGGCAGCTGGCTTGCTGGGAGGGGAAGACAAATTGGTTGTCTGTGGAATACATTGTGCTGTGTCTTCTGGAAGCATAAACCTGGGGATTAGATTGCTTTGGTAAACTTCTTCCACTCTTCCCCTTCTCCCCACTGCCTGTAATGGGATCTTAAAGCTCAAATGTGGAAGAAGAGTGTGAAAACTGTTGAATAATTGATCTGTTTACTTATCTCTCCATGTGAAATTAGCAAGAATATAATGCATATCAACGGGGAAAAAAACACCAGGATCTAAAATTTTAGGGCAAATTAAAAGTGATTTTGTTTGGTTTTTTAGGTTTTAAGTTACATCCATGCCTCATCGTTAAAAATTAAATCAAGTTCAAGCAGCATGGATTAGCATTTAAAATTTTGAGTGTTTAAGGGATTGATTATATATGTGATATTGTTTGTATTCAACATTTTCAGTCAGAAGATGAAGTGTTGTGCTGCCTGGTAGTCCCAGATTACTTCAGCCATGCTGCTTACCTTTATAAGGAAGATGAAGTGTTTGCTTGTTCCACTGGAACTGGAAGAATTTCCTTACCACAGGAAAAAATCATATTTGGCATACAAGGTAACTTCCGGTGGAGGGAAATCACATTTTACTGGTACCTCCTAATTCAGTATTTTTACAGTGTTAGATATCTCAGAGGGCAGTTTCATACTTGTGCTCCTTTATTAAATGTTTAAAGTTGGGAATTTCTCATGGGTGTATGGAGAAGTGCTGATGGGACATCCAGTATTGTTACTCTACAGTGTTTTCAAATGAAAATGAAGCAGATCCTTGGTCTATGAAAGGATGGGGGTTTTGCTTGTGGGACTTTTTCCTTGGTTTTTCTCTTTCCTAACATTCACTGTGGGTTGATTTTTTTCCTTGAAGTTAAGTCAGTGCCAGATATCTCTAAGTATGTCATCCATGACCTTCAAAGATGTTTTCAAGTATGGCAAGAACATCAGTCCTTAGGTAGAATTTAAAGTAACTGAATCTTGCAATTTTTTTCTTATTTTCTTCTCTTTTCTTCTTTTTTTTTTTTTTACACTTGCACAATCTGGAAGTCTACATCTAGAGTAGCAAATAGTTCCACAGTTTTTCTAAGTCAGGTGCAGTTATCAATTACTGTTTGATTAATGACAAAAGTCAGTAATTGTCTATGAAACTCTTACGTTTTGGTTTTAAAACAAAGTGGTATTTATGTGCTTGCTTTTTTTTTCCTCTCCTTATTTTAGGAGATAGTATTTTAGGAGCAGGTTCCTGTAATAGCCTTCCCATCTTCTTTGCTAAAAAAAGTGGACTTGTCACTATCTTGTCCAGGGAAAATATTTCTGTGCTTCCTGAAGACCTTGAAGATGCCTTGTCCTCTTCTATTGCTGGACCAAGAAGTGAGGTAATGGTTATTTGCTTGCCTGGTTGAAAACAGGATGCAAATAAAGAGGTTTTTTATGTCACTTTTGAATTTTCACTGTAGAAATCCTGGCTTGTTTGGGTTTTAAAGGTTTTTTTTTTAAATAGAGACTCAGACACTTGTAATGAAGGCAGTTTTCAAAACAAAAATTTTTATGTCTGCCAGTTTGGGTAGCCTTTTTGTTTTTAAATCCTGTCAAAGATGATGGATTTGAATCTTCAAACAATTATCATTAAAAATTCTGATGGGCAGAATTAGTTGGCATTAGTTCCTTTGTGGATGGTGTGAATTTTGGTCAAACCTTTGTGTGACTTTCATTGTAACATATCTTAGAGTTTTATGTTTGACTTAATAAATGCAACTGCTTCCAGGTGGTGCTTTTATTTTAAATCTGTGGCATTACTACTTAAAAATTTGTTTCCATTTCATAATGAGGATTAATATTTGTCTTTCAGCTGAAGTTTTTATTTTGCATTTACAGAGCCCTACATTTGATGCAACTGGTAGGCTGGAAATTATAGCTCAAGAAGATAAAACCAAATTACTGAAAGCTGCTTTTCTACAGTATTGCAGGTAGAAATTGCACTTAATTTTTGAGACTTTGTTTGCTGGTTTTGAAGGCACTCTGGTATTTGAGTAAGGGAGTGTCTTGGTTAGGATATTCCTGTGCTATTTTAGTTGTAGCTGTTTTAATGACACACATCTTTATTAGGGAAGTGTTAAATACACCTTGGGCTAGTGAACAAGGGACATGTGCTAGAAAGGAGCAGAGTTCTGTAATCTCAGTCACCTGTCACTTACTCTGTGTAAATTCTGTGGGTACGTTTGTGCCAGTGAAACAACTTCCAGCTTTGCATTTTGACTTCTTTATTCTTTAGTAAGTGGTATTTTGTTGTTGAAAAAACTTTTTCATCCTCTTTTTTATTTGCCTAGCTGTTTTCAGTAATATTTTTGGATATACCTATGACCATGAAGATTAACTGATATGGCAGAATTTGGGCAGGATGATTTTTTTTTTTTTTAATTGGCTGATATGGAAGAATGAGTGGGAAAAAAATGCTCTGTTTGTCAAACTATCCTAATTAAAACAGTTGGAGTGTGGGGAGGCATGCAATGCTCCTGAAAGGTTTGATGTTTAGATGAGTAATGTAAACAAAGCAGGAAAAGGAGACAGAAGATAAACAGATCAGTAGGCTTAGACTAATCATATTTTGAGGAGATTGTTTTCAATATTTATGTATTTTAAAATAAACAAACAACCCACAAACCCTCTTAGGACTAATCTCCTTAAAGAGTCTTAAAACTTGGAAAGAACAGGTTTAAGATAAGAGGTAGGAGTGCTTTTGCTATAGAACTTCATCTGAGGTAAAAGATGATGAAGGGAATTAAGCACAGAGGATAAAGGATACCAATACAAGACCTGTAAACAGGCACAGAATTTAGACAAATCCTGCATGTGTTCAGAAGTGTCATTAAACAGAAGTGCTGCTCAAGATGGCTGGAATAGCTGTGGTCTGAGAGCACAGTTAACAAACAGGATGTCATTGAGGGTGTATATAAGGGGGTTAGAAACAGAAGGAAGTGGAAGGTAGTAAGGAAAACAGTGTGAAACAGTATGAAAGTTGGAAATTATTTCAATAAAATCTGGATTATATTTATGAAAGTAGAAGAAAATAATAATTTTATGTATATAGTAGTTATTCTGAACTTTTCTCCAGAAAAGAAACAGTCTGGTAAAATGAATGGAGCAGTCTTCCACAGAGCAGATGTAGCAGTGGCCTGTCCAGATGACTAGTGAGTTGGTGCAGACCAAATAATGGAAGGTTGTGCAACCACTGCAAGTGTAAAGTGTACCAGCTGTACAGTGAGCTCTGGCAGCTTTACAGACCTAGTGATCTTTAGAGGGGATAGGAAGTTCTGTGGAAAGATCAAGTTGACTCCTTCTGAGGGCACTTCATGATTTGAAGGAGCTAATAAAGTCCCATTAATTTCCTTAGAAACACCTCCTGCTGGGTAGTAAAGATGGAACTTTCTTTTTTAATAGAGGATCCAGTATATTCCAGTTTTTCAAAAGTATCCTTTGCTTTAGTTTACCTTTTTGCAATTTCTGGATGCACTGCTGGGTTGTTTTTTTTTTTTTTTTTAAATTTCTTGACTTCTTGGTCATGTAAGTGTTCAAACTGAAAGTTTCAGAAAATATAAATACTTCCAGTACTGGACTCACAATATCCCTTCTCAGTCAGAATACTGTAATTTTTTAGTCACAAAATCAAATCCCTGGGTTTTATGTATATTGCATAATTCTTACGTAGAAGTACAGCTTCATACCTTGGAGGTCTCTGGTTGCTTCTTGCCTTTTTACTTATTGATACGAATAAGAGAGGATTCTTTGAAATTATGGGAAATAAAAATAATGCATTATATTTGCTGAAGCATTTTCCTGAGAGATTTTATGAGCTTCCCTTCTATTACCATTAGTGGGAGTGATTGAGAAAATAAGAGAATTTTGAAGCAAGCAATAGAAATTGGGTGACTTAACTACCAGATACATCTAGGCTTAGCTCTGTGTGATGAGTCTTTTCTCTTAAATAATAATAATTGAGGTGATAAAAAAAAAGTGTGCCTTGATTCCTGGCTATTTTTGATTTATAGTTTGTGCAGCCTATTTGCTTTTAAAGAATTAGAATATCTTTTATCCAGAGTTAGTTTAGAGAGAGTGCAAAAAATGCTTGATGTATATAACCTAAAGCATTTCATAAAAAGTGTATCAAAGAATCCTATTAACTGAGGGGTTGTGTTTTCTAGAATCCTGTCAGTTGATTTTCTTTATCATACTTTGTTTCATTTCTTTCAGGAAAGATATAGTCAATGCACAAAGCATGGTAATTGAGCTCTTTCCAAGTAATGCAGATCTAGATTCTGATGCTGAACTGGATAGAGCAGTGACTCAGATCAGTGTGGACTTAATGGATGATTACCCTGCCTCTGATCCAAGATGGGCTGAGTCTGTACCCGAAGGTAAATGTAATGTGTTCAGTTTTGAGCTTTTTGGTTTGTTTGCTTTTTGTTTGTTGGGGGTTTTTGTGTGGTTTTTGGGTGTTTTGTTTGTTTGTGGGGTTTTGTTGTTTGTTTTTTTTCTGAACCAGTATCTGGAATATTCTAGATAACATTATACTTTAAGCTTTGCAAAGAAGGCATAGGTGTCCCTTGCCCTCTATCACCACTAGATACATTTCCAGAAAGACTTAAAGATGCATCTTTTGATATCACCAGATAAACTTGCAATCTGCTGTGATTAGTTCCAGACTTCATACAGTAAACACAAACTGCAAGGAAAACATATTTCTGAGAAGGGTACTTTCTGAAAGGATCAGGTGGTGTCACTTTAGTATTTCCATGGTTCCTTGTGTAGTTTTAAATAAGTTTCCAAAAAATAGATGTGTTAAAAGAAAGATCTTATTTGTTCATTCTTAGCCTTTTGTCAGTGTGACTGCACAGCTTCTGGTCACCTTGGATCCTTGGAAGAGTGAGCTGGTATTCCTCTGGGGCTTTGGTATTTATGTCTGCCTGAAAGAGGACTAGAGAAATTGGTTTACCAGTATTTGTTGTACATAAAGGATTAAAGCAGACATGTTCTCAGCAAGAAACTTCTTTGTTCATGCTTTGGTGTCTCTTACAAGTTTTAATTTCAAAGTGGCCTCAAACCTCTAGGTGGTAGTTGCCAGTTACAGAGTAGAGGCTTAATTTGGAAGTTCATGTAAATAGTTACAGATGGATGATGTTTCCTGTTGTTGTTTGTGGGGGGCAGCTAGTTGGAAATTGTCAGGCATTAGATCCTCTTTTTTTTTTCTGAATCAACTTTATTTTTAATTTGGCAGCCTGTCTGTGTTTATTCCTGACTAAAGCCAGAAATGAAAATTGATAGCTTCTTGGAAATCGTCTAATTTTGGTCAATGGTAGCTCTTCCAAGTTTTTTTGTCTTGATATTATAAGCACACTTAGTTTATACAAAAAAATCTGGATGCAGAGTCAATTAGATCTGAATGCCTGTTAACACTCTAGTTTCTAGTAGCTGTTGTCTAAGCCATAATAAATTTAGCAATAGCCAGTCCACTATGAGGATAAAAATATGAGTCTGAATCCTACTAAAACTAGAATACACTAGTGAGCTGCTTATTAAGCAACATAATGAATTGAGTATTTCAGAATAGTACTCATCTGAAGATACTTTATTTCTTCTAAAAGCTTTACTTCAGCCATGATAAAGTTGAAAAAAACAGATTAAAAGTAACATGGTAAGCAGTACATAAATATGTGTGCATACACTGTAAAAAGTACCAGTGCAGTACCACTGTACAAACTGACACATCAGTTTACCTCAGAGGGAAAAAACAGTTATCCAGAAATGGAGATATCATTTCTGACCTAAGATTTTACTTTTTTTAGAAGCAACTGGTTTCAGCAACACATCTCTCATTCTTCTTCATCAACTAGAGGATAAGACAAAAGCACACTCGTTCTTCATTGAGTTTCTGCATCAAGTAAGTCCTACTGCTCTTTTGGTATCAGCACACAGAGTTTATTGCTTTGTCTTGATTCCTCTGGAACACTGTTTAAACTGCATGGGGTGTTCTGTTTTGTTTTGTTTTGTTTTTGATAAAAGGTTGGTGTGTTTGAACGTCTGGGCAGTTTTCCAGTGCGAGGGATGCCGATGGCCACTCGACTGTTGCTCTGTGAGCACGCAGAGAAACTGGCAGCAGCTATTGTTCTCAAGAATCACCACTCTAGGCTGCCTGAGCTGGTGAATGCTGCTATACTGATTGCATTAAACAAAAGGGAATGTGATGTTCCACCAAGCCTTACGCCTGCTGATGTGTTCTTCAGGGAGGTGAGAAACCTGTCTTTAGTGAATTACTGTATAGCCTGGCATGTAGAAGATGTTACAGTGCTTTGAAGTGTAGTTTGAAACTTCTCCCAGCAAAACTGTAAAAATCAATTCAACTTTACTCAACTACCCTTTAAATAGGGATAATGTGTTAGTATTTTCCTCACTTTAGTGTATGTACTTTTTCGTGTTTGCAGCTGAAATGTGAATTCTGACAAATTTTGTGTAGCAGAAGTAAAGTTTTTACAATTTCCAACTACCCAACATGGATAAGCAATGAAAAAGACAACTGAAATTCTCTGATACATAAGAAGATGCATGCTAAATTATAATTTTTAAGGGATGAACTGAGGAGTATGAAGCTTTTCCAGATAGGAGAGCTGCTTTGATCAGCTGTCCTGGATGGAATGGTATTAATTCAGTCACTTACAATTTTTGTCCTCTCAAACATTAGTCAAGCCAAGTTAGTTCTCAGTTTATGCTGCGTTCCAGTCAAGTGCTGCGTCTTTATTTCTTTCTTCCTTCTTGAGAAGAACTATGCACAAAACATTTATTCTTAGGAAGTTTTTTTACTGCAGAGAACAATAGTTGCTAAGGGAGAAAAATAAATATAAAAGAAAACAGAAATAATAGTCTGCTATTTTAAAGCAGATATGTTATCCAGTATACTTTTATCTAACAAAGATTCTGCTGCCAAATATTCCAGAAGTTGATGGAGGAATATGCTTAATAGAAGTGTATGGAGTTGTCTTCAGAAATGAGGATTTTTCTTCTTTTCCTTTCAGATTTAAATCCAGAAAGAAGGTGGGGGTTTTTTTGTAGTTTTAAGTATTGTATGAACCATAAGCTGGTGGTCTCATTTGCATTAGGATAGTTGATACTTTTTAATATTTTTGACTGTTTATGTGGTTTATATTAATTTACTTGTTTTTCTATACAGCTCTTGGCTTTCAGGTATCAGCTGATAGTGGAGATGATTGTGTTCAGTGTAACTTTTCTTTCTGTCTTCAAGGTATCCCAGATAGATTCCATCTTTGAATGCTTATTAGAAGAGGAGGAACAAATCCTGAAAGATATGCCTATTGAATCGATTGAGTGGGCTCAGATAGTTGTCAATGTGAACAACATCATTAAGGTACAGAACTGCCTTAACCAAGATGTTTGTGGGAGGGGAAGATAAACATTAACGAGCACAGAACAGGTTGAGTGTAGCACATCCAAGTTACTGACATGAGAAGAAAAGTGAATGTGCTTTTCACATGTCCAAATACAGAAGGGAAAGACAGCCTTGGGCAGAATTAGGGACATTCCTTTTCCTCCTGAGCCACTGTTAAAGATAATTTCAGAAGTTGCAACTTTGTTGGAAGTTGTGAATTCATGAGTATGTAGCCAAGAGGTAAGAGTTTGTGCTTGAGCACTGAGGTTTCTTGCTCAGTCAGTCTCCTTCTGTCCAGTTGAGAAAATGGTGTAGAAAGTGGATATTAAAAGAACATTTCAGAATATAAAAGACAACATCTTTTGTGGTCTGCGTGTACAGGGGTTGACTTTAAAATACTCACATCCTTACCTTGCAACAGGATATGCTACAAGCTGCCTGTCAGTATCGTCAGTCTAGAGCCTCTTTATATAGAACAGGAGAACTTCCAGAAAGAGAACCTGAATATATTCCATGGACAGGTGAGAAAATGCTATTACGAGTTCGTAAGTTTCAGAACACATGAATTTCAGCCTGAATTTTAAACTTACTGTTAAAAGCTGCTACAGGGCAGTCAGTGAGAGTAAGTGAAAATGAAGTTTTCATTTGGGGAATAAAATGGGATGAACACTTAGTTTGTCCAGTACTGATGATGTTTTTTAAAACTTGCATTGCAAATTTGGCTATAAAACCACAAGTTTGGGAAGCAAAACTAATTTTAGAATTTTTAGGATTTTTTTAAATGCATTGGTTCAGCTTGGCAGATCTGTGGGATACATAACATTTAAATGAATCATAAAATATTATCTGTAGCTATTTTAAAAGGACTGATGATTCTCTACTTGCATAAATGTGTTTTGTTTTGATGGTTTAATAGTGTGAAACCTTTCAGAACAAATGTTCTCAGAAGCAAGCGCTTTCCAGTTGGTGCTTGAGCTTCCTTGTAGCCTCTACATGTAGAACACATTTGTTCAGTGGTTCCAAGACAAAAGTCTTGCAATCCATATCCCTCCTCACAAAAGCAGGACCCATGCAAACTCTTTCGATCTTGTGTTTTGATGACTATGTCAAAGTATTTAAATCAGGTTTACAGAAGTTGCCTTTTCCTTGTGTGTATTCTCTTACTTTGCTTAGAAATAGTGCAAGTAATTCTTTTCTTATGGAAAAAGAGCTGGTATTGGTAGTTGGCAGCATAGATCTGCACAGTTCAGGCTTTTTGTTTACCACGTCTTGGCCCAGTTTAATATGTAAAAGTAGATGGGAGTAGTTGTTTATTGCGGGGGTGGAGTGATGACGGTATTACTTTGATTTTCAAAATGAAAACATTTATTAGCTTTTTTCCTTTTCTTTTAAAATTGTTTTTTATTGTACATGGTAATGTTTTGCTTACGCTTTGCCATGGATGGCTGTGCTGATTGGATTGTTGCTTTAACGTTCCCCGTGTTGTTTCCCAAGCCTCCGGCGGCCTCCGCGCGGCAATAGCGCGTCAGCACGGCGTCATCCTGAAGGTGGTGTACCCCCAGGTGGACAGCAACCTCCGCAGCGTGGTGGCCGAGCAGCTGGTGGCACTCCTGGATGGCTTCCTGGATGGCTACGTCGCTCAGCTGAAGTCTGTGGATCGCCTGGCCGATCAGGAGCGCTACAGCAGCGTGGAAATGGAATACGTCCAGAAAAGATCCGAGCTCTTGGCCCCTCTCCGTGAGTGCTCTCCGTGGCCTTTACCGCGAAGATCAGATGCTCCGTTCAGTGGGGGAATGACACCCATTTGATAGAGCAAATGGCGTCTGTCTATGAATTCTGCTTGCTTTACACAGTTGCTTTTAGACTACAAATGACTGGGTTATGATTTAATGAGATAATTGCAAAATAAAAGCAGATTACAGGTTAGCGTCCGGGACTGCGCTAGGTGTGTGTACCACTTATCAGGCACCTGGGTGCTTGAATTTCTGTCTTCTGCTAACTCGTTACATTGTTCTGGCAGGATTTTATCTTGCCCTGCCTGGCTGAAAGTAGCCTGTAAATGGATTCTAAATGTTTCTATTGTTGCAAGTTGAGATAAACCGATGTGCCTGAAAGCTTGTTTGGTGTTTATCAGTGAATAGATACTTTTTGAACCCAAATTTTTTAATAATTGTACCCATCGTTTACCATGTTGGATGTGATCAAGTCCTGAATGAGTAAGCCACAGAAAAGCTCCTTTTTAGAATGTAAATAAGTTGGTATAAATGCATTTTAGTAACTTGGAAAGTTTAATTTGTTTTTACTGAACTAAATTATATAAGCATTAGAACAATCTAATGATAGTTTTTGAGCATTCTTAGAAAAAAGCTTCATAAAGTTATCATTGTCCATTTTCCTGACATTCATGGGCTCTGTTAGCTTATAAATACATTTTATATCATTATGTTCCATCTAAAGTTCGTATTTTCTTACAAACAAAACTAAGTCTTCTGCCAACTCTTACATATTTAACTGAACAAAAAGAAAGATTCTAAATAGTTTCTCTTTAATGCAAGCCCAATTGTCCTTATTTGTCCTGTTCTTTTTCAAAAGCCTATGGCTGCTGCCTTTTTGCTTTGTGTATTTAAGTAGCTGTTATCGTAGATGTTAAGCCATGGGTGGAATTCCCTCCCCCAGTGCAAAGAGCAGATGATGCTAGCTTCCTGAGGAAATAGAAGACATGATGCCATTTAGTATTGCCTTTTTCCCTCTTGTGCTGTGGGACAGAGGTGGTTGGTCTGTGAGCATGCTTGTACACAGGGGATGTATGCAGGAGGAGAACATTCCTTTGGGAATGTGTGAGTATCTCCTCAATGGCAACACTTGCAACTTGTTCTCTTTTTTCTGGTCTCAGACTAAAGTGAGCTTGTTTGATAAAACTTCTTTTTCTTGCTTACTTAGTTTCCCTGGGACAGTACCAGTTGGCAGCTGCTTTAGCAGAGAAGTACTGCGACTTTGATATCCTGGTGCAAATGTGTGAGCAGACAGACAACCAGGCCAGATTACAACGCTACATGACTCAGTTTGCAGATCAGGCAAGTCTCTTCTATTTCCTTTAGATAGTGTTTTATAATAAAAGTTTGTGCCTGAAATGTTGCAAAATTTATTATTTCTTTCTGGGGTTTCTTTTCCCCTTTTTTTTTTTTCAATGTGTATTTAGTTATGTATACATACTGGGGTAATGTGGAAAATTGAAGTTGATATTCACTGTCAAACATTCAGTGGAATATTTTACATTGGGAAGGCAAAGCTAGCCAGCAGAAATAAAGGTACTGCCTGTACGGGCAGTGCCTTTCATGGGATCTTGGTGTGCCCCAGACATGTTTTCTCACTCTTAACATTTTTTCAGCATTTTGTGACTTCTTCACTCAGGTGCTGTTGTCACTACACTGTTGTTTTATTAAACTAACATAATATAAAATGGAAGATAATTTCCAAAAGAGATGAAATTGTTAAATGTATAAATAGAAAAGTAATTAATGTATAAACATAAAAGTGGTTAGGAAGAGTAGGCTGTTGTTTTGGGGTTTTTTGCATTGTCCTGCTACATATTTGTTGGACAGTTTTTCCACTGCCTGTTAAAATCTAGTGTGAAAACTAAGTGTACTGAAATATTAGAAAGCTTAAGAAAAAGGTGGTAGAGATTATTTGAAATGTGTGGGACTGGAACAAAAGGATCTTAATTTGAGAATTGGTGAGATTAATTTGTTTAGCTTTCCACAACTATTGGGGAAAGAGCAGAAATCCTGCAGTCTACATATTTCCTAGTAAAGAGAGTACATAAAGGTTTTTTTTAATAACAAAAACCAGAAGTATCAGTAATAGACAGAAATTATAGCAAACTTTTTAAAATAGTGCATCTTAAAATACTCAGCCTGACTGTCAAAGGGGATAAAATCTTTTTTTTCCCTCTTCACATGCTTTATTTTAAAGGGGAAGTATAAAATTTCCTGAAAAGAAGTTACTGTGGCAAATGTAGAGCTGAATAGATAAGTCTAATGGATAGATTATCGGACTGATAGTCTGTCCAGACTTCATTTTTAAATTGTTAATGCAATTAAAATGTAGCTTTAATATTGTCCTAAAAAGACTAAATTAAATCTTGAACAGAAATCCTGATTAGTTATTTCACATTCAAGTTTTTGAGGATAAAATAGGGTGGCTTTTCTTCTAAAAAAAATGAGGTTTGTTTGAACAATGCCTGAGAGAGAGAAGGAAGATTGCAAGTTAACTTGTAGGTAGGAGGGAATGTTTCAAAAACAATGACAGCTGAAGTGTTTATGAAAGGGAATAGTAAGGATGGGAGTTTGGAGGGCGGCAAAGAAACAGGTCTGAAAATGAGACAAGAAGAATTGTGATTGATGTGATTCCTGTTCTTGTGTATTAACGTAAAGAATTTACTTTTGGCACTTCCATCACTTTAGTTGAAGGATACTGTATTTATCAGCATCTGTTGCAGAGAGCTCATGAATGCTTTAAACACTTTCTGTCAAGACTGTTATGGGGATTTTTATCAACACTGTATTTTATGTCATGTATGTGTGTCTGGCTTTATCAAGTAGGGTCTTACTATTTTCTTACCAGTTGTATTGAATAAAGCTCTTACGAGGCAAATCAGATACTGAAATGTAACTTTCAATTTTTTTTCATATTTCTGCAATGTTCAGAACTTTTCAGATTTCCTGTTTCGCTGGTATCTGGAAAAAGGAAAGCGAGGAAAGCTGTTGTCTCAGCCTATTGCTCAGCATGGACAGCTGGCTAGTTTCTTGCAAGCTCATGAGCATCTGAGCTGGTTGCATGACATCAATAGCCAGGATTTGCAAAAGGTAGGGTTTCTTAAATACAGCCACATGGAAATACCACATGTTGAGCAGGTCGGGTACATATCCAAGTAGATAATTTGCCGAGTTAGGACTCTTCCCCATCAAAAGACAGCTTATCCAGGTGGGTTAGGGAAAAGATGACAGATAGTTAATTTTGTACTTTTGGAGTGCCAAAAGCCTCCCTTCAGGCACCATCTGGTATCTCATGTTATCAAGCCACTGCACCATGTCATGGAAATCAGTGGCTGCACCACTGGCTGGTGGCTGTTACTTCTTACCGAGGAAGTTTGGTTTGGCTGCGTGATCACTACTTTGATGGACCTGGGGTTTACAGTGAATATCAATAGCATGATGATATTATCCAGCCAGAGAAAAACTGAAACTTCTCTTTCAAGACTAACATCTAAAAGCTAAGGAAGTTGGAGGTATCATGAAAGCAAAAAAGCTGTTTATAAGTTTAATCACTTACATTCATAATTTAAAGTATTTTTAATAGCAAATGTGCATGTGGATAGATTAATGTGACATTATTTTTAAACATGATAATTTGTTGCCTTCTGGGCTTTCCAGTTATGTTCCCTCTTCTTGCTGGTAAGTCTTTCCATCCTTCTACTAGACTTAAAAATGCATTTAACAGTTGAAAGTATTTCAAATAAAAATGGCTTCTTTCAATCCACCTGCACATTTGTTAAGCATGAAAACCATGGTAACATTTATCCTACTGCAAATTCTAGATTCATAATGCCATATCCCTCTTAAACAAACAAAGAAGTCCCACCCACCAAAACCAAAAACAAACAAAAACCACTCTGAGAATATTGTAATATTCCATTTGTGTTGATTGAGGTTTTCCATGTCATGGCAAAGCACTTTGAAGAGAGAGTAAGGATTCTAAAATATACAGTTAATTCAGTGTAGATAGTTTATTTCTGAGTAAGTGCTCAGAAACTGTTCCTTTGTCTGATAAACAAATTCTTGCCTCTGTATTTGGTTGCTACAGCAGTTACACACAATTTTGTTATTTCAAATTCCTGAATTAACAGATAAATCAATCTGCATGCAAAAGCGTTCTGTCAAAACATATTTGCTTGGCTTTTATTGCAAAGTGTTGAATTAGATCCTAAAGATGCAGTGTGTGAAATTGCAATTCTTCATTTGAGAATGAGGTAGGGTTTTTTTGATTAGCAATGAAAATATTTTTTTTAATATATTGTTGAAGGAGAGAGAGCCTCTTCTTGAAGAGTTTTACTGTGCAAATTGTACAACTTTTAAAAGTAAGGGTTATAGTATTACAATAAATGGCTGTGAAAGTTCTGTTCAGATAAAATTCTTATCTGTTAACCTTCTGATCCTAATTTACAAAACTGATTTCTAACATCCGTATTAATTTTAGGCTCACAGAACGTTGCAGACTTTAGCAAATATGGAGACACGATATTTTGCCAAGAAGAAAACACTTCTTGGCTTGAGCAAATTAGCTGCACTTGCATCAGACTTCTCGGAAGACATACTCCAAGAGAAAATAGAAGGTAAGAAACAAAAACTGGGCAAAGTGAAGAAAAGACAAATTACTCAATTAGAATCCCATTAATTTTGGAGATTGTTGATTTTTTTTATGTTGAGGGTGCTAGCTCAGTGTGGTAAGGATAAATGGGCTGATGATTTTGCTCATTTTAGGAAGCACGAGGAAGAGAGCTGCGGCACTAACCTTTGTATTTACTTTCCTGTGAGTTAGGACTGTGAGCATGGCAAATTTGTACCTTTCCACTTTTTCTACTCACATGTAAAATACTGGCAGAAATAACAAGCTGCACCTGTACTTCAAGAAGTGGCTGAAAGTTGTCAACCATTCACACTGAATGTATTTTAATGAATCTGCATTTTTTATTTCAGATGCAGGGTAAAAATTAATTAATTTCTTAGAGCCCGTTTATACAATGACTTTCACTTTTGAGTTCTTCTCAAGTCCTGAGGCTCTTAGGCTGTACAAGGAAATCGTGTAACCATGTTGTAGTGCAATAATGCAATTGCAAGTATATACAGTTGTGATCAAGAAGTGCTTTCTCAAGATTTTGCTCTCTGTATCTAGGAAGGTTACCATGACAGTGTTTCATTGTACTCTATCTGAAATTATGTGAACAGGAAAAGTTACAAATATCTATCCTGCTTCATTACCAAATGCAGTGGTTCCACTGCTCTGCCATTCCTATCCCTTTGGAAAATACTGTGTGCAGCACATGTGCTGTGAGTTTGAGAAGAAGCAATTTGGCACTGCTGGTTAAAGGATTCTGGCCACCAGGGGGAAGCTTTGGAATATGACTTAGGGTTGCTGCTCTAGCTTACTTCTGTTTATCTGCATATTTATCCATCTATGTAATGAATAGTTCTTAAATCCTGTTGAAAAAGCCTGGTAATAATTAGGTTAACTAAATAGGCTTTAAAAATTATTTTTAGCTCATAATAAGAATGTATTATCTGCCTCTAAAGTTGTATAGCTTTGCATGAAATCTTGTTTAAATTTGTTTTTTTATCACTGTGAAAATGCCTATGCTGATGTGAAGAATCTCACCTTTAAATAGGAAAATTTGAAGATGACAAGTGAGATAATTGAAGCTTTATTTCAATGGACTAGAGGACTCTCAAAATTTGTTCTGGACTTCATTCTGCTACACATTTCTGTGTGGCACATGATATAGTTTTTAAAACTTAAACTATTTGTGTATCACTTTCCTATTGATAAAGAAAGACTCATTATTTCTGCCACATTTTACTTATTCCTCTAAACAGATAAAATGCTCCACAGAGTTATTTTCCCTATTCTAACAGTGGAAATTGCAGTGGTAATTGGTGGGAAGAGCAGGGATCATATAGTGTGCTTGCTATTTTTCCATTTTGAATGTCTCAGACTAGCAAGTTTCTCATCCTAAAGCAGTGCATACTGGCAAGTATAAAACAGTCAGAAATTGAACAGTTTGTGGGATGGAACATGTCCATGGCACAGCTCCCTAAAGTTGCAACCAGCTCATTTTCCCTGCGCAGCTTCCATCCAATCCTCTGTATTAATTTTGAGCTTTTGGGGCAAAATTATAGTTATGCATTTTCATTACACTGGGAACATGAGTGGAAAGTAAGAACTGGTTCCCTGGGATGGCAGTATTGAAGTGGAAGTATCTCTGTGCTTCAGGAACATGGATGAGAGTCCAAATAGAATGCTGCATAACAAACGCTTGTAGGCTTGAATAATATTGTGACTTGACAGTTGTTGTTATGCCACAAAATTTATTATTACATCTTAATAACATAAAACATTCGTTTCCTTAAATGACTACAAGAAATATCAGAGCAGGAGCGCTTTCTCTTACATCAGGAGACACTTCCTGAGCAACTCCTGGCTGAGAAACAGTTGAACCTCAACGATATGCCAGTGCTGTCTGCATCTCAGCTCATTGATGTAAGTGTCTGTTTTCTTCATTACACAGGTAAACTTCCAGTGTATTTTCTGCCCCTTTGTGATAAAATAAATGAGAAGGTCACAGCTGCCTTTATCCATTGTATGGCTTGCTGAGCACCTGAAGATCTGATGTATGAATTAGTTCAACTTCACTTGGTTTCTACCAGCAAACATCAGAATGATGGGTTTAGTCCTGTTTTTTTCGGTTGAATGTGCTTTGGAAATGCTGCAATGAGAAAAAGTGAATCAGATCAGTGCAGAAGTTGATTTACTGGTCTAAACCAGTTTTTGGATGTGAGACAGTTTTTACCTTCCTTTACCAGTCTTCCTGTCCCTCTAAATCGCCGAGACTTTACATTCTTGGTAGGGCAGAACATGGAAGGCAAAATGAAAACAAACAATTCTACCTTAGTGGAGAAGGATGCTGCAAGATAGGAAAAGGAAGTACTAGAAGCAGGAAGAGGCTTTTGATCACCTGTTGCAAAGAGGCACAGGAAGTCTTTCTACTTTTATTTTCTTTTACAGAAATCCAACCCGTAATGATACAAAAATTTGAACTGTACTGGGATAAATAATAGTGCTGGCTCAGTTTTCACATTCTGTTCCGGCATCAGCCAGGAGCCTTACTGATTCTGCCTTGTTTGCCACATTTTTTTATCATCCAGTGATGCACACAAAAAATACTCCATGAATAACAGCAATACATTGTAAAAGAAGTCACGTCTGGGTGCCAATTTTTCTGTATTTTTCTGTAATCCTGTGCAAAATCAAAAGCTAGCATGTAAACAAGCCTGCTTGTTTACATTCTCGGCATTTTCTTAGAACTGTGCTAATAGCAGATTGTGAAGTCCTTACCTGTGTCTCTAAGTAAGGCAATCTGTGGGATTAGGGAAGGGTAGGAAGTGTGAGTCGGAACTTGGCAAGTGCTGGCACCACAACTGAACAAGTTTTCCTTCTGAATTCTCTCTTATTGTCAAACTCTTGTTAATACTTGCTACTTGCAATGCAGAAATGAAACTCAAAAAGTACAAAATGAAAATATAAATTAAAAGAAAAAGAAAGTATAAAATAATGTTAATTTTTCTTTGAAGTACTAATTTATAATTGGGGGATGTGAAGTACTGAGGGAACTTGTTTTTAAGAGTGAAAGGCAGCACATGTGCTGAAGTTAATTTCAGCAATTTCAGCATTCAGTAATGCTTTGAGCTTAATTACTGAAATAATTCAGAGAGCTTATTTGTGGAGCTGAGCTCTGGCTACAGTAGTCCAGGAATGTTACAGCCTTAAATGGCACTTAAATTTGAAACCCAGCAGCCTTGTGTCCAGTATCATTTGTCCACAGACCATTGTCACGTAGGTGGAATGCTGCTCTAAAACCTTAAGTATATTCCTTACTATAAAAATACTAGCAGTTGAATCAAGACATACTTTCATGAGAAGGTCATTTTCATGTAAGTAGAAAATACGTGGTGGTCTTCCCACAGTGGGTTGTCCCTGATACCGGTTACGTTAGTTTGTAGGCTAAAAATAATTCTCCATGTTAATCTCTGATTTCATAGATGTTCATATGTGATGAGAACAGAAGAGCCAATGAATATGACTTCAAGAAAGCACTTGATCTGCTGGAATATATTGATGAGGTAGGAAAACTTTTTGAAGGATTTCTAACCTAGAGACTTTTCTATTATTATTTGAGCTGGGATGGTGCATCTGTAGTTAATTAACATATTAGCTTAGTGTATGGTAATTACAGCAACCCCTGATGTGTTTTTTCGGTTTGTTTTTAAGTCACTGGAGACATAATGCTAAATGTGGTTTAGGTAATTTAAGAAAAGTGACACTCTTCATCTTCACTTCCCATTTTTAGTCTATATTTTTTTTAGAGCCTTGCTTCCCTACAGGCTGTCTCCAAACAAGACAAAGATCAACTGTTTTGGTAGTTTAGTTCTTGTATCTTCCCTCTTGACAGTTTCACTGATTGTCATGTGGTAATGTGGGATAGTCACCACTTTTTAACATGTAAATAGCTTTGAACCACAGATTTGCAATCTGCTTTTTCTCCAACTGTATTTTTTTTTTTTTATCTCAGTAAAATAAATGTTATTCTAAACCCATGCAATTTCAGATTTTTTCCCCACAGATATTAAAGTTTCTAACAACTTGTGTAGAGCCATTAAGCACAAATCAGAGGTGGTGGTTTCTGTGCAGTGAAGAAGCTGCCCTTTTCAAATCTTTGAAAACATTTACTAATACATTCATAAAACATATATCCTAACATGGACACTAATTCATGTTAGTTAGCTTGGCCATACTGAAAAAAGAACTTTGACTCCAGTCATCATTTAGCACATGATGAAATAAAATTTGCCTAGAATACGTTTTACAAATTGGTATTTTAAAATGTGCCTTTTTACAAACTGTGTTAGTTGGTCTTCAGCAGTCAAATGGTGATGTAGAAAGTCTGAATCCATGATTTCAAATGGAAACAAACAGTGTTTGGTGATTCAACAGTGCAGTCAGATCATCTGTTGCCACAGCATATGTTAAAAACTATGTTTGGTGATTGAAGAATTTGATTCATTGGTGCAATCTGTGTGACAGGGTGATTATTTATTTGTAAAAAACCCTAAAATTTTAATTTACCTGTCTTTTCTCCTTATATGAATTGAAGGAAGAAGAAGTGGATGTAAATGATCTTAAACTTAAAATTCTCTGTAAGGCTCTCCAAAGAGATGGGTAAGTATAAATATAAGCTGCTGAGACACAGCTTTTCCAGAATTATATTTTAGTGTACTATTCTCTAATTCACCAAAAATACTCAATTTCACAGGATAAGGTTAGTAAAGTATAATGTATCTGATCAGAACATGTATTCTCATTTGTAAAGTGAAACCACAGCAAAAAAAAATCTGTAGTACTTTGCTGGTTTATCTCACTGGCAATCTACTATGCAGTCCTGGCACCTGACGTAGAAATGAACCCGTGCAGCTTTTGTTCTTGAACCCTTTCCTGAGGTAAAAGAAGTGACCAATGCTGAACCTTTTTAACCTTTTTTTTTTTTTTGTCCTTTGAAGCATCTCAAATAGAAGCTTTTTAATAAGATAACATAGGCAGAGGTCACTCCTGCAAGCTTTATTTCACTTGGGTTTTGCTGTTGAACCACATGGGCAATTTCATGACCTTTTTGAGGTAAAATTGCATTCTTGGCTCTAAGAGATCAAAACCTAAATTGTGTTTAGAAGAGCCACTCTTATGGATGTTCAAAACCAAATTCAGGCAGAATCCATCTGGTGACAAGAATCTTCTCATCAAACAGTGGTACTATTCCCTCCCAGGTTAGATAACGCAAATGGCATTTCCTCCCTTTCCTTTTTAGCTTTCAGAAGTCTTCTGACTTCCCTAACCCAAGAGGGACCTAAGGAAGAAAAGATGAGGAGAGAACACATTTCAAATGCACTGCGACATCTGTGATTAAAATGGAAATAAGCAGCATTTGGATTCACACTTATGCATAGGAGAGATTCCAAAGGGCAGTGGTGTCTAGGAAATAATTCCTAATGGCATGACTAAGTTATGTCTGCATATAGCACAAATGATAAGCAGGAAAGTTCACATATTCCAAGTGTTTTCCCTTCCTGTTATTTTAAAGACAGAAGAATTCAGAATTCCTACATGGCACTAGTCCAGTTATTGGTTTATGATCTGTCTGCCCTGGAGAAGCACACGGGTTTGAATGTGGTATTTTAACGGTTCAAACACGTACAATGCTGACAAGATTTTGGCCACTCTGGCAGCTAACCACAGGCAATTTGAGATGTAGACTTTACACTGAATAGTGGGTAGAAATTTTGATGTCCTGGCTGAGTTTACAGTCCAGCAAGGCTCACAAAGGCTTAGAAAGAGGTGGTGTTAACTTTCATCTGTGTGCTCAAGTAAACATTCGCGATGTGACAGTTCCTACTTTTAAGGATGGCCTGTGGTTTCTAACTTGAGGGCTACAAACGGTGGTATGGTTCTTGGGTAGGGTGGAGACCCTTGCTGAGTGTGCTCCTGATGCTCTGCTAGTGTCCTCACTATCCTCCTCTGTGCCCAAGGGAAGAAAATCCCCCTTCCCTCCCTCCTTTCCTCACATCCTTCCCAGTGGAATTAAAGATGTAATCCTAGACATTTAGGAGCTGAAGAGATATCCAGGGTAAAAGCAGTGAAGTACAGAGGATTTGTCAATAATAGTGTCTGGATCCAGGTCCAGATCTGTTACAAGCATGTCCCACAGGCCTGTGGTAGTTTAGGGAGTGATATGAGAACCAGTTTTGTCTGACAGCTTAGCACATGGAACAGGAAATTTTAACAACTGAAAGGTTAGAACCATAGCAAAACAAGTTTGGTTGGTGTTGACTTTAAACTGGTGCATGTAAAGCTCTGCAAGGATGAAAAATTGTCCTTTAAAACAAACTTTCTCTTAGAAAAATCTGTTTGGGGTTTTTTTGTGTCACAGATGAGACTGGTATACATGAGTCTTCACGTTTAATCACAAAGTAGATAAACTATTTGTGTTGTGACTGTGTATGCTGTTACAGGCCTGCAACTTGGATTTTGCAATTTTTTTCCCCATTTTCTCAGTGTTTGATTTTTGTTTTGTTTTGATTTTTTTTTCACATAAGAGAATTGCTTCTCTTGCTTCATTCTACCAAAAAAATAAATCTACACTTTCATCGCATCACTTGTAAAATATAATTACTGAGAATAGGTAGTTCTTATCTCAATGGATAATACTTTTTTTTTATCAAAGAAATAATGTTGTTTGGTTGGAATTTTTAATGCTTTAGAAGATGGTAAACATTTCTATTCTCCTCCTAAATTGACCACATTATAGTACTGCAGTTTCGTTCCAATTTTACTCTTGGAATAAGGACTAATTAACACAAGGTAGAAAAAGACCTCTTGCTTTGAGCTATAACCAAGCACATAATGCTTCCATATGTATTAATGACCTTTGAGAACTTATCTAATTTTCCTGTGTTTTTTTTCTTGTTAGTGTTCCTATTACTTTGTCTGTGTAATTCTTTCCCAAAATTATTCTTTGACTTGCAGATGGTCCTGTTCAGATGGTAGAGATGATCCAATTGAAGCATCTAAAGATAGCATATTTGTGAAAATACTACAAAAGCTATTGAAAGAAGGTAAAGTGTACTTAAGTATAATTGTATGTCTTGAAATTGTTGTTTCAAAAGCTGCTTAAGATCAACACAAATAAAAAGTAGCATTATTAAATTCTCAGAGTAATAAAAAATGCATTCCACTGGGCAGTTAAAATCATCGGGAGCTAATTCTATCACTGTAAACTGTTCAGGGGGACAGGAGATGAGCAGATTTCTTGGGTATAATCTTAGTATCTTTGTTATTTGCTCAGTAGGGCACTCAACAGATTTTTAGCAGTTGCTTACTGTACAGTAAAGTAGGTCTTCTGGAGGTAAATATGTCTCTTCTGTAAGATACAGGACAATAGCTATTTGACTGTCGCTCAGTAGAACTTAATCTATTTTAACCAATTTTTTTTTTTTTTGCTTTTGTTTTCTCTCTCCAAAAGTCAAAACAAAAAAACCACCTCCCATTCTCCACTTAAAGCTGTTTGTAGGAAATTATGGCCATGGAATTTACAGCTGGAGGGGGGAGGGAGAGAAGGGAAGCAACTGAGAGTCAAAGCCTGTTTAAAATATTACTGCATAGGAACTTTTTGCAGAACGCCCAAGGCTTCATGTGAAAAAGAGAAAACTGAAGTTCTTCAGAACAGTTCCAGTTTTGTGTGTTCAATCCTGTCAATTTCCTTGCATTTGTAAGACTTGCACACCCTGTGCTGGAACTGTTGCAACTGATGTATAGTTACTGTATGACTGAGCTTTCTTTTCTTTGTTATGTGTTTTTATTTTGGTGAACTGTTGTGTAAAGACTTGGATTTTAGGTTGAAACATTAAATTACTGAACTCTGGATAAAAAAAAAAATTAACTCTGTTTTACAGGGTTCATAAGCTTTATTGTCTTTCTTGATGTGTATAATAGAATCAGAGCTTCCCAATTCCAAGAGAGTTATTTAGCTGTGAGGCAGGCACGGGTGTTTACTTAAAAACGACATTAACTGCTAATGCAAAGTACTTTAATCGGTGTTGTAATAAATGGTTTTGTTTTGTAGGAGTACAGTTGAGTGAGTATTTGCCAGAGGTGAAGGACTTGCTTCAAGCAAATGAGCTCGGCAGCTTGAAATACAACGCTTACTTTGAATTTGTGTTAAAAGCAAACTATGAACTCTACGTCCAGGGACAAGCGTGATTCTCACTGCGGTTTTTAAATATTTTTTCTAAAGAACTGTTGAATTCTTGTTTACTTTTTTATATTCTGTTTGGGTTTTTGCTTAACCTTTGTGATAAAGTCTGTATGAGTAATATACTTGGTCTTAAATGTATAGACATTGATGCTTTAGTCGGGGATGCAGAGTTGTGTTTTCAGGCAAAGCAAAAATAAAGTTTCCATTTTCTGTGCCTTTTGTAAACTTGCTGTTCTGTATCTTGATTAGAACGTGTCTTGTCTGAGACTCAAGGATACACAGACACACAGGGTGAGACACAGGGACCCACTGCAGAGGGTGGGAAACTTGTGTTGTCACCACTGGGGCTGTGATTTCAGTTCAGAGCAGATACCGAACACATTAATGCGGGGTGACTGCGTACATTACTTAAGAAACAGCAGGTTATTCTGTCAGATAATTCCACTCTTTCTTTGTACAACACTTTTTGCTGTAGAAGCTGGGTAGTTTCAGTTTTGCATTAAAGGTTACTTGCACAAAAAGGATAACTAGCTTGTCACTGATTGCTCAGCTTGTCTGTGACAGAAAGGAATAAATCATAGCTCTCATTCAAAGCCTTCTGGTCCAGTAAATACTCCATTCTTTCAGTTCATATCTATTAAATTAAACTTTTTCCAAACATTTTAGTGTTGTATCCATTTAACTTCCCTTTAAGCTATTTCTAGCATACATGTAAAACAGGATTAGCAGGTCACCATGCAGTCATTCACAGCAACTGCTTGTGCCTAGGCTCAGAAGAAACCTCGAAAGCAGTTATGGAAGTGTGGGAGTACAGCATGATCTCCCTTACTTCCATGCCTTGGGCTCTTCTGGTAGGCAGTACTAAATTTCCTTTTTGCCTTTTTAACCCCACTGCCCTAGTTAGTTATCTCTGACATGGGAAGAATAAAAGAAAAAAAGCCAGATTTCTCAATTATTCTGATTAAAAGCAAAATTTAGTCTTTCAATAAAAGTTACTGCAATCTGATATGTTGCACCTTTCTTTTGCATGTAGCTCAAGAGCCAGAAACTGAGTGCAGAGCAACTTGCACGCCCTTATGTTTTACTTGTCTGGCTCCATGCCTGCTGCAACAACTTGATCTAACAGCTGAGAAGGTCAGAAGTTAAATTGGTTGAAGAGAATCCAGTTTCTAGTTTTAAAAGCACAGCTCCCCTTCCATGGCTTCCCCTCCTCCCTGTACTAATACAGTAAGCTGGCCTGAGAGTCTGAACATGTTTGGAAGAATAGATTTATGCAGAGGTTCAAACTAATATGGGAAAGAAATGCACTAGCAGTCATCTTCTAAGATTGTTCTAAGCAGCGAACTTTGCTCTTCTGCAGTCTTGCATGGCTGAGAACTGTGAGTCTAACTCCCAGCTCCAGCTTCAAAGGAGTTGCTGGTTTAAAGCCTTGGAAGAATTCCACTTGTTTGCCTGAATGTCACTTTGAGAGTGGTTTCACACTGATAAACTCAGCAGGGTTTTGGGAGAAAGGGACTAACGGAATAAATGATTGCTTGCCCCTGCCAAAGTATGTTCTGCCTTAACTTTCTCTAGACTCTTAAGTTTTGCTTGAAGAGGAATCTCTTTAACTGACTGTCCACCATAAATCACTTTGGGGATATCTCACCTCTTCCCAGACTGTTGGCCAGATCTCTCTGTTCTGTCAGGAGTGGCAGGGCAAGCCCTGGAAAGCTTGCTCCAGGTGCAAGCAGTTTTCATCACCCTCATCCATTGTTTCAAAGTGCCTGGCTTCTCTGCAGGGTCATGTTTATCATGGTTGATGTGAAAGCATTTTTCAGGTATTTGGGAAAGGATGAGCTGTGTAGGGTTTTCAACTGTTTTACTGTACTGCTGGGCTGGGAGGCACTTGGCACAAGGGCTTTCCATCTGACAATTGCCAAAACAGAAGGCTACTTGCAATGCGTTTACTTAAACAAAGCCTCATTAAAATAACTTCCATGTCTAAACAGATGTTTAATGTTCTTGTACTAGTAATGTTGAACTGGTTCTCTGTTTTGTTGGAGAGTTTGAAGAGTCTGGGATTCAGGGCTGTTCCTCCTCTCTGTCCTCTGCTTCATTATGTAATAAGCTGTGCTGGTGCAAAACTCCTGTCTCAGATTACTGCTCCAGGAGGATGCCTTCATTTACCACTGCATATGGGAGGTGGCAAATGCCAAGGCTCTAGGTTGTTTCCAAGCGTAACAAAAACAAACTTGTGACAAAAAGATGAGGGTTAAAACTGCTTAAGGGAGATGGATAGCTCCTGTTGAAAAAGAATATACATTGTTCCTAAATAGTTATTTTCTCAGTAATGGAGAGCGCACAAAAGTACGGGAGGTACACATATGGCCTTTGTTGTTTTCAGAGCAGGAGGAAAGTTCATCAGTTGCCATTTGTGATCGATTTCAGAAGCTATGCATGGTGGATAGTGAGTTCTTTGTGCCCTGTACTGGAAACTAACTCCAACTGCTTTCTGACTTGAGACAAAAACCACATTCATTTTGTGAATCCAGATAAACATCATATCTACCTGCAGAAAATGATATTTTACTCAGAAGTGAGAGACTTCAGTTATAACAATTTGGGCACTTTGCTGTAAATTAGATTGGGGTAGAGAGAAAATAAAAGGGAACAGAAGGGATCGAATGGGTTTATGCTTGCATCATGTTTCATTGCAGGATTAATGATGTTTATCTTTCAGCGATGTTAGGGCTCCTATTACTTGATTTCTGATTCGACATAACTAACCGTATTTTGGAAACCACAACGAAGCACTACAGTTCTGTAAACAGATTTGGTGGCTGCGATGACTTTAAGTGCTTTCAGGCTTCCGATTTTTGTACTGCCAGTTGTTGATGACGGAACTGAATAATAATACAAGTTGAGGAACAGGGTGAGAAAAGAGCACATTTTAATACAATAACTTGACAGGAATTCAAAATCTATAGCAGAAAGAATTAGATGGCTGCCAGAAGTAAAGAGGAATGCTGCCAGCCTGGAGGATGCAGAAGTTAAACAGAGGAGAAAAGCTGTCTGCCTCTCTACTGAGCTGTCTGCTCTACCTTGCTGTGGAGGAAATCACCTGCAAAAATACCTTCACTCACAGGAGACTCCTCGCAGCACAGTGCTTCTAGCCTGCTATTCCTCTTCATTCTTGCCTGACTCCCTACATTTTCAAAGGATTTATGCTTGTCCAATTGTGCCGTCAGAGAAGATCTTGAAGGTTGATTTGCAATCAGCATAGTGTCAGGGCTGCAAATCTGCTTGCATTACTGCCTCTTCTTTCCACTGGAAACCAAATATCTGTAAAATCTTCCAAGTGTCCCATATGGAATCTCTGCTTAAATACCCATAGCTGAAGGAGATGAACTGTTCCTTTTCACTTGCATAGTCCCTTCAGCTTGTCAGAGATGACTTTCCCGTGAGACCGCACTCCTTTTGGAGAGGGTGAGCCACAGGGATAGCTGGAGGGCTCCCGTGTTGCCTGGCCGAGCTCAGTGGCCAGCAATGGGCACTCGTAAGGGCACCAGCATTCACGACTGCGTCAGGCTTCTGGGATCGGACCAGGACTAATCCTTTAGCGGGCTTCTCTTCAGGCATTTGTCTGACAGATGTTATCCCATGCATTTATTTTCCATTTTTAAATCTCAGCAAGGAAACAATGCACGGCTTGACTTGATGTGTAAAACTGTAGGTTTTGCACGGCTGTTGCCATGTGCCCTGCAAACCAGAGATCCACTTTGTCACTTCTCTCCCAGCTCCCTTTCTATCCCCGGGCTCACCTACAGCTATGGGAAAGGCCCGGGAGAGACGCGTTTCCCTTCGCAGCCTCAAGCCTTGGCACGTGGTGGCCGCGGAGCAATGGCAGCTCGCCTCCTGCCCCGCTGAGCCCCGCGGGGCTCCCGCAGCCCCCACCTGCTTTGCCCTTAACGGGGCCGGTGGTGCCGGGGGATTATTTCGGCCTCGGCTGCGGGCGGTGGCGGGGGGGGCTCGGCAGACGCGCCTTATACGGCCGGGCCCGGCTCACCTGGGCCGGGGCCAGGAGCGCCTTCTTTGGGCACCGCGGGGCCGGGGCCGCGCCGGGCCCGACGCCCAAATATGGGGACGGCCGGGGCCGCATTCCTGGGGGCCGGTCGCTGCCGCCGCCCGCCGTGATAAAAGGCTCCGCGGCGGCCGCGGCGGCCACGAGTGACCCGGCGAGAAGCGGGAGCCTCTCTCTCTGCCCGACGCGCGGAGCCCGCAGCCAGCCCAGGTAAGCCCCGGCCCCGCCGCCACCGCCCGCGGCTGCCGGCCGGCCGTGAGGCTCAGCCCCGGTGCCCTGTGCCCCGCAGACACAGCCGAGACCATGTGTGACGAGGACGAGACCACCGCGCTCGTGTGCGACAACGGCTCCGGCCTGGTGAAGGCTGGCTTCGCCGGGGACGATGCCCCCAGGGCCGTGTTCCCCTCCATCGTTGGCCGCCCCCGCCATCAGGTACGGCGCACTCCCCCTCCGAGCCTCCCCGCACGCCCTGCCACAGCCGTGGTTGCGGATCCCTGCTGCATTCCAGCCCTCTGCGTCCTCCCGTCCTGCTGGGGAGCCCCGTGCTGCTGCCCGTGGAGAGGTTGCTGAGCCCCCGCTTTCCTCCCCTGCAGGGCGTCATGGTGGGTATGGGTCAGAAGGACAGCTATGTAGGAGATGAAGCCCAGAGCAAGAGAGGTATCCTGACCCTGAAGTACCCCATTGAACACGGCATCATCACAAACTGGGACGACATGGAGAAGATCTGGCACCACACCTTCTACAATGAGCTGCGTGTAGCCCCAGAGGAGCACCCCACTCTGCTCACTGAGGCCCCCCTTAACCCCAAAGCCAACCGCGAAAAGATGACCCAAATCATGTTTGAGACCTTCAACGTCCCTGCCATGTATGTGGCCATCCAGGCTGTGCTGTCCCTGTACGCCTCTGGCCGTACCACTGGTGAGTGCAAAGTCCTGCTGGCCCCTCTTCCCCAAGCAATGATGCCCAGGACTGGTCCCCTACATCTGACAAGCTCTCTGCCCCCCAGGGCAGGACTCTCTGCGGGCCACATCTCTCAGATGTCTGCTTCTTGTCTCCCCAGGTATCGTGCTGGACTCCGGTGATGGTGTGACACACAATGTCCCCATCTATGAAGGGTATGCCCTGCCCCATGCCATCATGCGCTTGGACCTGGCCGGCCGGGACCTCACGGACTACCTGATGAAGATCCTGACTGAGCGTGGCTATTCCTTTGTCACCACAGGTAAGCCCCACTCCCTCCTCCAAAAAGTTCCCTCTCGCTTCCAACTCTCGCGCCTCTAGAGATGCTCTCGCCCCCTTGCAAGCCCCAAAAACAGTCCCCAGTGGGAGCTTCTGTGTGGCTGGGGGTCTGGAGTCCTAGCAGACCTATGGAGGATGTGCAAGTGCTCCCTGTGCCTCCTCTGCAAACACTGATGCCTTTGCTTCCCCCTGACAGCTGAACGTGAGATTGTCCGTGACATCAAGGAGAAGCTGTGCTACGTGGCGCTGGACTTTGAGAACGAGATGGCCACCGCTGCCTCTTCCTCCTCCCTTGAAAAGAGCTACGAGCTGCCTGATGGGCAGGTCATCACCATCGGCAATGAGCGTTTCCGCTGCCCAGAAACCCTCTTCCAGCCTTCCTTCATTGGTGTGTGCCCCCCTCCCTCTCTCTCGGCAGCTCCCCCCTGTCTTGAGTCACCGTGTAGAGCTCTTGCTTTGCACTCTTTAACTTGTGCCTGCCTGTTTCCCCTTGCTGCCCCCAGGTATGGAGTCCGCAGGTATCCATGAGACCACCTACAACAGCATCATGAAGTGCGACATCGACATCAGGAAGGACCTGTACGCCAACAACGTCATGTCTGGTGGTACCACCATGTACCCAGGTATCGCTGACCGCATGCAAAAGGAGATCACAGCCCTGGCCCCCAGCACCATGAAGATCAAGGTAAGGCTGCAGCACGAAGGCCCCGGCAGCAGCCTTCTCTTGCAGCGCTGTGTGGGGCTGTGCACAGCCCCGTGCCCGCCCCCCGCAGCAGAGCCCTGTTTACTGATCTCAGCTCTCTTGGTGTTTTCCAGATCATTGCCCCACCTGAGCGTAAGTACTCTGTCTGGATCGGTGGCTCCATCCTGGCCTCCCTGTCCACCTTCCAGCAGATGTGGATCACAAAGCAGGAGTACGATGAAGCTGGCCCGTCCATCGTCCACCGTAAATGCTTCTAAACATGTTTACATGATCACTTTGCCAACCAAGCTCAGGATGACAACCTTCAAGGTTGCAGGCAGCCGAGGGCCTGCAACAGCCATGAAACTTTCTATTTTGTAACGATTTCTGGTTACTGTTGCTGCAAAGCTCCATGCGACACAGTGTATGTAAAGTGTACATAAATTAATTTATTTTATCTCGTTTTGTTTGTTTTTAAAACCAACGCCCTTTGGAAGGAAACAAAAAACTTCAAGAAGCATTAAATCACCGGTCATTCTGTCACACCTCTAACGCTGTTGTTTGTCGTCATTTGCTCGGGTTCTTCCCTCTCTTGTGGACGCGGCGTGAGGGCGGTGGGGCTGAGCTCCCCAGACAGGAGCGGGGCTGGGGAGGGGACAGGGGAGCCAGCTCTCCCTGGGGCTGCAGGCGGCTCGGTGGCACCGAGGGCGGTGCGGGGG
>VXBQ01006845.1:366556-420224 GCA_013400175.1 Phainopepla nitens | reverse complement strand
ATAGAAAAAAAAAAAAAAAAAAAAAAAAAAGATGATTTTTCAGATAAACTTCCAGCCCAGGAAGGTGTTTTACTCTGCTGTGGCTATGCTGAGGGTGCATTTGTTTTGCATTTTGGCTGGTTTTACTTGCACTAAAGTGAGACCCATACACGAGTTCACTGTTTTGTTTAGCACTATCCCAAAGCAAAATGCTGTGGGAGGAGCTGCCCTGGTCCTTCCCTGGTATCTGAGGGCAGGGAGGGCCACAGGGCAGCCCTAAGGGCTCTCAGTGACTGGGGATGGACTGGAAACCAGTTGCTTCTCAAAAAGCAAACACAAACTTTTATTGCCGTTTGTGTAGTGGCATATACTCCATCTGTCAGCTCCCTGTTAGGATTTTGGGAGGTGCTTGACATTAAGTCCTCAGTACTTGACCCCTGATCTCAGGTTCAGTTGTGGCTTAGGTGGTGTTATGAGATGGACTTTAGGACCTGCTTCTGTTATTTAATTAAAAGACGGTTTTAGAAGCACAGATAAACTAGCTTAGCCTCATGAGTTAGACAGCGTTCACAGACCCCACTTTTCCACCTATAATATTAATTTATGGTCCTAAATCCACAATGGAACAGGCTGATTTTTGCAAGGGGGAGTGATGCTGAACCAGCCACTCATCTCCAGCCTGATCTAAATCAAAGGGATCAGGAGATGCTTACTCCTTCTGAATGAAGACCTATATTTTGCAGTGCCAGACTTGGGTTTAGGACCCCCATGAGCACAGCTGTGGGCAGAGGTGAGTCCTTCGGCAGTCAGGGTGTTGCACAGGCATTGCCTTGCACCGAGAGGCTGATGATGACTGGCATGTCATTGTCTGCTGCCTCTGACAGCAGCATTTGGTCTCACTCTAACCCACAGCATCATGTATTCTCAACAGCCTCGGTGGCAATTTCATCCAGTTGAAGATAAATGCCCTGAAGTAACTTCTTACAGCTGAAAAAAAATGAGTGGTTTGTTGTTTTTGTTGCTTAATCAGTGAACAGGGATGCCATGAGTCTTAAGCTGATGAAATCACCCTGTTGAGGTTTTCATTTCAAACTTAAACACTCTCCTTATTCTGAAACCAGCCTTTTATTTGGGCTTCCTTAATGTTTTTAGCAATTGAAGACACAGATTGTTTGGAAACAGGTGAATTGGATTTTTCCTGGGCTGGCAAGCCCCATTGTTGGGAAGGTGTTTCGGAAAATTTTGCTTGTGTGTAGTGGTCTGGATTTGGTCTTTGTTGTGCAGTTCTCAATAATTTCATTACCCTCCCTACACCTCTAACAGTGCTATTGGCAGCAGGCAAAGGATCTCCAAGATCAGCATCCTCTGTTTTGAGACAGGCAAAGGGATAAATGGGGCATCAGAGGAGTAAAAGGGGATAGAAGGAAGGATGCAGGACACTCACATACTGTGGGAGAGAGGGTAATGGAGGGGAATGGCTCTTGTCTGCACCAAAAAACATTCTCTGGGGCTGCAGCTCACTGCTTGCTCCACAGCTATCTGGATCCAAGGCTGGACCAGTGCAGGACAACCCTCCATAACTTAAGTTTATATCCAGTAGGCAACGCAAGAAGCTGCCCTCAGTCCAAATATCACCAAGGGATGGAAAATCTCAAGAGAGGAGGAGTCCTGAAAGGACAAAAATTATGTGGGGCTGTTTAGATGAGCTAGGGAGGCACAGTCATGACAGGGTTTTGATGTAAGCTTCCCCCAGATCTGCAGATGCCTGGGCCATTACCTCAGTTATAAATGGAGCTAAGGGAAAACCTGAGCTCTGAGGGAAAGTCTTGAGGGAGCCTCTGAACAAAAGAGCAAAGGAAATCCTGGAGAAGATGAGCACACTGGAGAAGTGTCCTAATTTTATTTTGATACAGATTTTGCTAAAGTGGAAATCTGCATTTGCACAGAGAGCAAAACGTGGCCAGGATGGGCTACCCTCCCACAAAGGTGATGGCTTTGTGCAAAGTGAGCTGGCACCTTCACACGCTTCTCCCCTTGGGTTCCAAAACTGCAGAAACAAAAAGCACTTTGACCCACAGTATTTATTTGGCTTGTTTTTGCTGAGAGGACCTGAATACCCTTTCAGATCTGACATCAGTGCAGCCCCACTGTGTGCTCTCTTCACTGTGTGTCTCCCATGGATGTTTGGCAAGTAATATTTATCCAATGTGTTTTACTAAAGGGACAAAATAGAGGCCACTTGAAAATTATCATTTTTCACAGAAAACTCCTAAGCAATATTCATTTCTGAAAGTGAGGCATTAGAATGAAAAACCCTCAAAATTTCAGATAATTTTATATTATAGGAAAATTTTGTGCTGTTTCTATTTCATTAATCCGCAGGGAAAAATAATTGAATGGAACATTTCTTGTTAGAGTTCTTTTGTTTATTTATTTATCTTTGAATCAAACAGGCATTTTTCTTAAAACAAACAAACAAAAAACTTCATAAAAAAATCCAAAAAACCCCAGCCAACCAAGCAACCAACCAAAAAATTAAAGAGATGTACAGTTGTGTATATTTTCACAGCTCATCTCCTGGAGCTGGAAAATGGAGTGCACGAGGGTGACTGTGACCTGTGTATCAGCTGGTGGATAACTGCGGGCAGTGCTGGGGTGCAGAGTTCCCACGTCCCACGGGACAGATGCCAGTCAGCGTGGGCTCCTTTAGCAACAGGACCAATTGAAATATCGTGCAGCCCTGCACACTTTCCTGGGAGTTGCTGGCAGCTTTGGGGGTCCTCTTCAGACCCTCATGGCCACAGCGTATCTCAGAAGGACCAAAAGGTTCTGGCCGCAGGCTTTGGGAAGTAGTTGCATTTGCCTCTGTTTTTCATTTGTCCAGGATCTGAAAAGTAAAGCAGCTGCTGATTGCTATGCAGGGAAAGCTGGAGCATTGCTGGCTCCCACTAGGGCTGCATGCTGTGTGTGATGGGGATGAGCAGATGCTGGAGAAAATTTTCATTTCCCTGCTTGTCTCCTTCTTCCCCCTCCAGGGCACCCTGTTAACCTCGAAACTACACTGCCCTGTGCGGAGCTGGGGCCAGCAGTGTGCAAACCCCCTGCACCGTGGTGACTCTGTGCCTGCAGGGACCACAGCCAAACTCTGTCTTGTCTCGGCTGCTCAAGGCCACGCTCTGAAAATAAAGCTGCAGCTTGGAGGCAGTTCTGGCTGTTGATGTTCAGGGAGTGCCACAGGCAGCCCGGGAATGAGCCTCTGTGTAACCCCACCTCAGGGAGCTGCATATATATAGATCCCTGGAAGCAGTTTCCTTCCTTGGCACATCACTCCAAACAAACACTCCCTGCTCCCCTGTGCCCTCACTGCTTGGCTTCCAGCAGCTTCTCTCTCTTCCAGGGTAAACAAGGCTTTAAATTTGAGAAATCTTCTGCTGGAGGGAGGAGGGAAAAGGGGGAAGGCCACCTTGTAAGAAGATTCTCACATGTACTCAGAGATGAGCAGCCCAAAGTCAGCATCAGTAAGCATCAGTCCTTGAGCCTGGCTTGTAAAGGCACTAGGACCTGGGCTGTGTTTGCAGTGGATGTCACACCTTGTGGCACTTCTGCTGGGTTCTCCTCTTTCCAAAGCAGAAGTGCTGTAAGGCTTCGGGTACAGATGTGTAAGGAGATCCCTGCATGGATATAGCTCTGTTCTTTTCCCAGGGGAAGAGCTGCCCTGGTGCCTGGTGTGTGCAGGCAGGGACAAGGGTGCTCCCATGGGCAGATTGATGGTGCTCACAAAAGGGTCACCCTTCATCTCATACGACTGGTTCCCCGAACCCGCTGGCCACAGACACCATCTAATCTATTGAGTGCAAAACAAAGGGAGTTGGCGCTGCCGCTTGCGGTGGCCGGCGCTGAGCTGCCGGTGTCGCACTGGGTGGGTCAGTGCTGGGGAGGGGACAGCCAGAGAGCGGGGGAAGGGCTGGAGGCCGGAGCAATGCAAGAAGCACTGCACTGCCAGCCGTGCTGAGGGGGCAGAGCACGGCAGAACAGTTCTGCTCTCCCCAAACCTCCCCGTGGCTGCCTGCGGAGGGAAGGACGGGACCACGCAAGCCGGAGAAGGTCTGAAGCAGATCAACACAAAAGGTTCCAACAAGGTTTCCCAGGGCAACTGTATCTACTTCTGTAAGGCTTTTTAATTCCCTTTAGCAACAATAATCACAAGAAATAGTTACAATAACAGAGGTAAAACTGTCTAAGCCGGTTTGAGTTTGCTAGCATTGAACAATGCTGTCGCTGCTACCTGCCTGCAGAGCACAGCCAAAGGGCACCATTGGGCAGCTCTGCCTCTCCTGTGCTACATTCCACGCTGAAAATAAAGAGGTCCACGTGCTAAAGCCGCCCACTTTCTTGCCACAAGTTTTTCGGAGTGGTATGGGGGGAATGAAGCACTTTTCCAAAGGCAGGGTATTTTCTCTATAAGGATTTCTTGTCCTGGAACTCATTGTCCTCAACACTACGAAAATTAAAAAAGAAAAAAAAAAATCTACTAAGAGCTACCAGAAATTCCTTATCGCAATAATTTTGAAGTAGTGATGGTGTTATTCCTGCTTAATCCCAGCATCCCTGCAGCAGGGGACAGGCCATGTTTCTGTGACTGCAGGAACCAAGCAGTTCACATTGGAAATCTGGTTTCCTTTCTCCTTTCTCCTTTCTCCTTTCTCCTTTCTCCTTTCTCCTTTCTCCTTTCTCCTTTCTCCTTTCCCACACCAAGCGTCCATCACAGCTGTCCTCTGTGACCATGAGCAACCCAACATTCATAGCCCTGTTTGTTACCAGCAAAGTGGCTTTTCCATTTTCCATCTCAAAGGAAGATAAAGAGGAATAGCTAACGATCAGGAAGGGTTTTGAGATGTTGTCATAGAAGGTGTTTAGGGAATGAGAAATACTTGTGATCCTAAATTTAGCTCTGAAAGTCATACAGCCCAGTTTCCTGGCACAAATACCAGAGAAAGTCTTGAAATCTGAACATTTTCCAATTGCAGCCACAAGCTGGAGGCTGCAGTAGCCACAGGTGGTTCTGGAAATCTCTGGCTGTGCCTCCTGCAAGTCCTTTGCCTTGCTGAGAGCCCAGACCTCCTACTTCCTCCCAAGCTGTTCCCACCACCCACCCAAAACACCAGCAGTTTCTGTCCTTGTTCTGGGTTTGATGCCTCTACACTGGGCCTCCAAGAGCCCTTTGTGATGAGGTTATTCTTCAAACCTAATAGAAGTGGCAAATTTAGGAGAATTACAGTGTTTGAACCAGTCTACTCAGGGAGAATATGCAAAATCTTTCTTGGGATAAATCTTTCAGGAGAAACATGGTGATTGATTTTAGACCTTCTACTCTGAGATTTATTCTCTCTTTCCTTAATTTGTGTTAGTCTGCTGAAGACATCCCATCCTAGCCAAGACTGCACGGTCAAGGTGTTATGATTCCTCTGTTCACATTTGATGGGTTAAATGCCAGAGAAGTTAATAAAGATCTGCTGAGACAGCAAAATATGGTATTAAGTGGAACTCGGAGCCAAATTCCAAAGTCACCTTAAAAAGGGTGTAATTTAATCCTTGAGGTACTTAGCTTCTGCTGACACCTTGCTTTATTTCTTTTTAGTGCCTGTTGCACAAGTTCCTGAGTGGAGAAGCACCTGGTTGACAAAAAGCTGATGTAACTCCTCTCACAAAAAACTTGATCAGAATCCAGAAACCAGGTGTAGCTCTGCCCAGACTGGAGGTGCTTGGTTTCTTCACCAGTTGCAGCTTCCCATGGCAAAGGCTGCAGCAGGACTGCGGGCAGCCCAGGGAGTGCACCTGCTGAATGTGCATCACCATTTAAAAATAAAAAGGGGAGAGAAAAGAATAACATGGAAAATATTGCAAGGTCAGCAGATGGCAGGGGAAGGGCTCATGCCTGGGCAGGGGGGTTTGGGCAAGGACAGGACAAATACTGGGATGGAGGCATAGCCACGTAAAGAGGAGGCGCCTGCGATGTTCTGCAGCACAGTAGTAATGGAGAAGGCTCTGGGTGCTGTAGTGACATTACACTCGGTATCCATTTCTACTATTTGTGCATGTTAGATTGGCTCTATTTCAGCATTGCAGCAAAGTTTCAGCCTGTGTACCCAGTCTCAGATACCCTCTGCTGCAAGGCAAACATGCTGGAGTTGATTTAGCCCCACTGAAGCTGAGGGGAGACCAGCAGATTTGGTTCATTTTTAAGTGCTTGAATGATCAGGTCCCAGATTAAGTAAAAAAGCCATACCAAAAAAGGCAATCACGAGGGGAAGCAGAAAGAAGAAAGAAGTAATAATCAATTTTCCTGCTGTAGGTCCAGAACGTGGCATGGCTTGAGGCCATGGAATGCATAAGACATATGCATTGAATCAGTTGCCTGTTCTGTGAAGATTTTATTGCTCGTTTCATAATCCACATCTATTTTTCTCCATTTTCTGTGGAAGAATCTGTCTGAATTAAGGATCAGTTGAGCAAATGAGGGTAGAGAAGAAAGCTGAAGAGCAATAAAAACCAAGTCTGAACCACAGGTGTTCTGTAGTTGTAGTAAGATACATGGGTGAAAAAAAAAAGCATTAAAAGAGAAAATGTTTTATGACATAATTGTTATGCCATTGACTTTGTGCTGGAAAGAGTGCTGAGCTGCAGTGCTGGAAGCAATGGCAGGCTCAAGCTCCAAGGAGGTATTTTTCTTTCTGAGTCTGGTTTATCTCGGAGCAGAATAAGTAGGTTTGGAATAGTTTTGGAGAAAGTGTGACATAAATAAACTGACTGCATATGGGAAGGGTGTTTTTATATGGGAGGTGTAATTGTAAGGAGGGTTTGGTATTGCTAAATGAATATTTAAAGCAAATGTCTGATAAGTTCTTCACTGGCAGTTTGACTTGTGAGTCATGTTGCACAGTCCCCAACCATGACCCTCTCTATTTATAAAGTCATGCCTTGCTATATCTGACTCTCTAAATAAGCCTTTCAAGTTGTGGAGGGGATTCTAGCAGCATAGTGTGGGAACCAGGGAATAATTCAGAGGAGTAAGGGAAGTTAGAAAGGACATGACAAATCACTGCACACTGACTGCCCTCTGAGGACCAGATCAAATGTGCTGCCAGACTTTTTCACCTTGAAAAAGTCCAGGAGGCGGGATTGGATGGCTTCAGTCTGCTGAATTAAAGGTGGGGAAAGAGGAATAGAGTGAAGGTTCATCTGAGCCGAGCCCCTGCAGGTGTTCCAGGATGTGTGGAGGAGCAGGGGGAGGTTACTCCTGGGAAGCATGCCAACAAACCAAACAGCCGGAGGCTTTCTCCTTGTGCACAGTGCCTGCGGGGAGGCTGGGGAGCTGCTGGAGCCGCCCCTGCTGCAGCCTTGGAGTGGAGTGGAGCCTCAGTGGGGGTCCCTGGCAGTATCTTCCCCCGTCCCTGCCCCACACGGGAGCCCTTTCCGGGTCACTGCCCCTGGCTGGCTGCGGCTGTGGGGTGCCTTGCTGCTGACAGGGCTTAGATGTGAGGGACAGGAGGGACACATCTCAAGAGCTGCATCCTCCTCCCCTGGGCTCTGGCTGGAGCTGCAGTAAAGCGTGTTTCCAAATGCTGATAACACTGTGGTTTTCAAGTGGATGAAGGACATGGGCAAAAGGACAAGAGGAATGCAGTGCAAATTGTACGAGGAAGCAGAGCAGGGATGCCACTAAAGGCAGAAGGAAGAGTCCTGACCTGTTTTATCACAGACAACAGGCAAGGAGGGACAAAAAAATGCAAATTGCTTTTAAAGAGTGGTTTGGATGAATGCATGATCTTATTTTTTCCCTGTCAGTTGTTTTGCCCTGGTGGTCATCTGCAAATGACTGGGCAAATGAGAGATGAGGGTTGAAAATGGGACACCCGTACATCCTGAGTCTGCCTTCTCAGAAGCAGGGCCCTATCTCATGTAATGGTCACCTGGAGAGACAAATGCCATCACACCCGATGTCCCCCCCTTCTTCCTTCCCATTTTATATGCTGACATGATGTCATATGGTCTGGAATATCCCTTTGGTCAGTTTGGGTCACCTGTCCTGGCTGTGTCTCCTCCCAGACAGACTCCCATTCTCCTGCAACTTCCTCACCAGTGTGGCAATGGAAACAGCAGAAAAGGCCTTGGCTCTGTGCAAGCCCTGCTCAGCAATAACAAAAACATCTCAATATTATCAACCCTGTGTTCTGCACAAATCCAAAACACAGTCCCATACCGGCCACTGTGAAGGAAAATAACTCTACCTCAGCCAGAACCAGCACCTTGGAAAGCAGATCAGTGGGGTGACAGCGTCCCCTGTTTCTGAGACTTTAGTGACTGACTTTTATTCCTGTTCACCTCTTTCTGTGTGCAGGAGCTAACTGCTTTATGCTGGACATGGTTTGGCTCTGAAGGACTTCATAGGAAGCCAGTTTCTTTCCTGTCCAGCTCAGCAAGGCAGTGCTGCCATAGTATTCATTCACCTATCCTGAGTGCCTTCCTCCAAAGAGCTTTTGGAGCAGATAATGGGTCTGAGCACCACAGGGACAGCATTTGGAAGCAGTACATAGGACTGTACAACTACAAATGAATGAGTGTTTCATTCATTTGAGACAGAGGAATATGTTTCTCAATGTTTCTCTCGTTGCAGGGCATGGGGAGCACAATTGTGGGGTTGACAAGGATGCCCACACAGCTGCGGGAGTGCCAGAAGCACAGGCCAGAGTCCCAAGTTCCCAGGCTTCTCTCTCAGGGGTAAAGGCAGCCATCTCATCAGCCACTGCAGCAAAATGCCCTGCTCAGTAAGCTTCTCCTGTGAGCTTGGCTCAGTGAAGCTTTTTCAGTTCTGCATCCCCCAAGTTTCCTCACAGTACTGGTCAGTTCCATCATCTCTGACCCAGGGCAAGTGGGGCAGCAGGTGAATGTCGGTGCTGGGGCAGGATCTGACAAGCTCCACAACCAGCTCCTTTTCTGCTCCAGGAACAGCCCCCTACACCACACTTGGCCCCCTTCAGTGGAAAAATCAGCACATAATTTTCCAGAAGCAACCTGGCTGATGCTTACAGTGGTGTTCCTGGACTTGGATGGCTCACTTTGTGTGGGGTGGCAGGGACAAGGGTGTCAGGGCACCATGGTGGATTTTTGCAGGGAGAAGTCTGGTTCACAGGAGGCTCAGGCTGGATTCCCACCAGCAGGCTGGGGAGATGAAAGTCAGCCTAACACTGCTCTTCAGAGCCAACAGGTTCCCCGTGCTGAGTGGGTAATTCATTATAAACAATATATGCAGATGTCAGCGCTCTCTAGGGGAGCAGCTCACAAGTGGTGCATAGGTTCTTTTCAAGAGCATCCATTTGTCAAAATCATTCTCAAGATAATTTCTGGTGCCTCAGAGGGATGCTGTATTTCAAGCTGGGGCTTTTCCCACAGTTTTGTTTGCTCCCCATCCACTGAGAACCGAAATCTGAGTGCCAAACCATGAGACAGCAGAACTGAGGTACCCTTCTTGCAGGATTTATAGCTGCTTTTTGATTGCAATTGGCCTTTTTGGTGACTGTCCTTGTGAGGAGGCTGCTTTGCTGGAGTGCGTTAGGATGGAGAGCACTAGAGGGGACAAACAGGTGTCTGGAGACAAAAGCATTAAAATTTTAATCTGGAAAGACCTGGGGAAATGGCTGTAGTGTTTGCTTTTCTGTATTTTAAATCAGTACTGGGTTTGCTGAACAGCTGGATTTCCTCCCAGGAAGTGGTGAGGAAACCCTTAAGACACGACGGGCGAGTGTACAAAGTGCTGTGTGATGTGAGGGGCTGCAGATGCACACCCTGCTCCTCGCCAAGGTAGGCTGGTGCTTTAACTAAAAAGCCGGAGGAGACTTGGGCTGGCGGGTGTGTCTCGCCTGCTTGCTATGCAGCAGGGGCCGGGAGGTGCAGCACAATGCCAGACCACAGGCCAGGATGTCTGGCATCCAGCTCTGATGGCTTCACAGTGGTGCTGACAGAAGGGCTGAGCCCCTGCCCCAGGGCTGTCCTGCCGCCGGCGGCCACCAGCGGGTCCCCGGCATGCGCCTCACCCTCCGCAGGGTGTCTTGCTTTTCCTTGCCTTGCAGCAGCATTTATTCCAGCTCCCTCCCACAGGCAGAGCCGGGGGGATGCCGAGGTTGTTATTTACCCAGGAAGTCCTATTCCAAAAGCAAAACTGCAAACCTGGTGAGCGATTGGTAGTGCTTAGCACGTATGTGTGTTCTCAAGCTGCTGGCCAGGGTTGCTACCAAGGCAAAGGAAGGGGCACGATAAGACTTTAATCTCCCTTCTCACCGGGGGATAAACGAACCCTGACTGCAGCGGCATTTCCCAGCCCGGTAGCCAAAAGCCTGATCACATGCCTCTCTGCAGCTGCCGAGAGCTGCTCTCAGGGGGTTTGCACATCTGCAGACTCAAAGGGGTTAAAAATAGATCCCACCCCGCTGATGGCACATTTTATGTCCATTTAAAGGTGTGCCACGCATTTCCATCCTAACAGTCCTCCGTGAGACCTGAGCAAATGCCTTCATGCCACGACATTTTGTTCAAGGCTCTTTCTCTGTCCTAAGCCCCCTGCTGCCCGGGCTGGCTCCCCACTCTGAGTGCTATTTCGGGGGGCTGCGTTTGCCCTCGGCTGTGTTGTTCTGAACGAGCAAAACTGCAGTGAGATTGTGGCATGCCTGTGGTGCCCCTGCTTCTGTCCTGCCCCGACATACAGTCAGCCCATAATGGGTTTATATTTCCGAGCAAGTCAGGGAGCTGCTCTCTAAACAAGTTTTTTTAATAAGCCAGAGAATACCTGTTGAAAAAGCACCATCCTTTCTGCTAATTGTTTGTGTTGGCCGTGTGGGATGGTTGTGCTGCCTTCCTTTTGGGGTGCATATCCCATCGGGCACACGTGCTCCTCCAAGCCTCCTCCACGTGTGCTATAGGAAACATCTGGGGCTGGACCTCTGTGCTCCAGCCCCCCAGCTCGTGTGAGCCCCAGCCCTGGCCCGGCCCTCCCCGGCCGCCTGGGAGCTGCAGGGCTCGGCTCCCGCAGCGCTGCCACCTCCCTGCCGCCGGTGGCAGGCTCTGACCTGTGCACGGGGCACGCTGCGGCCCTGATGCAGGTGGGGTCCAGCCCTGCTCAGCCCTGCAGGTCAGGAAATTTCCTGCACAGGGTCCCTGGGGCCAAGGAGGCTGCTTAGGGTGTGGATGGGGTGATTATAGCACACAAACGGGAACCTGAGCATATTTGGAAGAAGCAAAAGCCAAGAGTAACTGTTGCAGGTTCTGCTATGGAGAAGGGCAGTGAGTGGGGGCTGGTGTGGTGGCACTGGTCAGCACCCTTTGAGGCATGCGTTGCTGCTGTGGTGAGCAGGGAGCAGGGAGCAGAGAGCAAGGCAGGATCCCATGGCAGGGGGATACTAGCAGGTTTCCTTCCCAGGGTGATGCTGGCAGGAGCTGTGAGCTGCTTGAAAAGGGGCTTTCTCTGCTGGCATCCATCAGGTCATGCACAGACCAGGCCACCACCTCATGCCATATGAAACCCAAGAGAGCTTGGATAATCTCCAAAGGGTGGATGAAATTCCCATATCAAGCAAACTTCACTGTAGCTCTGCTGAAGTCCAGGGAGGTTTGCCTTTGTGGGAGGACCTGGGTACTTTTATAAGGGGCTCCATTCCTCCCCCAGGAGCCCCCTCTCAGCCAGTCAGTGTGGCTGAGACCATATTAGGGATGCCTCTCCCTGAGTCTGAACTGTGTGTTTCCACCACGTTCCCCGTAGGAAGGCTCCCTGCAAGGATCCCCCCTGCACTGTCTGAAAGAGACAGTGAAGTCAGCATCTTTGGGGTGAGAGGCAGCAACAACGGGACCCCATCGCTCGTCCTCCAAGCCAGCACTTATCCCAAATGGGCATAAGTGAGGACAAGCCAAGGTGCCAGCGAGGAGGGTAGGGGAAGCTGTCAGCCTGTGGCCAGCCTACTGCTTGTGATTTTCCAGCTTGCCTTTGCCTTCCTCACCACCATTTCCCATTTTATTTTCTGCTTCCCCTGCGCAATTTTGGAAGCAGTTTAGAAACTCAGCTCAGCAGCTAAGCCTTATCCCTGTTCAGAGCTGAACCCTTGATGTGACTGGCTTTATTTGGGGTGAAATTTGGCAGGCTCCCACCAAGAGACTGGGACTCCACTCACCTGCAGGGTACTGCTGAGGGCAGGTAAATGCCTCTCAGGAGCTCCCTGCATAGTTTTCCTCTTGTCCCCATTGTGGCATCCTCCTCCCGTGTGCTCATCAGGAGCTGGGGGGTCCTCTGGGTCTGCTTCTCTAGGTGGTCTGGGGAAGAACTTCCAAAACAGTTTTTCTGAACTGGTGTGGGAGGTAGTTCAGAAAAAGATGAGATAGCTGTGGCAACCTCTGGTGGATGATCTCAAAGCACATGGTCATGGCACTGGGATGCATAAAAGGAGTTTATGTTCGGATGAGGGCTTTTTCTTTGTGTTGAAGACCCACAGGTTTCCAGGGGGAGGAGCAATGAGATTGGGTTACAGAGATTTCACAAACTGACAGTGAAATCAGCCCAGAGTCAGCGCTGAGCTGCCAATAATTCCTGATTCTTAAAACCAAATTCGGTAACATGAATTTGAGCCAGCCTTGTTCTCAAGCCTTCTAATCGCAAATTCTGTGAAGTTTTTTCAAGCATAAAATTATTTTCTACAGATCATTTGTTATTACCCATCAATTTACTGCTTGGGAAACTGATCCATTACTGTGCAGGCTGCTGTTAGATGCAGGACTGGCACTGGGCCACCACATGGAGAATTGTGAGGCAAGCTGCTTCCTATACTGGAAGAAACATCCCAAAACCACAGAAACACCTTCTGTACCTGTCACCCAGAGGATGACTCTAGCCCAGCAGTGATGGTCTGAAGGATTGATCTTTGAGAACTTAACATTTCAGCAGAACTCCCTTACCGCTGTAAGATAGGAAGCAGGTTACAGCACAGGTGTCTCTATTTTGCCCAAAATATTTATGTTCTCTCAGTGACAGATGGTGTCTCACACTTAGCCTTTAAATGGTGGAGATTTTGAATCCCTTGCTTGTGGCAAATGCTGTACCAGCCTCTTGGGTGTCTTCCAGGGCCAAAAGAAGGACAGGAAGGTGTCCCTGGGATTGAAAAAGGAATATGAGTAGAAACAACAGCAGAAGTTATCCTGACCAGTGGCCAGATGGCTGCCCCAGAGCTCCAGAGGGAAGGGAGTATGAGCCAAAGAGCAGCTTTGGGCAGCCATATAAACTTCAGATAAGACTGAAGGAAATTGTGTGGGCTCAGATATTTCTCCACCACCTGTCTCTCCCTGAGTGGGTGCACTCGAGCTGCGTCCTGCCTTGACTTGTGGAGGTGGCATCCTGCAGGTGTTACTGAGACCATGAACTTGACAATGTCTTGCACATTGCAAGTGACTGTGTTGGACTCTGCCACTTGGAGCATGATGCAGATCTGCCTTGATGATTTTTTTTAGGAGCAAGATCCCACCATAGGGTGAACTGCCTCAGTCCCTGTTTATCCTTTTTTACAGGTGAACTTCCTAAATGATACGAGTTATTCCTGACAGATATTCAAAACCCAGGCATTTTCAGACTGGGTTTCTTTGTTTTGAGCCACCCCCTTTAATGTGGTGGATGCAGGGGCCCACAGTGGCCCTAAGCCTTTAGCAGAGTCTTTGGGTTAGAGAGACACATGTGGATTTTTAGAGAGCAGCCAACTCTGGATTTACTTCCTATTCACTAGCCTCTTGGGAAAAAGAGATGTGGTGAGCAGTCACCTCCACAATGCCCACACCCCACTGCTTAGTAAGGAGCTGTGGCAAACCCACATCCATCACGAAAAACACTCAGGCTGTAGCTGAGAGTGGGGTGTCCTGCACTGCTCGTGGAGCTGCACATCTGGAAGGCAGCTCCTTGCCTTGGCCACGGGACAGGCAGCTGCTGAGCAGAGACCCAGGGGTCACCAGTGAGCCTGCTGGGCACTGAGGCTGCTCAAGCAGGAAATAAAAAGGGACAGGTGGGAAATGTCTCCCAATTCTCCTGCCTCTTACTCAGCTGTCATGCAAGCTTGGATTTTTCTCAGACTGAGTAGGCAGCCTGCTATGTGTTGCTGGGGGCAGTGCCTTGACAGGCACCCCGTTCATGCAGGCTGCAAGATCTGTTCCCTTGCTAGGACCCACTCGACCAGTCAACCATGGTGTGCAACCTTGCAACCTTGAAGGGCCAGAAAAAAAAAAAGGAAAAAAAGAGCTAACACCATTGTGGACTATATTTTTTGCCATTGTAACAATTTTAAATTGGGAGCTGAGCTGAACTGTGTTCACACCATGTGAGCCAGCCTCCCTGGGTGCCCAGTCCAAGATCAGGGCTGCAGAAGCTGGGAGAAGCTCAGGGGTGGGAAATGCCTCTCCCTGCTCCTGGCCACATTCCTAGCACACAACCCAAGGAGCTACATCTCTCTTTTCGTCTTTTAGTAAGGTGGATGGAAAGCATGGACCTTTGACAGGACTCAGAGGAGCTGCAAAGGTAGCTGTGAGCTCTGCTGCTGTGGGTGTTTGGAGGCGCAGCCGCCCAGGTGTAACAGCAAAAAGCTTCAAGCTGCTCCAAGAAAAATGTGCGCACAGAACAGGATTTGTGATCAAAGATGCCAGAGAGGGATTGCAGGGCTTCTCCAACAGGTTGCAACTCACAACAGCTGTGGTCAAGTCTCCTAGAACTCTGGATACCAGGATCAGTTCTGGGAGGCTTCTGCAGCCATGTGCACTACTGCTGACTAACCTGCCCCTCAGAGCATTTGAACCAGCTCTTCTGATCCCTTCCCATGACAGCGCTACCATGTGGGCAGCTGGTGTAAACCTAAAAAGGATAATAGCCCATGAAACTAAAGAACCTGCATCTACAGGATTAACCAGGCTACTGTTAACAGTGTGATGGCTTGTTTTGTGAAGTGACTGGGACAGCTACCCTCAGTATTTGGCAAAGATTCACTGATCTAAGTGAAATCTGAGTTTACAAGTTTAGAAAGATTGTGGTTTTCCCTATCTGGCAAAATTTTCTTGCTGATTTGGAGTTCATGCTGTTAAATACTTCAAAAATCTTTAAGAAGCACCTTATTTATATTCTCTGGTTTCTTTCTTCTCCAGATTTTACCCAAGCAAAATCAGCAGCCCAGTTTCAGACTCTGACAGCTCCTGATTTGGCTGGAAGCCAGTCTGTGGATCTGAAAGATGTGTTGACATGTAATTTTCACTCTCCTACTTCATATAAACTGTCCACTATTGCCCTTATTGCCTGGAGCTGGGGAGAGGTGCAATGGCAAAGGACTGCAAGTCAAAACCATGTGTAAACTGCCCCCGTGATTTCCCAGTATTTTTCTGGACCATACTCTGCAAATCAACATCCATGCTCTTTTCTCATTACCTGCTACTTTTTGAACAAAACTCAGGCTGTCTCTCTGCTCTTGACTTCACTGTGGTTATTTCAGACAAAAATAAGGCTGTTTCCCAGCCCAGGCTGTGGTCCTCCCTGGTGGGAATGGTGCTGCCATTCAAATCAGGGTAGTGGAGGAAACTGAGACTCCTGGGGTTTGACATCAATCAGTCATCTGTCAGGGATCTGGTCAGAAACTCTTGACCTACCTGGCCACCTGGTTTGCTACGTGTAGAGGAGCAATAATAGGGATTAAGAGGCATAAATAAGATCCTCAGGGAAAAAAACACTTTAAAATAAAAAAGCGTGCTTAGAATTTCAGTGTTATGATTCAAATGGTGTCTTTATTTCATTTTTAAATGGAGGCAAAAATGCAGCAAAGTATGCAAGGAAGGAAATTCTAATGTTAGTATCAGCCTCGTAAATGTTGTACTTCCTCATTTAGGAATAATTTAATAACTGGCTATTCTCAGTACATGGAAGTCTTTGCCATGAGGTATTGAAGCCAAAACTCATTAGGATTAAATTAATAATAATGTTTATACAGCTACAATGAGAATATCCAGAGCTGCTGTGTTGAGGACGGGGAATGATTCTTGTCTGGCACATACAGAGCTGCTTGGCTGTAGCTGGAGGGGTGAGGGAGGAGTTGCTCTTCACCCAGAAGCATCTCAGCATCCTGCCCTGGAGCTGCAGAATGTCTCTGGAGCTGGTCTGGGGTGCTGGGCCCTGTTGCCTGGCAGTTGCTGCACTGTGCATGTCAAGATTAGATCGTGGCAGAGCAAGGTTCCTGGCAGCCACATCCAAGCTTTTGCTTGCATCAGCCCCAGGTGATGTGTGAAGTACAATATCAGCTCTGCTGGGTGTCTCTGCACACTTATGTCACAAGTCTTCTTACTCGAGTGGTCCCTAGTCGGTTTCCAAGCCTTGCAGCTGCCCCTTCCCCAGGCACTGTAGGATGTACATGCAAACTGCAGGACTGAGAGGGCTGAACCGTGAAGAAGAAACTTGAGCAGGAGTGTGAAGGCGCAGCTTGCCCCACACCGCACGGGCAGCTGGGCGCTCACTGTCACGTCAGCAAGGGCACTAAGCCTGTGCGGTACAATCGAGAGGATGGGTGGAGGCAGCTGCTAACAACGCTGTGTTAATCGCGAAACATTGACACCTTGCAGGCTGTTGTGAAGATTAGGTGCCTCCTCTGAAGAGTGTAGAGTTTAGGGGAAAAAAAATTGCGGAAAATGGAAACTCACTCATGCCAAGATCTGGAACCTGTCATACTGGCATTTCCTGTGTGATGGATGAGACATGGGTTAATGACTGGGCAGTAGGTTCATGAGCACTCCAGAAGATTGGTTCTGCAAAAGGCAATCCCTTCCTGATAGAGAAACCATCAGAGAGCATCCATATACCTCTGATACAACTGTGTCTTTTTAAACTGGTGTCACTGTTCAACCCCAGCTGGCAACTCTACCACGCAGTCCTTGCTCAATCCTCTCATTCCTTGGCAGGATGGGGAGGAGAAAGAGGAGAAGTGAACAGGTAAAACTTGTGAGTTAAGAGAAGCTCAATAATTGAAATAAAATAAAATAAAATAAAATAAAATAAAATAAAATAAAATAAAATAAAATAAAATAAAATAAAATAAAATAATACTAATGATAATAATAACAATAATAACGTATAATGATAGCAATAAAAATGAGAGGAAGAGAGAGAGAGAGAGATAAAACCCAAGAGAAACCAGTGCTGCACAGTTCAATTGCTCACCATCCACTGACTGATGCTCAGCCTACCCAAGAGCAGTGACCAGTGGCTCCTGGGCAACTCCCCCCCAGTTTATTTATTGGGCATGATGTCCTATGGCGTGGAATATCCCTTTGGCCTGCTTGAGTCAGCTCTCCTGGCCGTGCTGCCTCTCAGATTCTGGTGTACCTGCTCCCTGGCAGAGAATGGGAAACCGAAAAGTCCTTGATTTAGAGTAATTAGTGTATTACCAACACTATTGTCATATGGAATCCAACACACAGCACTGTACCAGTTAGTAAGAAGAAAATTATTTCAGCTGAAACCGGGACAACAGAGCACAGAAGTCCTTTGGGAAAGGCAAGATTGTTACTTTAAAATATGTGGAAAGAACAGCAGCATTTTCATAACCACAAATGACCAGCTAAAACTGTGCAGCTTGGTTCAAAATGACATTTTGTACAAAATAACATTTTATAAAAGAAAAGGAAATTCTGCAATCTCCAGACCTTGCCTGTTTATGTGAAATCCACTTACGTCATCTGCTCGTGTAGACTGAGCACAGTGTCAGAGTAAGAAACCAGAGCCCAGGTTAATTGGGAAGCAATCTGCTCTCCTCTCTAGACAGCACTGCTGCAGCTGCTTTCTCTAGTGTTGTCTTTCGTTACAGGTGTTTTTAAACCTATTGTTGCCTATTATTTTGCAAGAAATACCCTCTATTAGAGCAGGTGGTGCTGAGGACATGGCTGGACCCCAGCGAGACCACTAAGGGCAAAAGGAGAAGGCATCAGGGACAACCCAGATGCCACGGGAGCCCTCAGAGGGGAAAAAAACGGAGTGAGGCAGCTCCCAGATATAATCCTCAGGATAGCACTGAGTGGGGGGAGAAAACTGCTGCATCTGCCTGGTTTTACTCCAGTGAAGTAGGCGAGCAAGGCTCCTGCATGTCTGCTTTGGGCAGGGCAACCGTGAGGGTCACGGCATGGAGAGAAGGAGCTCCTCTCTCGTTTTTGAGGCTGTTGAGCGGTGGTAGGTGCCCTGCCATTTCTGTGCCTCTCTTCCTGTTAAATACACTGGCCAGGCTCTCCTCCCTGGTAGCCCTACCACCACCCACCCCTGAGAGCTGCAGGCAGAGCTGAAGGGAGCTGGCGAAGTTAGGACGGGTTTTAAAATGGAACTTAACAGGTTTATGGATGCAACGCGTCTGCCTGCAGCACCGGGTGCTGGGTGTCACTGCAATTGGCCTCTCCTGACTGCATTTTCCTGAATCGCAGAGGGACACACTGGATTTCTTCAATATCGTGCTCTCACGGGGCTGTTGGCATAACTGCAAGGCTGGGGGACTGTGAGGGCTGGAGGGAGATATTCAGGCGCTTCTGCGGAGGTCAGGCAACATCTCTGTCCCCCTCACTCATGCCTGGGCACCACGGGGTTGGAAAGCCTGAGCCAGTATATGCGAAACAGGGCTGAATACTGCTCGATCTGAGCATCGATTAAACTAAGTCAATTTGGTAATGTTAGCTGTATCGAGGATTGCATCACTCTGCCGCGCAGGCAGAAGCGCTGTGTGTAACACCCGCCCCCTCACCTTAAAGCCACCAACACTTTTGTTTCGCTGGAAGAGTCTGGGCCAGCGTTTAGCATCCCGGCAATCCGTGCCAGCTTGTGGCTTTTTTCATTTGTGTCAGTCAGGGGACGCACAGGGCAAGGCAAGGAAAAATACTGTTTGCTTCCTCATTTATTAAAAAAAAAAAAAAAAAGAACAAAAAAGAGAGAATTGTTTACCAGAAGTGTTTCACTGTTTCTTAAAATCCTTCAGTGCCCCCGTGTGTCGGAGCGGGGGTTGGCGAGTAGAGCCTCTGCAGAGCCTGCGCACGGCGAGGGCAGTCAGCTTTGCAGGTGTCCAAAATAGGGCGCTCGCAGCCCAGAGTCGGGCAGCGGGAGGGGCTGGGCGGGGGCAATCACGCTGTGCCCTGCCAGAGGGGGGCTGTGAAGTGATCGCGACGCTATGGCAAAGGGTCTGCAGCAAACCATTCTCAAGGACAGTGGTGTCCCACAGGGGCACGATTCGCTGCGATGCCCTAAATATGGTGCGTGAGGGAAGGAAATATCCAGAAATCGCTGAAGATCCGAGAGTGGGTGTCAGTGTGTGGGCACGCAGGAGGGCGCAGGGCGGCTGCAGAGGCCGCCCCAGTTTCTGCGTTTTTCTCTAAAGCGTTTCCTATCACCAGAGACGGCGACCGCCCAGCGCCGGGATGGATTAGGAGAATCTTGTTCTGGCGACGAGTTTTCAAAGCAGATTAGTGCAGAACGGAGAGAGGTCCCTGTTGCTGCGGAGGCGTTCGCATCCCTCCGGCCGGCCCCGGCTGCTGCCCATCCTTTGCTCTTGGCAGAAGCAGAACGGGAGGCAGCAGCAGCTCTCCCGCGGTTACCCGGGATGCCGCACGCAGGAGGCGCTGCTGCAGCTGCATCAATTCTGGGGCACTGCGCGGACTCGCTGGGTTTCAGTGCGCCTCGACAAGCGCCGAGCAGCGCCAGGCTGCCCCTCAGCCGGGCGGCGGGGAGGCTTCTCCCGAGCCTCACTCGGTTCAGGGATCCCCCGTGCCCCAGCACCCCTACTGCTGGACCCAGGGCTGCTTTGCTTTGGTGTATTTACGATTTATTTTACACTTGATTAAATTTTCATTCTGTGCTGTGGCTCATGCCCCCGTCCCCCTGCTCCAGGGGTCCCTCCCCGCTCGGGGCGGGGCCGGACGCCGCTGTTTGGATTTAAACGTAGCAGCGGGAGGGGGCGGGCTCGGCCGGCGGATCCCGGCTCCCGGCTGCGGCTCCAGGCNGAGCCCCGGTAGGGAGCGTGGCGGGGGGGACGCGTGCGTCCGGTGCGGCCTGAGCCCCCTCCCCGCGGCGGGGCCGTGCTGCCCTGCCCTGCTCCGCGGGGCTGGGCACAGATGGCTCTGCCCGGGATCGGCTTGGGGCCCCATCCCGGGGGCGCCTGGCCCGGCGGGGGGGCTGTGCGGGGGGAGCCGGCCGCCGCCCGGCCCGTCTTTCGAGCCCCAGGACGTGGCCTGGGGCTGGAAGGGCCCATCAGGCGGGCCCNNGGGCCCCGCTGCCTCCAGCCGGATCCCGGCTAGGCCTGCGGAGAAGCCACGGATGGCTGCGGCGTCGGAGGTGTCTCTTTAGAGAGCCAAGTGGTGGTAACTCTCATCCTGAGTCACAGCCACTTATGTAAACTGTTGCCATGGGAGCCGAGCATCTCTGCGATTATATAAGCAGGTTCTCGGGCAAAAGCAGCGGCAAGTCGGACTGTATGCCAGCGGCTGGCTCTTAACGCAATTGCTTTCCTGGATCTGCACGTGTAATCTGCCTCGGCTGAACACCCGCTTCTTAATGCCACCTGAGGTTTGATCTTGGGTGCGCAGCTGAGGGTGGTCAACTTCGTAGTCTGAACAGGTGCTGAGTTGGTAACATTTTGTTCTCTTCTAGCACAGACTAATTCCCTTTTGATGTCTCATAATCTAAGAGAGTGATTGGGCAGAAAATAACACAGTCAAGCTTCTCAAGCTGCTTTTTTTTTTTTTTTTTGTAAAACCCCTAAGATAAAGTTTCTTACCTGTAGTGAAAGAATATTGTATCTGGCAGCCATTGATTGGTGTTTTGAAATGGCTTTTGAATCAGCTGTCTCTCTGTTGTACAATAACAGGGAAAATTCTTGAGAACTGTTCAGTTAAGCCTCACACTGTCTATTTGTTGTGTTTGTTGTTGTTTTAATATATTTTTTTTTCCCAGAGTATGATGTGCTTGTTTGGAGTGGGGAAACTAATCTGATCCAATGCCCTTTGGGGGCTGAGCTTTCCTATATCCTGATATTCAAGACTAAACTGCATTCATTTACCTTAAGAATACCACATTACACAAAAGCTTTAGCTGTGCTGTCATCTGTTCCAGAGCCTTGGTGTTCTTGGTGTTTCAGAGCATATCAGTGATGTGGGGTTCTGCAGTCGGCTGGGTGGGCCTGTGGTACCGAGGTCTCACATGGGGTGCACATAGCTGCTGGGATAATACACTCTTCTTCCCCAGAGCTGTTGTTCTGATTTCAACTCGGATAATTTTATGCCTGGTAGCTGGTGCAGAGCTGTGTTTTGGATTCAGTATGAGAATAACGTTGATAACACACAGATGTTTTTAGTAGTTGCTCAGCAGTATTTACCCTAAATCAAGGACTTTTCAGTTTCCCGTGCTCTACCAGCCAACAAGTGCACCAGAAGCTGTGGAGAAGCACAGCCAGGACAGATGACCCAAACTGGCCAAAGGGATATTCCACAGCCAGGAAGTCATGCCCAGTGTATGAATTGGGCAGAGTTGCCCAGGGACCACTGGCTGTGCATCATGGGTTTCTCTTGGGTTTTATTCTTCCCTTTTCATTACTATTATTATATTTTACTTTATTTCTATTGATCAGCTGCTCTTAACTCATGAGTTTTTCTGATTCCTGTTCCCATCCAACAGCAGAGGGAGGGAGTGTGTGGCTATGTGACACTTTCTTGCTGGCTGAGATTAAACCACACCAGCAGTGCAGTGATGGAAGCACTCCTGCTCACCAGTTTGTAACAGGGTATTACTAGGCCTAGTTTTGCTTTCCTCAGTCAGGCCCTGAGGAAGTTAGACTGGGAGCGTGTGGAAGAACTCCATAGTATCTAAGTGAGAAGAATTAAGGAATTGCAAAACATCGGGGAGTGGTTGCATGGGAAAAGGCAATGCTCTCTAAAGGTTTGGCTTTTAGTGAGAGGAGGTGGAAGCTCTTGAAGCTACTGATGGAAGCTACTCAGAACCTGGCATTCCCAGCGTTTCTGATGCACTTTGAATTTGTACAAGCCTGGGGCAGTTCTGGTAGGGACCTGAATTTATTTTCATTCTTCTTGTTGAACCTATGGGTAGGGCATGTAAACCTGCTACAAACTAATGGCACCAGCAGTTGCCAAGGCTAGAGACTGCCGGCCAGGGTGCTCTGCTCACTCATTAGCCTGCTCCCTAATTCCTTCCCTGACTCCTCTCTAGGGGAAGATCCAGCTGGAGTTACTTGGTAGTCTGATTTTGGTTGGGATTTGGCAGGGAATAACAGCTTGCTAGCTGTGCTTGTTATTGTCTGTGATGGTGTGTGTGACTATCCAGTGCATCCAGATGTGTCCTCAGTCCTGCAGCTGTGGCAAAGGGACTCTGAAGCACCGGTGGCCTGCCAGGCTGCAGGGTTTTGGGCAACTGTCCTTCTGTAACTGATACACCTTTGTCATGGATGCTGTAAGGGAATGCCTAAAGTTCTGCTAGGTCCTTGCTATTTTATAATTAAAGTGGGAGAAAAATCTGTACTTCACATTGACTCTTTTGCCAAATAGCTTAGAATAAACATTTTTTTAACTTCTGGAAGTATTTAAGAGCTTTGCTAAGTCTTTAGCAAAAGGACTGAACTCCGTTTAGGCAGCTGGATTGAGTGGATATTTATTGTATCTTAATGCACATATAAGGTGGCGACTCACTAAGTATTGGACAATCATAAAGATGAATTTTTCTTCTGTTTGGTGGCTGGCTAATTAAGGCATGTAGAGGAGATAACACAGAAACTACCACTCTGGAGCTTCTACTATTAAACTGCCTTTTTTTTTTTCACTCTGAAAGAACTTAATTACACTGAAGTGCTGTGGGAGTAGCTGACTGTGCTCGTGTTGATGACATCTTTTGTCTTCTGAATCTGACATCCACCCACATGCTGGAACATCCTAGCTGTTACCTGGCTACTGCTTCTTCCTGCTGTTTTTGTGGGGAATCTGATTTCTGCTTAAGTGATATTGACAGTGCTTTTTGCCAAGATGGCTGGTCAGCACTAACGTTGTTTAATATCCGAGGTAAACACAATTCATAAAGTGCCCTGATTTCCTCTTTCTCTCATTGAAATGAACCTGTGTGTGTTTGCACCAGTTGCTTCTGGTGTGCGAAGAGGAAGTGGATGTAGGCAGCTTGGCTTTAATGTTCAGTGGTGTTGGAAGCACTACCAGTGTGAACCCCTGTGGCAGCATGTGGGACAAAGGTGATTTGTCACGGTGTCTTGCACTGAAGCTATGGCTGAGTGATACCAAGGTGTGCTCAGAGTTAATTGGGTTAAGTTTGGGTTAATTCCTTCTGGCCCTCCAATTGTGGCAGCTGTTTGTGGGATTGTTCTGTGGAACGTGCCCAGGCACAGATGTGCTTTAAATATAATCTCTCAAAATCTTGACCTAAATCAGTTGGTGTAGTTGTGGTGTAGACATGTCCTCAAAGCTGTCAACAGAACCCAGTGGGCTGGTAAGTAGAAGACAGAAGCTCTTGGCAGCAGTGCTGCTGTCAGACCTGTTGCTTGTGAAATGGCACTGCTGCACACACATGCAGGATGAAGGCATCTTTCAATCCTTATTGCCATTTCAGCCAATGCCTTCTGCATTTTTGTGCAGTGGTCTTAAGTGACAGCAGTGACAAGCTGCCATCGAGGGAGTTGCCTCAATAACTTTTGGAAAGTGACTGATCTGGATTAGTGGAACTAAACAGAAGATCCAATTTCAAACTGGTTCCCTGATCTTGTCTGTCATCATGTTGCAGGTGCATTTGCTGGCCCTTGTACGTGGGAAGGAGTAGCTTGTGGTGGGGGAAGAAGGCAAGGGTGTCAATTCAGGGGTTTATAGTATTGTTATTTAAAGTTGGCCCCATTTTTTCCCCCTTTGTAAACAAGCTTTGCTATCAAACCAATCCAGTAATTACTTTCCAAACTCTGCTGCAGGTGAAGCTTGTGTGAATCTAATCAGCTCTGAGCTGCTGTGTGGCTGCTAGTTCCAGTAGTGCCTCACACAAGATCTGCCTTGAAGAAATGATGTTGGAATCTGTTTCATCTGTGGTAACTTACTTTCTCCCCAGCTGTAGTTTGTTGATACCCACAACTGGTTATATAGTCCCTTTGAGAGGTGTGGGAGACATGCCCCATTTGGGGAGGTGTCGGTACAAAAGCAGGAAACTTCCAGTTCTGCCTGCAGCAATGCAAGCACAAAGTGCTTCTCCTGCTGCCAAGGCAGTGCTGTAAGGAGCCAGCATCTCTATACAGAGAAAATACTGTTGGCCCCTGTGACCTGGCCCGTGGGTCTGATCGGAGGCTGTCGATATCTGTAGGAAGTCATCGGGGCCTTTGCAGGGGGATGCTGTCTGGCCCCGGGACGTGCAGTGCTGTGGGAGAGAGCAGCTCCCCCGGAGCTCCTCCCGCCTGAGCCAGGAGCGGAGCTGTTACGCAAGCGGGGCGATGCAGCCGCGTTTAAGTGACCTCTTCTGGGCAGGAGCTTTCAGCAGCCGTGTTGGGTGGGCCTGACAGGCTTGTTCTGCCTGTTAAGCACTTAATCCCCTCCTGTCCATCCAGTGTGCTCTGCTTAGCATCCGTGATGCAGTTTTAAACGTTTCTAGATTTTCCTCTCTCCTGTCTAATCCCTGCAATGCTGCAAGCTGGTCAGTTCTGAGTTTCCTGTGTCTGCTGGAGCTGGTGCTCTGCATGGGAAGGCATTGCTGGTGCCTGGATTTCTTCCTGAGCAGCAGGGTCTAAGTCCTGTCAACTGCTGCTCTTCTGACTTTGTGTGAAAAGTGTTGCCTAAGAAAATGGCTTTGATATAAACTGTAGTTTTAAATAAAAGGCTTAAATAACTGTTAGAGATTTTGTGCCTTCACCAACTGAGTTCTGCGTAAATGCACTGTAGCAGTGCAGTGGAAATACCTGCTCTAATTGCAGGTGCTCATAAGTGCTACAGTACACTCTGGCATGCAGCATTTACTGTAAGGCTGTGCACAGGACTCTATGTGCCATTTACCCATATGCTTTTATTGCTATTTTGGGACAAGCTGGCTCAATCATTTCTGGACCAGCTGGAGCTATATCCTGGTGAGCAGCATCCCCAGGCATGCCTGTTGCCTTGTTTTTTAAAGCTAACTTATTCATGTAATTGCAGAGCTCCCACTTTCCTATATTTTTAAATCTCTAAATACCACTTCTGCTGTTTATGAAGTCAGTGTTGCTCCGTCCCTCTTTGCAGAGAAGGAAGATGCCATTTTCCCTTGAATGGAGGATGGAACAGCTTTCCAAAATGAAAGCACTCTTGTTGCAGAATTGAATTGCAGCAATATGCTCCCTTTCAGAGTTTAATTTTCCCAAAACAGTGCTTCCTTCTGATAATGGACTTAGGCAGTCCCTCCTTTGGAGTGGCTGTGTAGGGAGATGCTCAGATAATATTTTGTAAGGGGATAACTCTGTGCTGCTTGTTTGCAGCCATGATGAATGAGCTGCCTTGTTTCAGAGGTGAAGCTGGGTCTCCTGGAGCCCAGGGAAAACAAACAAAACAAGTCTATTACCACACTGGTCTCACTGCTGCTGTCTTTTACCAGCCTTGTCTATAATAAAATTACATCCAACCAATATTTAGGTATGTAAAATTTATCTAGTCACTTTTACTCTCACTATGCCACTACTTTGGCCTTGACTAATTTTTTTTTTCTTTGTGGTGTCATTCAACTGAATTCTTAACACTTACAGCTCTAAATACTTTAATGTTGCTGGCTGCTCTTTACCAAATACTCAGCTGTACTGCAGCATCATCTGTAGATGAATGCTAGACCTGCACATCTATGAAGATGGGTATAGGCAAGCTTGAACTGGGCCCAGCACCAGGGCCTCTGTGCTGGTTGGCAGCATGTAGAAACCGTGCTGGCCAGGCTAACAGCTAGCGAAAGAGCATAAGGCTCTTTTGCCTTAGGGGAATTCTGGGGCATGGAACAAACCTTGATATCTTTACCTTGAAAACGTGAAGTGAGTGCTAGAGTAAATGGATGCTTAACCAGTGTGCCAGGCAGGTAACTTCTATTTCATCAGAACTGGATGGATGCAGAATTGAGATTAAAGCAGTGTCTGTTGGGCATGTACATGCTTGAAATCACAGCAATTATCAGGAATGGTTGCTACTTTGTCACAGGATTGGCAAGCCCTTCTGCTTTTAATGATAAAGACACCTGGGTAAAAACTGCACTACTTGTCCATGGTCAACATGTAAGCAAGCCCTAAACCAGAAGAACTCCTTATGACAGTGAAGGAATTCCTTCTGTCCGTACCACTGTATGCTGCTGGTGGCTGAATGTGCTGAGATTTGGAACAGAGGTGGCTTGGAGCTGCTTCCCAACAGGAGCAGAAATAGATGGTGTGCTAGAGATCTTGCAAGTTTGGTGTGTTTATGTCAGCAGAGTTTGAGTGATCACTGTGTGAATCAGGCAGAAGGCAGCATCTAATGAGCAGACTTGAAAGGAATTGGTTACTAGTGGACTCCTATGCTCTTAGGTGAATAAAAGGCTTTATTTGCCCTATGCATAAAAAGCATGGTTGGTATAAAAGTCACAGAGATGTCAGATCACAAAGTTTAGGGGCCATGTCCAATGTCTAGCATACACTTCCAGCTTGTCCACACTACTGCTGAAGACTTGCTGGATGGAGAATGAAAACAGGGCTCTTGGTATGTACTTTTTTCCATAGTCATATTTTACTTAGGTACTGTAAGCAGTATATTTGATTAACCTGCTCATTATAGAGTAATGGGATTGTTTTGGTTGGAAAAGACCTTTAAGATGGCATTCAACCATTAACCCAACATTGCCAAATCCACCATTAAGCCATATCTCAAAGTGGCTCATCTACCTCTCTAAATATCTCTGTGCATGGAGACTCAACCACTTCCCTGGGTAGTCTGTTCCAGTGCCTGACAATGCTTTTAGTGAAGACATTTTGCCTTATATCTAATGTTAACTTCCCCTGATGCAACTTGAGGCCATTTCCTCTTGTCCTGTCACTTCTAACCTGGAGGAAGAGACTGACTCCCACTGTGCTACAACCTCCCTTCAGGCAGTTGTACAGACTGACAAGGTCTCCCCTGAACCTCCTTTTCTTCAGCTGAAACACCCCCAGCTCCCTCAGCTGCTCCTCACAGGACTTGTGCTCCAGACCCCTCCCGAGCTCCGCTGCCCTCCTCTGGACATGCTCCGGCACCTCAGTATCTTTCCTGTAGTGGGAGGCCCAGAACTGAACACAGGATTTGAGGTGTGGCATCACTGGTGCCACAAAGGAAAACTAGTTTCTCCCTTGCACTATAGGGCAAGAAGATTGGCTCTTATGGAACAGTTGTTTCTCTGTGTTTTTATTAATTAATTAATATTTTATATAATGCTGATTCAGCCTTCAGTGATGATCTAAGACTGCAGTGATTCAGCCTTTAAATTCTCTCTCACAAGCTCTGCTCTCCATACTCCGTGCCTGTAGGACTATTGCTGGCCCCTTGCTATGGAAAGCTTAAATGCGTGGGATAAATGATCCTTGGAGAGTAATGCCTGCAGAGTGTGGTACTTTAAACATACAACATAATTCACAATCAGGTAGCAAAGGTGATGTCTACCCCTTTGTGGGTTTTTGCTTCACACTCTCCTGTCCTTTGTAAGCAGAAAACCATAACAGAGATATATGTATAAACAGGGAACTTGAAAATGAATCACCTTTTTCAGCAGAAGCTGATAATATGAGAGATTTAACATTGCACATACTCCTATTAGACTTCATCTCTGCCTGGCTAGCAGCATCTCTGTGGCATTCTGTGCTCCATCTGTTTGCTGCCTAAGAGATGGAAGGATGAAATAGTGAAGACAGAAGACCATTGGAAACAGTCTTTAAGTTCTGCCTGTAACTGTTGGTTATCTGTAACCTCACCAGTGAAAGACATTTTTAAGTATGTGGAAGCTGTATTGTAGTCACTGAAGAAAGAATGAAGACATTTAAGCAAGGTATATGTCTGTTGCTAAGGAAGCAATGACTTCTTGAATTTCTAAAAAAAGCACAGCTTCAATGATGTATTGAAAGGCTGTGCAAATCAGACACTAATATGTTGCCATTGGGAGCTTAAAGTATAACTTTTTTTTTTCTTTAGAGAAAGAGAAAGAAAAAGAGGATCAAGAAAAGCAGGAGAAGGAAGAGCAAGAGAAAACTGTAGAACACACTGCTGTAAAGGAAGCAGACAAAACCAGCCGTACAGGACGACGTCCGAGTCGAAGTGCCTTGTCCAGTCGCAATGATCGAAAATCAGCCAAAAGTCCCCAAAGGACAGATGCACCAAAGGAGCATAAACATCCATTTGCTCTGTATGGGTGGGGAGAAAGACAGACGGATACTGGGAGCCAGAAAACTCACAATGTCTGTGCTTCTGCTTCGGTGAATGAAGTAAGAGCTTCTACTTCATTAAAAGGCAGTGACGACTTAGTGCCTACAGATGTCATAGTATCTGGGTAAAACTTCTCAAGGGTCCCTTTATTTGAATGTATGGAAATTCCAGCAGTAGATTCTAGCAATAAACCTGAAGAGTCTTGAGATGTCCAAATAAGAGCTCTTGACTGTTGGTTTGAAAACTTCCCAGGTTTACTAATACTTGCAACTTCTAATTAAAACCTGGCTGTGGTGTTTCTGGCTGTTGCCATGTTTCCAGCAAAACTGGCTGCTATAAACGTATTTCTGCATTCTGAACTCCATGAAAACAAAAGAGCATACAGTTACCACCAGGCACCCCACAGCAGGCAGGTATAGAAACACTGGGACAGTGCTTGTGCTGTGAAAGAGTGACTTTTGCTGGGGCACTTCCTAGACTAGGAGCCTCACTGAGATGGTACAAGGGCTTTTCTGCTAAGATGTCTTGTCTAGCAGCCTGTTTTGGTGGCCTGCCAGTAGGAAATGTGCCTTGCAGCAGAATGGTCTATCAGATGGCTGATGGATTACAGGGCTGGTGTAAATATTACCAAAATAGCACAAATTAAATTCATGTGGTCATGGATAGCACCAGGATTCTGCAGTACTAGGGCTCTGTTTCCTAGCTTAGAAACAGCAAGGGAGTGTTATAACAGATCCATTTCTTCCTTCTCTCTAACTCTCCTAGGCTGGTAAAACATAATCATTAATGCATCCCTGCCAGTGTCTTGTCCTTATCTTACTGCTAATGTAGAGTCTGAATCTGTGACACAAGATACCTGAGGACTGAGGTGTGGGTGGCTGTGCTGTGCAAGATGGAGCTGGCCTCTGATGGGCTGTTTTGGAAGGGATTTGAAACCCAGGCTTTTCCTTCCTGGACAGCTCAAACCTTGGAGCAAAAGGAGGAACTTGGGCCTTACAGCTTTGGAAAGAAGCTGCCTTTCCTGATAATGGACACTAATGCTAAATTGATAAGCTTTGGTCAGTGCAGAATATTTATACTTTATCTTAGACTTCTAACATTTCTTATGCTAGAAACCATAATGGCACACCTCAGCTTGGGTTCTTGAGTTTGGACTGAACAGGCAGAACATTTCTGAAACACACCCAATTATGTAGTGTTTTGTCACTGATGATGTTTCTTTATGTAGGAACCAACTACTTACCGCCTGCAGAGGTTACTTTTTCTTGCATGTTTGAAGGGCGTTACTTTTCCCCTAATTGAGATGGGAGAGTTTTCAGTCTGGGCATATAAGCAAACAAACACAGAAACTGGCTCTTCATATTAAATTTTGGGGGAAATCCGATAATTTATGAATATAAAAATGTATGTAATTGTTCAGCAAATTGTTCAAAATTAAGATCTTTAATCTCTAAGGAATCTCTAGGGTTTAGTCTTACTAATATGGCTTAGGTTTTAAGGGATGCTTGGGCCTATTGAGGAGTGTTTAAGATTTTAAATGACAGAAATAGAGAACTGAAGTTTTTAGAATACATCAGAGTAAGGCTATGAAACATTCAAGATTTTTGCAATCACGTAATAGTTGGAAGGAAGTATAAAAGATAATGCAGAACAGAATGTGCAGCACTTCTCATGGAAAAAAAAGAAATCTGTGTTCAGTTAGTGGTACAAATTAGAGAAGAAAATGTAACCTCACTCACAATCCCTGTTCCTTCAGGATGGGGACTGGGACAAATAAAAAGTGATCCCCATCAATCCTGAGGGGCTCCTAGGTTGTTCTCCCTCCGTAATACTACCTCTGGTCTTTCAGATTCATGAATCTGCTCTGCGAGCAAAGAACAGGAGACAAGTGGAGAAAAGGAAGCTTTCCCAGAGGCGAGTGCGATCAGCAGAGGCAGAAACCACCTGGCGAACAAAGCCCTCCCCACCAGACAACCCCTGGATGACAGAGTACATGAGATGCTACTCAGCAAGAGCTCTCTGAACCTGGATTCCCTTAGGCATCCTCAGAAGAAGTTACGCATATCAGGAACTGGTGCAAGGAACCAAACCACTTATGCAAGGTTTTTATAGGGAGTTTCCAGCTGTTAAAATATTTGTTACAATGTTTTTATCTTGGCTACCTACCTCACAGTGGGGTGTATCCTTGGAGCCATAACATTTGAAGAGGCTTTTAGATATAACTACCCAAACTTTTAAACCATTCCCCTTTTGGGAATTTTTCTAATGCTTCAGTTAGTTTGTTTTGAGGGTGGGAGGGGGAACCCTAGCATACAGGGAGTCAAAGCAAACACTTTTTTGATCATGGTTACAAATAATCTCTTTTTCCCTTATTTAAAGTACAAGTCATGGGGAGATGGTATTAGGGAAAGACTTTCAAGGAGTGATGGAGGTGCCTTTGTATTAATAAAACTATTTAACACTTTTATTAAAATAAGCATATGAAGAAAGGCAACAGAAAGCCAGTGTGTCTGGTAATTAGACTAATAAATGTAGATGCTTTAGGCAGGCAAATACTAAGTATTGTCTGTACGCAGAAACTTCAACAACAAAAAACCCCAAACAAAACCAACCTTGTTTGATTAGTGAATCTGCTGATGCTAACTTTTGTCACAGTTTCTAAGGTCATTAGAATAAACCACTCATTTTCAGGGCAAGAAACAGCTGCAGGATCATATTGCTGTAGCTGTTCCTGTTGTACCAAATAACTAATGCAGACAATCACTATCTGATAGCTGCCACTCAATAAGCAGTTACTTGTTCTACAAATATAGAGTTGTACCACTGTACTAACCTCGTGGTCACACTTAGTCTGCACTTAATCATGTAAATGCGTTTATTGAAGGAGAGGGCTGGCTCCTTTCTGTGAGGTCTATTTTTAACACTTCAGAGTATCTATTATGCTCAGTGGGGGTCAGAGTGCAATATGCATTCCACTTGGAGGTATTGTACAAGTATATTGTTATAAGGGTTTAAACTTGAAAACTGTGTTGATAAAATGTGTAGATGATGTCCTGAGAAACTTGCTGCCTCTCGAAATTGGTGCAGAACCCCTCACTTATGGGGGGATGGGGAAGGGGTAAGGGCTAGGAAAAGGAGGGGTGTATCCTTTAGTAAACAAGAACATATAATGAAGTTCGAACATTTTTGTTTTGTAGGTCCTACTTCTACATAGTAAGTCATTGTGATATCCTTGGTGGTTTAGTTTCCCTCAGGTGGCTGTAAATTATCTTTTTTTTCAGTTTGCTAACTATGCTTTAGACAGATGATTGCTGTAGTTGTGAGCTTCAAAGTTTTGTTCAGATGTGTTGTGTGTTAGTTACATATGTTAGTTATCTCAGTTTAATTGTTTTGAAGCTTGTGTTTTACAGGCTGGACACATTCCCACAGGAAGCATACTTGCACTTCTGCAGCAGAAACCTGCACTAGTTTTAGCTTCATTCCACAATCTCAGTGAGTAAGGAGGACTCTAGAATTACTATTGCAACACAGTCCACATGCTCAGTGAAGTCTGATTGTGTTCTTGAAGAAAGTAATTGTGCAAAGGGTCCAAGCACTGCTGCCTCCTAGTGTCTATTACATCACTAAAGGTTTCATTACTCATAATTCTAATTTTGTTAAAATGTCCTAGAATCCATGAAATTATAATGAGGTTTTTTTTATAACCTGCCTTTTAAGCACAAAGCTATGAAAATACAGACAACTCTTGCTGAAGGCTACCTATTTAAGATCTTACAGCTTTTAAGTCTGGAAAAGCACAGCATGATTAAGAATGTTTTATATGCAGCAAAATCCCTGTATTTCAACTGCTAAGTAAACCACAGGCTAGAACTTCCTGAAACTTCAGAACAGTACCCAAAACTGGGGAAAAATACTCCAGAGAATGCCTTTACTCCATATGGGATTCTTTTGATTTCTTTTTATGCTGTGTTTTCCTCTTTAAATAACTGCTGTAAATATGCTTAGCTTGCTTCTGATGCTGTTGCAATTCCAAAAGCCACCGAAGCTTTGCACAACAGTGTCAAAGCACCAACTCAGTAGTGTTTAACAGCCTTATTCAATAAAAACTTGCCTGTTCCTGTTGCCCACAGGCTTTGCAGGCTTTATGTAACCGCAGCAGATGGATTGTGCCCTCAGTGCGTTTTGTCACATTCAACAGTTTCTGTGACTGCGTAGGGCAGGACTCATCTTGCCATGCTTTTGAAGATAGCTTCTACAGGTTCTCCCTTCCCACAGGGAATGGAGCAGCCAGGATGACTATGTGCCTGCCTTAAGTACCTGTGTTTGGATAAGATGTATCTCCCATTAGGTGTTGGTGTTTTCAATAATTATAGGAGGCCTAAGTGTCTTCTGCCTTGGATACTGGGAACCAAACTTCAAACATCTCCAAGGGGCCTGTTTGGGCGTTCAAATGAGAATTTTGAACAGCACCATGGCTGCTGTATACTGAGGAAATTGTCTTATCCTAATCCCTGTCTGGTCAAGAGCTGTTCCCCACAAAGACCATGTACTAGAAGATATCAGAGACACTTAATAAGGTCTTGTGAGTCGTTGTTGTGCTTTTTCAAATGGTCTGTAGCCTAAACAATCCTGGGTGCTATGTTGGTACTATCTGGGTCTAAGTAATACAATGCCTGAAGTGAGGGGTAAATTATTCTGCAAATCAGGTAGCCTTCCTGCATTTGGGCATTACTTGACTAAAAAGCTACTATTTTGTTTATTATATTATATGAAATAGTATAATTCTGATCACTGCAAGCTCTGTGTGCGAAGTATTTGGTCTGGAAAACTGCTGGTGTTCTGATGTTAACAAATGAAAAGCCAATTGAATTGTAAAGCAGAACTTTCCAGATGTAAAAGCTTTAAGTGTATTCCATAGATTCCTACAGGAGGTGGCCATTTGCTTCAAACTGGACTCACTGAAAAGTAGAAAATCTAGTGAATGTCTCTCTATCAGCTAAGGAATTTCTAAACTTTATCTTGCATGGACTCTTGAATTTAGCCAAATGGTGAACACTTCTCACTCCTGTTTTAGAAGTAAAACTTCTTGGTAAGAACACAGTAAATACTCAACTGTCCAAAGTCTTCATTAAAATGACTGTTTATTCCTTTGTTTCTGAAAGTACTTAGCTAAGTGAAGCAGGAGTTTTACAATGTGTAATGCTGCAGTTTAACTATAGTGTTGTGAAGACTAGTGTTTACAGTGTAAAATGTTACCATGAAAACTGCCTAAGAATGTCCTGTAAAATACAGTAGCATGCCTGTTCAGTCACTGCTGTCACATCTTTGCAACTATGAAATACAGATTTTTTCACAGGAAGCTGAGATAGTAGTCAAGGTGATAGCTAAACTTAGAGCCAACCTCAACAAAACCAAGGGACAGTTTCTGGTAAGAATTTTATCCAGGTAGCACATGCAAATTTAGATTGAATTTTTAACACATAGGGAAGTGTATCTGTTCTCATTTTTTATGGTATAATGTAGTGCCACTGAACTGTAAAGGCCTCTCTGACTTTTTTTTTTTTTTAACTCTGATAGGGACCAAATGCTAGCAATCTGAGGGCCTAATGTATGGTAACCTGGATGTTGCAGTTTCTTTTCCAGCCCAGTTAGTGCACTCAGCAGCAAAGCCATAAATGGAGCCTGACTCAACACCTTGACAAGTAGCCCCATGAAATTAGGGCTACAATGAAATGGGAAGCTGCCTCAGCTATTGTTAGCACTGAATTCACTTTAAAAACAATAGGGAAATACCATCTAAGCTTGAAGCAATATGTGATTTTTAAGGTTTTTAAACAGTATTTGTTTTTAATGCTTCTGTATTGTCTACTATTAATAGTGTAGTGTCAACTTGTACATGTGAATAAAATGAGTGACACAAAGTGCCTGGACTACTTGTATTGTGCTTTTTGGGATCTCAGACTTTTTATTTTTCCCCTTACAGGGTACTCTAGTCCCTGCATGCAAACTGTGGCTTCTGTTTCTCTCAGATATTCTCTCCTGCAATGTAAGTGACAGGCTTCTGTGATGACTAAGGTTGGGTATGAAGTTAGATTACAGTTACCATTCCAGCCTCTTATGTTCCTCCTTTAGCTGTCCCAGAGATTTTTAAACATCCTTTCCCAACTTGAATCACTTTTTTCCCCCCTACTATGATAAGGAAAAACTCAGCTATACCAGCTATCCTGAAATGCTATGCCTTTGAGAATATAAATGTAAAGCTTTGGAGGAAGAAGGTTGACAGAGAAAAAACAGGAAGCTGTATCACTAAGAACAGGCATACTCATGGAAACAGGAAAAATCAAGCTTTTAAAAGCTGGCTACACTGAAGTTCCCTATGCCATGGGTTCTAAATCTGAATCAGACTATTTTTACTCTGTGTATTTAAAAAATATTTCTTGAGATTTTTATAGTGTTAATTCTTCCAGCATACAAAACATAATGGAAATGAGGTGCACAGACTAATCAGGTTTTTCTATGGCATTCACTTTTTATAGGTCTTAAGGGAACTCTTGAGCCATACTGCCCACCTATTTGAATACAGAGAATGGATAAGATGAGGCAACTGTGAATTCTATGAGAGCTGCTGAATAATCATGTTATTGACTTCACTTAACAGACAAAGCTTGTACAAGTAAACAGGATTTGCTGGAAGAAAATCAAGGAAGATTCTTTATTTGGTGCTAGATACAAGCATTAAATGAAATAGTGTAGGCCAACAGACTCATTAAAAGGCAAGACACAGGCTTTAATAAGACATTTAAATCTCTTAATGGGCTGAACAGCTAAAGCTCCACATCCAATGACCTCAGATATAGGTACCTGGTGATGTTTCACATAAAACTTTCACCCATCTTGCTTTGGTAAAGTAAGAATTTTACCCTAAAAACAAATGTAACCTATTTATGACTTACTGTTCGGGTGAGCTACGTTTGGTTTGCTGTGTCAACCATAATGCTAAAGCTTGAAATCTACTCCAGGGCTGATATTGGCATTGGCATGATGTTTATTTTTAGAAATAAAAGACCCTCAGAGGAGCAATAGTAAACAATAGAGTTTGCACTGCTGAGAGCTATTGCTTCCAACAGTATTTCTCTAAAGAGTTGCAATTTTATAAAATTTCTTTCTAGAATGTAAGCAAGATATGCAGCATAAAAGGTTGATACTACAAAACATGCACATTAACCAGGTTAATGTGTATACAGTGAGAGGATACATTAAATGGTAAAAAAAAATGTCCAAACTCATTACAATGACACTATTGTTTCCTTCCAGGGAGGAAGGGGATAGCTTTAAGAGAGTTACTGAAAGAATAAAACTGCTCACTGCTTTTTAAACAAGAGATACTTGACCAAAATGATCATAAGAACCAAGTATAAAAGAGGCCTTGTATGTAAAAGGGACAGAAAGAAGTAGAAGAAAAATCCCTGTGAAACCCCTGAAATTTCTATTTATAAGCAACAGTCCTTTGCTCCTTTCAACTGCTACTGTAATAAGGGAAAGAGGTTTTGATCAACAGCCAGCACCCCTTCCACCACTCTTAACAGTGGCAGGAGAGCAACCTTTAGCTCTGCTTGTGCTGTGTCAGTGCTCAGCTTTTGTCAGTGTGCAGAGAAACTTGAATGGGTTGTGGAATGGCATGTGGTGGAACAGATCTTTTCCCAGTATTCCAGAACTGGTTTGGGGTTTTGGAACCGTAAAACTTCCTCAGCTCTGGCTGACAACACATCCCCAGTTAATAACTGCCTATTTGGACTGGGGGAGGAGATAGCTCCATGCAACTGCCTACTCCAGAGGACTTGCTTTTGATAAGTATTGTCAGTTCTGAAAGCAAAACTGAACTGAGTGAGGATTAAGACAGGTAAATTTCTTTGGAGTTCTCTGATGTTCTTGAAAATACAGTTATGCTGCTTCAAGAAACACTTCACACTCTTAGCAGGAAGAGAATACCTTGGTAATAATTATCAGTTCTGTAACAAATCCAATCCTAAATACAACAATCAGAGGAGTGACATAACATGAAAGCTTTTGGACCCAACAGCCTTTTTAAACCTAAACCCAGGCTTCTCAAGTACAAAGCATGCTTAATTCCATTTAATTCAGTGACAACCTACAGTGCATACTTTTCAGATAAGCATTCATTTGAACCAAAAATGTCAGGACAAAGGGAATAAACAGAACTCCAATTTCATGAAAGATGCTATAGCTCAGTGTAGCATTCTTGCTCTGCTCTTGTGCTTTAACTTGCCTTTTCCAACATGACATATCAGGATAAAGAAGTATGGTCATAACCACACATTTAGAATTGATCCTGTCAACAGCTAGAATGTGGCAAACTGAGTAGGAAAAAAAATAAACCAACAACCTCTCACTGACCACTGCCAGTGGTTTATAATTTGGATTGTAAATACAAACTATTGTGCAACAAACAAACGTGACAAAGCCTACCTCAGTTAAATTTGTTTATATGATAAAAAAATATTAAACTGCTTATAGTGCAACGTTCTAATAGCATACATAAGTATACCATGCTTTGTAAATTTACCGTTACATTATTTACAGTACATTGCAATGCTTTAAACTAGAGGTGAAAGAACAAAAACAGGTAATGGAAAACATTTACATACAGGTATGAGCCTTAATATTGTCCACCAAACTATCCAGTTCGCTTTGCAGACTTGTGTGTTGTGCACATTCCTGCCCCCTACCACAGGACACCTTTCTGTCAGCAGTGGTCTGCTCTGTTTATAGACAGTGGAAAGATGTTTTTAAAAACTGCATAGCCTTCAAGCTTTTCTGTTTCTTCAAACACCATTTGCAAGGACAGCTGTAAAATACATAAGAACTCCGTTAATTACCCATATCTGATCAATCTGAAAACTGAGCTCTTGAAATGAGATCCATAAATATTCATTTCTGTAGAGCAGTACCAAAGCTGAACTAAATTAAAGCCCTTTTCTAGCAGTCTCTTCATTGAAGAATGACATTTTATAGGAGGAAAGCATTTCAAGAATTCCTAGCCATTATTTAAAATTTCGGGCTTTAATTGGGAGCTAAGCTCCCAGAACACAGGAAAAAATATGAGAATGTAGAATTATGTGCTGCCTTATTTAATGTTCCATAAAGCTTCTGCTATGTGCACTGCTCAAGCTGATGAATGAATACAGTAAAAGTGATGCAGTAACTATGCCTGCAGAACTTCTTTGATATCACTGTCCTTGTATTAGAGAAATAAGGATTAATTATAGCAGAATAATTAACTACACAGGGAGAAAGGACTGTCCTAAGAGCCACTGCATGCTGCAAGGAGTTATGTAAAATGCAGTGACTATTGAGAAGTGTCTTAAGGACACTTTATAAGAAAGACTAACCACAGAGCTGTTCTTAGGAGTTTATGTGACTTTTATGTCTCTTCCTCTACAACTGCTAAAGGGAAAAATTCTTTCCTCACTTTCTCTGAACAAGATGTTTGAAAGAACTTTATAATGCTGCACACCTGTTTCCTAGGCTGCAACAGAAAGAACAGGAAGAACAGCCCCAGGAGAACTACTTTAGATGACAACACTGCTCAAGCAGAAAATACTACTATTCTCTTGTTTACATTTCTGCTAATAGCAGACAGGAATCAGAATAACTTCAGGCTGCTTTTAGGTAGGGGCAAAAAAGTCAGTGGAAGTTTGAAAATTAGTGTTATCTTTAATTTTTGAGTCTCAGTGTTTAAGCTTCATTTTCAAAAAAGACTTTATAATAGTTTAGGACAAGATACTGTATCATATATTTTGTGAAGGCTTACTTCTAGTAATATTTGTCCCCAATGCAACAGAACTGATTCCCTTCCTCTACAGTGCATTAGGCAGCTATTAGGCCTATAATACATTTTAAGAATACAGAATTTTAAAATGTTTTCTACAGCATTACTCAGAGTAAGCTAAGATTTAGAAATACTTCAGTAAGAACACTAATCTTCCCAGCAGAGGAGAGAAGAAAAACCAAAGAATAAAAACATCAATCCATTCCACTGTGCATTATTTCAATAGATTCTCTGTAACTTTACATGCTAACTATGAAAAAGCCATATATATGCTGATTTTGTGAAATATGCTGATTTTGCCCCACCCCAAGATTTTTGTAGCCTTACCTTCTTTATCTAAAGTAAGTATTTGGGATTTTGTGTTTTGTTTCTCTAACACCCACATTCTTGAGCACTTTGTGCTTGTGCTCTGCGTGGTGATCTCAGCTGTCTCAAGGCAGCATCTCCATACTGAATACCTGAGCCCATTCTTTCTGGATCCAATTCACCTGATGAGAAACAAAATGTCACAAGAACATAGATCCTGTGCAAATAATATATTCCAAATTAACTGTTAACATTAGATTTAAAAAAATGCATAATTACATTCTGATCTATTTATGGAGAGATTATCTCAATTCTGTCTACTTTTAGGAAATTTCAAACCTGAATCATTTTCTCCTCTAATGTAACCATATGCCCTTGATCATGATGACAAAGCAATCTGTCCCAGAGTTAGGCTGCAAACAAGAAACTCATTTGCACTACTTTGAACAAAAGAAAGGTCTAAAATGTTTTCTGTGGATACAGTTAAAAACTTCCTGCTTTCAGAGGCTCATAAGCAAAGAAAATAGTACTGTAGATACCAAGCCAAACAAAAATGGATCTATTTGATAGAAGGATTCCAAGAAGACCTGTCCCTCAGGGAAAACGATCAACCTTTCCAATTTCTGGTATCCCTTTCTGCCTACTTCATACCCTGTGCCTTCAGAACTGATCTTATGGCTGTATGGTGCTCTGGCCAAGAGAGACCTACCTCCATAAGTTCCTAACAGTCTCCATTTTCACATCATTCAATGGATGTGTGCTGGCACAAAGAAAAGGCAGGAGCAGCTCACAGAAAATAAGACTTCATTCTGTGGAGGCAGTGCCTTTTTAAAGCAGTTATCAAACTACAGTTTCGTGAGAAATAGCTATACAGTGTTTGTTTTTCCATCTGGGTTTTGGGTTTGTTTAGGTTCAGTTTGTTTGTTTGTTTAAAATGAAAGCTGCTGTTTGGCATTGATTTGATGCAGTAATCAAAAAATTCCTATGAAAATATCATATTACTTTCATCTGAAAATTTGTGTTTGACATTGGAAACATATAATTAGAGCCTGAGACAGTTTTTTCAATATGGCCAGTACTTAAAACTTTAAAGATCTCAAGCAGCTAGAAAAGGGAAAAATTGGAATGCAAATTAGCTGTAATGACATCTAACACACAGGAGCCTGTCTCCAGCAGAAACCTGCCCACTTGTGTTGAGAAGCTTCTGGTATATTTCTAGATCTCCAGAAGTAAAAATGATTTCAACTGAGAGGCAGGAAGGTCAATTCAGAGACACAGTTGCTAGGAAACATCCCTGAAATTTTTAGTATTACTGTTCATACTCTTTTTCACTATATTTCCTGTTACATATGAGAAGCAGAATTTTAAGTTATGACTGCCATGATAGAGTTTTATTCTGGACTACAAAAACTGTCTAATGTCAGGCTTGGTATTTGTAGGGATGCAGCAACCCACAGAACACAGAACCTCCACTCAGACCTGACTGTTAATGTAAACATACCCATAATTCACACCACTACCCTTTTTTGGATATACAGATCTCACTTAGACATCCATTCCTATTAAAGCATATGAGAAGCACCTATAAAACAAATAGGCTATTTTATCAAAATGAAGTTTGGGAGTTTTTTTGTTTAATTCTATTAGAGGACTTTGAATAGTGATATTTTCATATGCACTTTTATTAGTTTTCAGACAAAACAAAAGATTTTATAAATATAAAGCTTAATTTACCTGATTCAATTTTATTGAGTATTTTCCTTGCACACTGTACAAAGGCCTCTTCAACATTTTCCCCCGTTAGAGCACTTGTTTCCAAGAACATCAGCTCTGCATGTGACATCAAAAAAACCATCCTCAAAACAAGTCTGGAATACCAGGTATAGTAATTCAAAGCATGAAAACTAAGAGCAATAGAAATACTTTCACAGAGATCTACAGTCAAAAAGCATGGTCCAGAAAAACTAACTTCTGATGGCAAAACCACAAAAAACATCCTCTAAAATTTACTCAGGGATCCTAGAAAACTGGAATCCAAATATAACCTGGGCTGTGCATGCAAAACTGCACTTGAAACCAAACTTCATACAGTTTCCCAATAATAGAGGTTATATGCAAAAGCAAAGCCAGAAACCAGAGTGGGTAGAAAAGACTTTAATTGATTTATAAAAGCAAAACCAGATTTTGCTGATGGCACGACTGCATCAGAAGCTTGGACCAAGACTGGCTTTAGCTGGCACAGAATCATGTCCTCAGACTGGAAATTCTGAATACTACAGACCAGATAATAGTTGTCTGGATCCATGCACTGCACTGAACTCATTTTCCAATGAGTAAAACTCATTGCTTCAAACTGCAGCACACTCCATACAACTTTGTATATTATCTACAGAGTCTTTAAGATGCTGGAAAATGGGAATTCATGTCCATCATTTTCTCCTCAGCTGTTTGGAGGCAAGGCAATGCCAGAAGTTGTACTGCATTGCCTACAGAATGTATCTCCACATAGAGGGTATTCTTAAAGGAGCAGCTGTGAGTGGAAGAACCACTGGTAATGAAACTTAAGTAGTACATGCAGTTTTCACTGCAGGCATTGCCTCTCTGGGCCTCAGGTACTGACAGAACTCTTTCCTGTAGAGAGTGTACAAAGCACAGCCTAACTGCACAAAAATGTAAATGGTTTGAAGTATTATGCATCTTTGAATGCTACATGGAGATTTTGCACTACTTACCATTTTCCTGTGCAAACCGGGATGCTTCTAAAAAAGTGACCTCACGATCTGCATCTAGATCCTTTTTGTTTCCACACAGTATTATCACAATATTTTGACTTGCTAACATTCTTGCATCCGTCAGCCAGTTAGTAAGTGCATTGTAGGTTTCCCGGCTGTGCAGGAAATGAAATCCTTTATTAGGACACACTCATTTTTTGTGAACGGATCACCGAACCAAAACTCAGACAGCAAATCTGTGTTTGTGGCAAACAAACTGCTGGTAGACAGGCAGGGCACCTCTCAGCGTGCCAGTGATGAACTGGGAAGAGTACCAAATTCCTTCATGAAAATATTTAAAAGCTTGAGTTTTTAAAAATCGAAATTAAATTAATCACAACATAAAAACACACAATTATAAAATACTGTGGTAATGTGAAAAGCTAAACTTTTAAGCTCTTATCTAGTTTCAACCTTTTCTGCAAGACATTTTGGGATAACAGAACGAGATACTGTTCCACTTGGAATTCAACTGATACTTAAGTTACAAGTGAGATTGTAAGAATTTACAAGGCTTGTGCAGATGTGCATGCCTGAACTTTCACCCTGGTGTCAGGACTGCACTACAGGCAGTCACCCTGCACACACCACTTGCCATTGCAGCAGTGGTCAGGGAGAAAGCTTTCAAGCAGTAAAACTGACGGATGACTCCAGCTGACCTTAAGCACAGAATGTAGATTTCAAAGCCTGCTGAGAGAACCCTTCATTCACAGAGCAACTAGCAACAACCTAGTGAACCACCATTAACCAACTCAAAACTCATCTGACAAATATCAGTCAATGGTGAACACGTGTAATGGTGTTTTATTGGCTGCCTATAATATTAAAATATTGGAAGATGCAGAGATGAACAGAATTTTGGCCTACAGTTAAAGAATGTGTGCCAGAGGATGACCTTCTATCCCAGCACAGTAATCAGCAGTTTCCCCAAGAAAAGGTGCACCACCTTGGTTAAGAGTGGCTCAAGTCCACTCTTGTTTCTGTGGCAAGGCTTGCTGAGCCAGTGGCTGCATGTAGCCCACCATTATTAGATCAGTGACTGGGGGCTCAATCTCCACAATTTGTGTAACCCTTCAGGATTGTTCACATTTGACATTCACAATATCTCATGTAAGCAAGTTCCAAAACTTAAATATGCACTGAAACAGAAGTACTTCTTATACTTACTTTCTTTTCTTCCTGCCCAATCCCGATTAGAGCATTAGATACTTGGGGAGGAATCACTGTGCATTAATTGGATCTGGCAGTCTACGAGCAAAAGAGCTGCTGGCTTCCTTACCTGGTGATATCATAGACAAGCAAAGCACCTGCAGCCCCTCTGTAGTAACTCCTTGTTACGGACCTGAAATGGAATTACAAATATACATTTCTGTGGTGCCTTCACTGTTTAAAATCTAGGTTAATATAACACAATCTGTACTATGAAACAGAATTCTTACTTACATATTTAAAACAAAAATTGGTTTTTGGACAATGTTATCAGCTGTGCAGCAGCAGACTAATTACAACCAGGATTTTGATGAAGCACTTTGATAAAATACAGCTGTACAAGGATTCTCAAAGTCCATTATCACCTGTGTGGCACTGAAGGTACACAAATCATCATAATACATGACCAGATATAGAACTGGAGGCTGATATCTGGCAAACACACTGAAGAGACCTTTTTAAGGAAACTACATATAACAGCCCAACTCTATTTAGTCAGAAGTATATCCAAAGGACTTGTCTGATATTAGACATTTAACTGGATTTCTGCCCATTACTCAGACTTTTACCATCATATTCACCTTTGTTAACTAACCCCTCTCCCAAAACAAACAGACCTCAGACACACACTCCATCCTCACAAAATAAAAAAATGAAAATGGATGTCCTATTTGATGGTGAATGTACCCACGAACCCATAAGACTTTTACTAAGTTTGAGCTATGCCTCAGATGTAGAACACTGTTAAAATACAGCATTAAAAGTCCACTGATTGTTATAAGCTGGCAAATTGATTGCTTTTTCTCTAAGAAACTTAAGATATCTCAGTCTTTCTAGAAATGTATTTACCCCAATGAATTTGACTGCTTTTTTTCTTCTCTAATAAAACTGTATATAATTGCACTGTGCAATTGTTTTCACGCGGATTTTGAATATCTTACAGCTTCCTCACATTTACTTATTCCAGCCAATAGAAGGTGTCCTAAACATAGTTAAGCACATACTCTTAGTTAAAAAAATAGTTATGAATTTGGCTGGTGAGCAAGACTTTAGCCACCTATTCCACTGATTTAACAGAAAATACCCAATGAAAGAAAGGGCAGAAACTCAGATCCTGCAAGGCAGCATTGCTCTACCGAAATTGATGGATCTGTGTCGCTATGTCCAGGTTGGAAGGTTAATATGAAAGCAGACAAACAATTCCACTGACCAAAAGGCTTTGCCTAGCAGAGATAAATAATATCCACCACTCACAGCAGCAACTGCAGTAACACTTAATAAAATGGCTGGAAAGCATACCTGAACCGCTCTTGTCCTGCTGTATCCCATATCTGCAATTTCACATATTTACCACCAACGTTTATGATCTTTGAACCGAATTCCACTCCTATAGTATGATTCGAGTCATCTTTGACTACAAAAAAAGAAAGAAAAAACTCACTTGAAGAATATTTTGAGTGAATAGTTTTTACATAAAACAATTTAGGTATTATCAAAACTCCTCAGTGTTAAAATTACTTCCTGAACCATCAAATTCAGTGCTGCTCATAAGATCACTGCCACCACACAGAAATGAATGTTCCTACAATTTTTGACAGTTTAGTCAATTCAAACTTACTACCAGAAAGGCCTGCTTTAAGTAATTTGCAGTTCATTTTACTAAGTAGCAAGATAATTTCTGTACACTTTGTTCCAACTGAATTTTCTAATACTTTGATGGCATTTAAAATTAAAATTCATGGGAATGCACACAATCTTGATCATGAATATGCAAGAGCCAATTCTTCTTTAATGCACAAAGTTAAGACACTTGCTCTATGTATGCTGTTGATATCACAGAATCTCAGCAATTTACAGCTGCCCTTACTAGAAGCAAGGGCTTGTTTCAAGTTCACTCAGAATCAAATCATGTTCCTTAGTGCCTACACAACATTATCCTTAGGTATTCCTCAAGAGATAAGGTGAATTACTGTTTGGCTGAGGAAAAAAAACAGTCACTCAGATTTACAAAGGTTTCTAAATGCATGTTATTTTTGTTTAATCTGGATGCCAAATGTACAATTCAACAGAAATTTTTCTTTAATGTTACCTGCTCATCTCTGAATAACACTCACAATTGAATCTCTACCAGTATTTACCATAGACCACAGTCCTTAACAAAGAAAACAGAGTTACTATTTATTTCAAAAGATGCTGCAGGCTTTCTAAATCTACTCAAGCAATTCAACTTCTCTTTCATTATATTTTCTAAAAGATCCAAGTCTCTACTATGTAGCTAGGGAATCTTGTAGCTGCAAATTATACCTCTCACAGAAAGTAAGTCTGTATTTTCACAAATATCTTGTTATATTTATTTGAGAATAACAAAGAATAATGCTCCATATCAGGCTTTAAATTAAAGACAAATAGTGAGCAATAAGAAGTTACAGCACGATTCTGAACATAATTCTTTACTAAAATCCTCACCTACATAAATAAGAGAATTAGGGGAGCTTCCATACCAATAATAGGTGCTCATGTAGGCAGAGCCTTTACCTGTGGTATAACAGAGTGGAGAACTCTTCCTGTCCTTCAAATGTACTTACATTTCTTTTCAATAAATTGGTGTAGCAAACAGGATTTTCCAGTTCCAGCATTTCCTATGACCAAGAACTTAAACAGGAAATCTGAAGATTGAAAGAAAAAGAAAAATAAAATTGCTAAATTTTAGTATGGACTCACATTTTTGTTACAGGACCAAGCTGACAAGCCAGCTATTCTCTTGTAGCTGTTATTTCAAAGAGAAGGGAACAGATGACAAAATTAGCACAATTAGACAATAAATCTGAAGAATCATCCAATGTCTGCAATAGTGATGCTACATGGCAAGAACTAAGAATGCTTCTTCATGGAGAGCCAAGAAAGACAAAATGGCAGAAATAGCTGAATCTGAGTTCAACTGAAAGAGACTGAATCACAGGTAAATGGTTGGCTTGTATTCCAGTAACGTGTTTTAAAAGTGTGTAAGCTATTAATTACAGTCAACACAAATATATAATTACATAATTTCTCAAAATCTACAGTTCCAGAGAGGGGTGGCTGTTTCAGGGTTTTCAGTTGCTCCTGTTTTTTTTTTTTTGGGTGTTTTTGTTTGTTTGTTTGGTTTTTTGTTGGGTTTTTTTGGTTTAAAATTTACATTTAATTTGAACTTTTCTATTAACAGTTAAATACTCATACTTTGTTTTTAATCTTTGTACAGCTGGAATAACCATAGTATTTCTCTGCAAAATTTAGAGGGAAGAAATAATTTTTATTCTGGGATGCCTAGTTTCACATTTCTTCCACATGCTAAATTAATGTACATGTATTTCTGAGCCATTTGTATCAATGTTCATTGGTAATACATGTTTTTAAGATTTATGGCCCATTTCTATTGTTTTAAAAGTTACATAAAATGCTTTAATGCTACCACCACAAATCTGCTTTCAGTTTTGCTAAAGATGGAAGAAAGGTTCCCTGTCTTACTGCTCTCAAAAATGATAAACTGATTAGAAAGTTTAAAACTAATATATTGCCACCAAGGCAACACTTACAGCTCATGCAAGATTCCCTACTTATTTTTCTACCAGCAGCAGAGTTTTTACTCTTTACTCCACAGTTTCTCTAAGAAACAGAACAGGTCTCCAGAAGACACCTGGTAAGCGTGCAAGGAAAAATAGGAAGTTTGCAATATCAACAAAAATAAAAACATTAATTTTGTTAAGAGTGTTTAAAGCTGTCAAGTGGGCTATGTAGGTATTGGCCCAGGGGATGGCAGAATAAAAAGAAAACTAAATTAATCTAAGGAAGTCAAATAATTGAAAAAATCCTCTACCAGGACCTCATTTGAGTACTTAGTTTCAAAAATCGAATTTAAGATGCGCAAAAATCTGTGTGCTCATTCCATTTCATGAGGGAGTTACTTGTTATGCTACATCATAAATACTCCCTAGCCATGGCAAAAGGAACAAGCCAGTTTCTCAAATGCTAAGAAGATTCCCACTGTTAAAAAGACAGGGTTATGAGCCCTGGAAACGTCCACCATTCTTCATCTTCACCTGTCTTCTGGATTCTATTAATATTTAAAATGAGGTGAAGTTTTACAAAGGATTTTTGCTTTTTTGCCTTTTGCCCTTCTTGTTCCAAATGCTGTAACAGACTCGGGATAGATTCTGAATTCTACCCTTCTCAGAAGACGGCTGTTTCTTGCTCACAAATATGACCATTTACATGCTCAAGACTTTCTGTTCCAAAATCCTCTCATTTGTTACGCCCCCACCCAGCTGCTCATGCTTTCTGGATTAAAAGAAAAGAGTTACAAAAAGGATTTTCCTTCAGGTTGTGAAAATTTTGTGTTAACTCCTCTAAAGAAGGGCCCTTCATGTCATCTCAACTACAAAACATGCTGAAGCTGAGAACCCTTCACTCTATCAAGTCTTCACTGTTAGTATGAAATGCAGATATCATAAATAGCCCAAAGTGTTAGGTTAAGAAAAAATTCGTCTCAAAGAAAGCCAAGTTGCAATTTTTATAGATCAAATGTCACTGATTAGCTGCCTTTTACAGAATTTTGTATATTTAAACTACTCTCTGTGTGTGTGTATAATCTCACTGGTTTTATCACTTTCTGAGTACCTCAAAATGCAAGATATTCTGAGACACTGACACAATTAAAATAATCTGTTTCTGATTCTGTCATTTTTCCAAACATAAATCTGAAATCCAATTAAAACTGGTTTTACTTTGTATCTGGTGAATGCTGTTTGTCAGATTTTCTCCTTAAAAACCATCATAAAATTCAAGTTTACCTTCCTTTTTTTTCCCCACGGAAGACTCACGCTGCTGACAGTAGTACAACAGCTACTGCAAACCTAAACCAGGGAAAGACGAAACCCAAAACTCGATTCCCCCACTGATTTGCACCGTGACTGCAAGCACTGGTTGTCAAATGTGGCTCAGGAAGGGGCACTCTGCAACCCACAAACCCCCACTGGGCAGCAAATGTAACACAGACAGGCTGCAGGCCACTCAGGCCTTGGGACAACTGGGTCCTGCCAGGGACTGATCTGCAAGAGCACCAGAACAGCAGGGTCTTTTTCCCTGAGGTGGTTTATATTTTGCTCTGAAAGCAAAAGTGCTATTTGGGGAATTTTATATTCGTGTCTTTAAATTTATAATATTCTTTAAATTGGTAATGTTCTAGCAGTGCTTCGTAATAAACTCCTAAATCCTACTGAGATTCTATTGTGCCAGACAAATTTAAAGGGAATATCTCCTACAAACAAATCACTTAGATGCCAGTTCAATGCCTGCTTACTTAGTAGTCAAAAATAAATTTCCATCTGACAAAATAGCAAATGGGCTTTTTAAGATGAAACTTGAAACTAGTCACAGTTCACTTTTTCCACAGTATGAAAGTAAGAGAATTGTGTTTTAGTCCATAAAATGAAAATGTCAGTCTTCTAACAAAAAAATTAAACCTTTCTGCACCAAAGGCAGCAATGTTTCCAAACACATGTAGACTCAAAGACACTGTTACACTCACAAATATAACCATGATTCTGTAATTTTAATCTCCAATTTTATGTAAATTATTTGAACTATCAAGGAGCTTTTAGGCTTATGTTATCAGTTTATCCATGAGCACTGGAAAACACGGTTCAGGAAATATGGAATACTTTGCACATTTAATCAACTACAAGAAAGGACAAGAAAAAGGCTTTCCAATACCAAATGTTAAAAATACCGAGATTTAACAAGCTTTTAAATTCACAGCCTAGCATATTAACAAATAAGGTAAAACCAGGTAAGAAGAGGGAGAACATTTTTCATCTTGCTCTTCTGCAACTTTTCTTATAATGTGATGCCACATTGTCTTGCTGGACAAAGAGTAAAATTGCAGATTGGGTTGATCAAGAAGTTGGACTTGAAGATATTGGTCTTTAGCTTGTTTGCCACTGATTATCATTTTCATAAGAGAGTTAGGGTGTTTTGGCATATGAAGAGCATATGGGGAGAGAAAGTACAATAAAATCCTTCTTCTTGATAAATAGAGAATCAATGATTAAACAGCTTGTTTGAAAAAGATTAAAGCATGCAAGAAGTGGACAATAAAGCAATGGAGTTGTAAATAAACCTTTAATATTTGTTAAATCTATGTCTTGCATGAGATTTCAAATACGATTCTGTTTTTAATAAAAACCATTAAATTCAGTTTATTTTCCTAATGTCATTCTGTATGACAACTGGTACCACATAAACTACATTTTTATTACTTATTTTAGCACATGATTTAAGACATGAAATATTTTCGCTTTAAGCTGTACAGATGTATGTAAAATTTAGCCCAGTTTGGAAGCACAGAAATCAAATGAGACTGGGCAGACAGCTTCTTTTGGACCATCACTGTGGACTCAAACTTTATATATTCATTCTTAGCAACTTCAGCAAATGCAACTCACATTCTAGTGTTTGCACTACTGCTTAATTGCTCCAGTTTTTCTTTTTGGTGTCCTCTTCCCAGAGGAGTTAGTTCATTTCATAGCTGTTTTTTTAATCTCTTTTTTTTTTTTCCCCCCAACTGACAAAGCAGCTCCGAGCTCCAGCATTCCAGTCAGCTGCCAACGCTGTCACCCTAGAGAAACTTTTCTTTTGACTTCTGTTGTTCCTCCTTCATAGAAAAGCTGAAAAGCAACATCATTTAGATGTTACAAATGCTTGCTGCCATGCTGGCTATTGAAAAGGTCTAGAAAAGTGAAAGCACTTCGCCTTTAAATAAGATTGTCTTTATACAGAGGGGATTTAGGATCAGAACTGAACTCTGTGCTAAGTGGAAAAAAGGTCACAAAATATGCACTACAGAAATCACAAGGAGATGAATGAAATGCAGCATAGCATGGCTGTTTAAGGAAATAAGGCATTATAAAGAATCAGCTTACTCCCCTCTGAGAGCAACACACATCACCTGATCCCAAACTGGGTAGGGGGTGCAGGAAATAAATCTAATTTTCTAGCAGAGGCAAAAAGGAATAAAATCGTGGCTTCACCCTAAAGAGGGACCAGCAGCACAATCTGTTAAACTACATAAATTACATCATGTCTTTTGTGTTTGTTTTTTTTTCTTTTGGGGGTGGTGGTGCAGTGTGAGCTGAGGGGAAAGGAGAAGAGAGACAATTGTGGGCTTTGACTCAAGCACCAGCAAAAACAGATGGTTGATGTGGCAACCACCCCCAGACATCCAACCTCCTCCTTTGACTGAAGTCTGCTCCAGCAGAAGAAATAGTCAAATAGCTTCTGAGATGCACTAGCTTAGTCTTTAAAATTCAATGAGAATTAAATAGTTTCCTTTACACTGCTAATACAGTAGGGTAGGGGGGAGACCAAATTATATCCCCAATCTCAGTTTGAAATCCTCCCAGCTCCTTGCTATAGAGCAGAATTTATATTCACTAATGCTGACCCTTTGGAAAGTCTCTCATTCATGGCATAGGGCAGGAGGAAAGAGTGCTCTGAAGCATTCCCACTGGCACATGGTCCCTTCAAATGAAAGCAGGAGCTATTCCCCCTGCTTAGTCCCTTCTCTAGCAGAAAGTAGACAAGATAAACAGGTTGAAGAGATCAACCTAGCTCTATTCCAATCTGCAAAAAGAATGCTCCAAAGAGCTATGTTCTCTAAGAAATAAAATCAGATCTGAAACAAACTGAAGACCAGGGTGATAAATTCAAATACCATCAGGTAAATGGTGGGGGAGAAAAGGGAAAATCAAACTTCCAGACCAAAAATAATTATTTTCAAATGGATGGAAGGACTATACATTCTCTGCCAATGACAGAGATTGGTAAACTTATGTGACCAGATTGGGATTTGCAGATGCTAGTGGAAAAAACCACAAGGAACTAAGGAGTGAAGAGATTTGACTTGAATCTTGCACACTGCATTTATTCAATGCTTGTACAACTTCCATCCTTCTACCATTTAAAATCCAAAGGTTGCTTTGCATTTATTTATTAAGGTTAAGTGACTTTCTCCCAGGCTGTACTTACAACAAAAACATGTATATTTTGCACTGGGAAGCAAGCTAAAACATGCATGTGTTGTTATGTCAATTATCCACAGAAAGGCCACTACATCTCAGAAAACTTGAGTTAAAAGAGTTTTCCTATGAATAAGAGATCTGTTTCCAGTGTTAAATGTCAAACTTCTAAAAGAATGACCTTTTTCTCCCAAAAGCAGCAGGAAAATGTCCTTTCTAAATCCAGTCTCAAAACTCATGGAATTATCTTGTATTCATGTTTGGTTTGCTTTTGGCACTTTGTACAGGAAATAAATTGAACACATAAGAATTGAATAGATATTGAATTGAACACATAAATAATTGAACAGATAAGAAAGCTAAGAACAGAAGATACACAACTGATGTAACAGATCTGCAGGAAAATATGAATTGTAAGCAAAATTTAGTGTCAAGACTGGGAAGGCGCAGAACTTTGTTTGAAAAGAGTGAAGAGACAAGAATCTCAATAATGGACAGAACGAGTTGTGAAAAGTGAGTGAACAGCAAACCTTAAAGAAGACAGAGAGTTTGACACAGAGGAAGAAACCAAGGGAGGAAAAAACCCCAGGAGACATGAAATTAACAGTGGTGGCCAGAGGAAAAGCTCCTTATTCCCTAAGGATGGAGAAAATACTGAAAAAAATAACCCCTCTTTCAACAGAAAGAGAAGTCGAAACCTCACAGCAAAATTAAAGTCATATAAAAGTCAGACAGCAAAATGACATTGGGAAGAAAAACACCAAGCCCACCAACCAGTTTCCTGAGTCGATCTGTATGGGATAAAAAGCTTGAGGCTACATAATTAGAATGGGTCAAGAAAAATCTAACTCATGACCAAGCACTTACAAGCTATGGGGATCCCAGGAGGGGGATACAGTGACCCCTAGTCTCAGTCACCAGGGGTAAACCGACGGAATACTTCTCCCATCCTCCACGGTCACTGTAACAGCTGGTCAGCAACAAACCACTCTTTGCTAGGACAGTGAGCATGTTAAATCCAGAGAGTTCATCAAGCACAGAAGATCCATAATTTAATCACATGGTACTGTTAACTTCTGATCTGTCAATGGGGCTGCTACATATGTGGACAGGACACTGCAAAATTAGTTACTGACTACTGTTATGGTCAGAGATTGTAGAGCCATTAGTTAAATTTTATGCTATAATTTAGCTTTTATTCTTCTGTGTTCTCTAGAACTTGACACTCTCAAGCATTCTAGCTCTGCATTTTTTGTAGCCCATGTGTGCATAGGACAAACACAGAAACTCCAAAAGGTAATATATCAAACAAGAATTAAACAAATAACAGGAACAGCCCATAATTACAAAGCTTCCATTTCAAGGGCTTGTCTTCTAGGACACCAAAATAATCAGAAAGTATCAACAGCTCTAGTGGGCTTATCATCCCTATTCTGCATCACTGGAACTATGCAAAAAAAGTTTAAATGCTCTGGTTTAGGATACCAATCACCTATTTGGCTTACCTAGTATTACAGCATCAAAGGAGGAGCACCACTGAAATGCTGTCATCTCTGGTTTTCTACCAACTCTTTTGCTCAGAGACCACCATAAGCATGGCCAAAGTGATCCTAGTTCTAGATCACAGGAGTACAGAGCATGAAGAACTTGTTTAAACACAAATCTAGATGGACAAAGCACACCCCTCTGGTTTCTACATGTAAGTTTTACATGTTTCTAGAACAGATGGACAAAAGAAGCAGGATTTGAGTATCCTAATGCTGGCACTTCAAGGGCTGCCCCACACTCTTGCCTCGTTTTGCCCCTTAGTTCTGTGCATTTGCTGTACACCAAAGCACTGACCGGTAGAACAGAACATCAAGCACTGACGACTACAGTATTGAAAATAAAATTACTTACACAGTAGAAACAATCAGGTCACTTGGCCTACTCCTGATGGACATCTCAGCCTCCAAAACGGTTTCCAGAGTTATTGTGTCCAATTTTGCTTTGATTATGCGATTATTCTGTACCCAATTCTGATCCTATTCTCATGGGCCATGAATCTATTACATGGCTTTAGAATATGTTTATATGTACAAGAGTATCTTTATATACTAGAGACTATTACAGAACTGTTTGGTACGGAAAGGGTAGAAAAGAAATCTATTCAAAGCAGAGTTTCAAGTAAAATTATAAAGAAAAGAAATTAATACTATTCAGTTGCTTCTCATCTCCTCCACCTAGCCAGCATTACCAGCCCTGCTTGCCTCTTTGACTCCTCACTTCTCTTTGATGCTTCCCAGCGACGCACGGGACACACCCCTGTCAGTACCTGCACTCTGACTAACTCCATCGGATGTTTTCCCACCAGCAGTAGTCAGACACCCATGCCAACACAGGGACATAACAACATGCCCGCTGATCTTTTCCCCCCGGTGCACTCTCACAGTCAACTCTTTTTGACGCCTGCACGCCTAAGACAGCAGGACCGAAACCGTAACTTGACCCGCAGAAGCACCCGCCATCTCCAGGTAAAGGGACAGGCTGTAACTTTCCTCCGGGACTCCCCGGACCACAACAAGCAGCGCCCAAGTCGCTTCCCGCTCGCCCCGCAGGTAACTCGGAGCGCTCCCGCCGGCCCGCCCGGGCAGCCAGGGCCGGGGCAGGCGCTGGGGGCTCCGGCCAGCGGCGGGCAGAGGAACCCGCCCGAGCCCGGGGAGCCCTCACGTAACACCGGCTCCTTCCCGGTCCTCAGGGGGCACTGCCCGGCCCCGGGCCCGCTCCCCCGGCGGCGAGGAGGGACAGGGGGATCCCCTCAGCCCGCCCCCGGATCCTACCGTAGGTCTCGGACATGGCACTCTGAGACATCCCGGGAGGGGTGACCCCCGCCGCCGCTGCTCGCTGCCTGCCCCGCCCGGGGTCGGCGCTGACGGCGGAGGGAACCGAACAGGCCCCGCCACCCGGGGCCCGGCTCAGCCCGGCTCAGCTCAGCTCGGCTCAGCCCAGCCCAGCCCAGCCCAACCCAGCACAGCCCAACC
>VXBQ01006845.1:293208-366436 GCA_013400175.1 Phainopepla nitens | reverse complement strand
CCTCACCCCCGAGCGCCGCGGTGCGGCCCCAGCGCGGGCTCCTCACCCCGGGCTCCTCACCCCGGGCTCCTCACCCCGGGCGCCGCGGTGCGGCCCCAGCGCGGGCTCCTCACCCCCGGGCGCCGCGGTGCGGCCCCAGCGCGGGCTCCCAACCCCGGCTCCTCACCCCCGAGCGCCGCGGTGCGGCCCCAGCGCGGGCTCCTCACCCGTGCGCAGCGCCAGTTCCCACACCGGGACGCTGTTCCCGCGGTTCTCCGCGTGTTATTCCAGTTCGCGCCAAGCAGGGAGCCGGGCGGTGGGGCTGGCTCCCCGCTCACCAGAGCGTTACGCTATTTATACATTTTAACAAAGGCGCCAGCCTTCCTTGGTTACAAATTACATAACTTTTCTTTAATTAGTACTCCAGCGCCTATTTGCTCGTCATTCCTCTCCTTTCTCATGGTAATTACCCCGCAGGCGCAGTTCTGCTCTCCTTCCGAGTCTGGGCTCCGTTTTGAGGCGGTGGTCAGTGAGTCGGTGGTCGTGATCTCCCGCTGCCGGAATTATCTTTCCCCCAGGTACTGCTCCGTCCTCCTGACTTCACTCCTGGCGGCTCTCTTCTAGACAGCCCATCCTAGGACGGTCTTCCCTTTTCCCTGTAATAAAAGATTAGCCGAGCATACAATGTTGACAGTGCAATTACTTAATCGTAATTGTGCGGCTATAGCTACTGATAGCAACAAAAAAGAAGTTGCAAAGTTTGGTTCAAATCTGCAGGGGCTCGATGCCAACAGTGCCTGGCCTGTATTATTCTTTACTGGATATCCTAACTCCCCTGTCAACCCTGGTTAGTCAGGCAGCAAAGGGCACTACAGCTCCCACCACAATAGCCTTTCCACCTACGCCGTTCCTAAATGATACTTCCTGTGTATCCTCCACGTTTTCCTTTCTTAAAAAGGAGTCCTTAAAAGTCCTTTAAAAGTTCCTCTTATTTCCTCTTCTATTTTTTCTGGCTTTTTTTTTTTTTTTTTTTTAAATCTTGTTGCTCATGGCTTCTCATCCTTTCCACTTCTCCTTCATCTCTCAAGCTGTAGGAAAAACTGTCTCTGCCTGTTCCAGCCACCTCCTTGCGGAGTTCTTAGCTGGTCAGAGGTCAGCTTTGAAGTTCCCATCTCTAATCAGTGGAACAACACGTGCGGAGCCAGCACCAAGAACCCCTCAGAGAATCTGCTGATTATTTTTGTTGTTGTGGGTACATACAGACAAAGGAACTCGCCACAGTTTTCAAAGAACCAAGTCCTTAATGAGTTCATACTATTAACAGTAATTGGAGGTTGTATAAACAGGCCCCCAAAGTTAGCACAGCCCTGACGCACAGAGGATATTGAGGCCTGAAATGGCACAAGCGAATGTTTCTCTGGGGCATCTGCTCTCCAAAATGCTGTGGAAAGCTGAAGAGCCTTTGCATGAGCTGCACACACCCCAGTACATCACAGATGTGAGCTTTGTGTCTGAAAGCTGTCCCCCAAAATGGTACATTCTGAGGCTCAGGTTGGGCTTTAAAGAAGTTTGGTCTAACATCACCAAATCCCTGACAGATGTTGGTTGTGTTGGTTATTTTTGCTCAACACCCCCTGTCCCCACCCCAGAAAACAAAAACCCCACCACACCCAAGAAACAAACTGAATATCTTAACCATAAAAAACCCCAAAGATACTGAAGTAAACAGATTTTACTAGGTTACTAAAATTATGTCATGTTATATCCATGTTATATGCGAGAACAAGGAGATTTAGACCTCTTGCAGTGTATAAACTTTAGGTTAAGGGGTAAATTAGTCTTGTTGTTTTATTCTGTGTATCTTACAAGGTGACTTTGTTTTATGGAGTTTATATTTGACAAGTGTGTCCTTGTGTTAATACCACATTTCTTTGCTTCCAATCACTCCTGATAAATTTACATGCATCTACCAATAGAATACATTAAAACCATAAAGATTTCCATAAAAGCTATTAGTTTAATACTGAAGAGGAAGATGGAGGTTGGAAGAATGTTAAAGCATAGACAAGAGAATGTGAGACATGAATAGGATTTGGTGTTTTAGAAATTTTGCCTCGAAGAATAAATTAGAACAAATAGTAAAATTCAGAAATAATAAAGACTGCACTATGTTAGAAAATATATGCTGATATCTCAGTAATTTGAGAATGTCTGGCCTGTATGTTAAAAAAAATCATTCGTTCTGAGTAATAAACAATAAGTAGCTAGAATTGGCCTTGTCAGCATCTATATTAAGTACAAAGGTGAAAAAGACCCCAAAGCCTAATGTTTAATTCACTTGATTTATGATTTCTGTTGATTACATCTGCTAGAAACTTTTGGCTTATTTAAAAAGAGATGTATTATGTCAAATTGGATCTGCACATCATGCACTTCCTCAAATTACTTTCATCACGGTTATTGTGCCTATAACTGGTTGTAAAATTACTGCTCAGGAGGTCATGTTAAGGTTTCTCTAAAAGTGCTAATCTCATTTTTTACTAGTTTTTACTGACCAGTGTACCGTAAGAGGAATGGAAGAAGAGCCGGACTCAGGGTGGGGTATTCTGTGAAATCTCTGCCAAGATAAAATAACATGACTCAGAGCTTTGCGGATTTGGACACGGCTTTTGATGACCTAGCACTGCAAGGAACCAGATCCTTTAGTGTTCTTTTGCCTTTCCTTCTTTATGTAAGGGACCAAAGTTCAGTTTGTAACTGACGCCGGGCTGTGTTTTCGATTCACCGGCGGCGCAGGCTGGTGTCTGGGACTGGAGCGCAGCTGCGGGTGGGATGGGCTTTTCCTTGAGGGAGTGGTAGGGATGCCTCGTCTGGTCTGAAGGTGGCACTCCAAGGCTGTGTGTGGAAGGCACTGCCGCAACTGGACGCTGCTGTTGTCCCGTTAGTTGTGGCTGTGTGACCCGCAGTCCAACCTGGCATGCTCAGGTAAAATGGAGAATGATGTATTCTGCCGCTCTTCCCTGTTCCTTGCGTGCTGAATATGGAAAGCAACCCAACATAAGTGGAAGCCGCTGGCTTCAGCTTGATCTGAAGCAGCAAGGAATGTGACTCCAGCAACCCAGATGAAATCTGAAGACAAGTGATTGATGCTCTGAGGAACCTCTGAGATTGCTGTGACCTGGTGGCCACCTGACTTCATCTGAAAACAACTGAGGTCATCTGAACTTTGTCACCTTCAGCTTCCACAGGAGCTGCCGTCAGTCTGTGAACACATTTGGCAATGTGAGCATGTGCAGCTCACACCTAAGAACAGCTAGCACTGAAATCAGCATTAGGCAGACATTGTGTTGCTCTCTTTCAAGTACAAAAGTAACATATATCAATTTTAAATAACAAGAAATGTAGCAGTCTTTCTTGTTAGATTAGAACCTTGCTTTTAGAAGGACCTGAACCCACTTCACATGGTGTACAGGTAGTCTGAATTCCTGATCCTCAGGGATCCAAGGAGAATCTGAGGATCCTCAAGGGACCAAGCACCTAAGAGATGTAAATTGGTTCAGTCCCACTTGCCACAGCAGTGCTGAGGGGATGGGCGTTTATGGTGGCACCACACCTGGGAAAGGGTTACCTCCCATTGTACCCAGGCTCATGGCCTGCTCATGGCCATCCTGAGGCAGAACAAGGGAGTCCAATACCAGGGAATCACCCTGCTGGGGTTACCAGGGCAGTTTTTAAAGACTTGTATGTACTCTGTGTTACACCACTAGAAATATTACAGCCAGAGAAATATTATGTATAATTGTAGTTTTGTATGGAAATTTATGGGTTGGATGCTTCTAAAATCATGGGCTCATCCCTCCACTGCTAGCCCAGAGTGATGAGAGCTGATGAGGGAGACTGCAAAGGTACATTTGTGCTGTAATAGAACCCCTTTATCTTGCCCCATGGTGAACTTTTCCAAGAATAAATATGAAGATCACAAGCTATGCTACTGGAAGTTGGTGCAGCTATAGAACACCATGATGTGTGCTAAACATCTGCTTTATTCTTTCACCATGCTCTCTTCACCAGTAGATGTAGGTAGTAGAAGCCACACTGTGCAACTTGATATTGTAAAAAATTACCACAAGATGGGATAAGCTCATTTTAGGATAGCTTTATGCTGTAGCACAGAGATACAAATTTGCCCTGATGTTGGAACTAATGCTATGTCTTTTTTTTTTTTTTCCACAGGACCCTGCTTCAGGTGTTGTGTCCAGGGAGACACTTTTACTAACATAAAGCTATATAGATATGCTACATTTAGAAAAGAAATGCACAGAATAGAAAAAAAAAGCAAATCAGACTATAGGCTACAGCTTTAAAAAACAGTTAGTGATTTTATTTTTCAGGAATCATGTAAATAGAGTGAAGGGTCCTAAATTCTTATTTCAGCATGTCAAGGGATGCACAGGAAAATGAAGACAACAGAAATCTGGGACATGTTCATAGTGTACATAAGTCGTTGCCAGTATCTAGAATACAGGTAGATTGATTTGACACTCATGTTTTATGAAGTTAGCCTCACAATGTCACCAACTAACTTCTGTATTAGTGAAATGATGATAATGGGCTGTAATTTGCTGTAGGAAATGGCTGAGGAGTTTGATATTTTTAATACCATACACTTGGACTGGAAGATTTGTTAGCAGATTTCTCAGGGACACATGAGGTCATGTTCACGTTCTCCCTTTCGTGCTCAAATCGGTTCTCCCTGTTCAGAAGAACTCATATATAAGGAAAAGGTCTCTCATTTGGGTCCTGTTTCTCAAGTGAGTATCCTTGAAGACACAATATAGCAGTCTGGATTCAATTCTGACTCTTTGGTTTCATGGGATGCAGCACCACAAAGCAGTCAAGGCTTTCTGGGCACTGTCTGTATCAGTGTGGAATGGGAGGCACCTCTGGAGAGGTCTTCAGCCCATGGATCACCATTGTCTGTCTGAGGACAGAGAGGATCACCTCCTCTCCATTGGCTCCTTTATAAGTGGGAGCCCAATGCAACCTTTGAGAAAATAACACACACACCTGAAGCAGGGTCCCGAAATCGAGGAGCTAGGCTGAAATAATGACACTCCTACTAATGCAATTTCCTGGCGTATTCCGCTTTTTTCGTCACGTTTATTTCTTTTATATGATAAAATAGTTTACATTCTTTATTGAAGAATACCTAATTGGTTACAGTTTTTCGGCCTGTCTCTAAACTATTCTATTATTGGCATAAATTACAGACAAGTAAGACAGAGGTCAGGCTACTTCCACTTTCATGGCTCTGTCCTTTCAAGGTTGTTTCAAGGTTACAGACCCCTGTAGACCCTCGCAGGCCTCTGTTAGGCCAAAGCTAGGCCAAGACTGGATTGTCCAAGCTTTCTGGGGCAGTCCGTGTCCCTGGTCAATAAGAAATCCTTCTACACACACCTATAAGTAGGAACTATCAAACCCTATCCCAGGAGTTTGATTTCATCCTCCTTTCTCCAAGGCCTTGCTTGTGCTGAAGGAGAAAGCCAGTGATGGGGCACCAGACTGGTGGGGAAAACGCACGGAATTCCCTGAGCCTGTGCCCTTTGTCCCCTGCCTTTCAGCCTCCCCAGTGGCCCGTTGTTGCCAGCATGCTCTCAGCATCTTCTGCTTGCACCTGGTGCTGGAAGCAGCTAGGAAGTGTGTCCATTTGGCTGATGCTACATTATTTCACAGCTTTGAGGCTTGCTACTGGCAGTTCATCATTCCATTGGAATTAAAATGGGCTACGCTTTGTTCAGGTTTGATGAGTAAAGCCGAATTTTGATATGCTTATCTTCCTGCCTAAACTGTTGCATTCCATGATACATGCAGCCTGTAGTGGCATCCTTGCCTGTGAGAGCTGTTTTGATTAAACAGCCTAAACAGAATGTGAAATTCTTGAAATATGTCTGGGTTTTTTTTTGTGCACAGATGGGATTAGAGGGATACCTGGTGGGACACAGGCTGGCAGTGCTAAGCCGTGCTTAGTGGAGAGAGCTCTCTGACCAGCAAAAGAGTTTTCTGGTTATAAGTTTCTGTGCTTTTCAGCCTCAGTGTTGTTAAAATAAATTGCAACTGCATGTAATGCTTTCCTGATACTGCTCTCCCTCCTGAAAGTAGTGATATGCAGCCATGAAAGCAGCCATGCATCCTGGGACAGGCCAGCTTCTGTGTAAAGAGGCCGAAGAATGTCGCACTGCACATCTGTCATGGATGTAAGGAAAGCTCAGCAGTGATGTGTGAGGGGATGTCCCTATGGCTAAAATCATGATGTGGTTTTTCCTGAGCCTGGGGATGTGATCTGTGCCAAGATGGTCTCAGAAGACTAGCCTGCAGTGCAGTGTTAAGGCTTTCATTGCTAAATATGTGATAAATTTCTCTAAAACCACAGAATATTTCTGTTCTAAAGTCTGCAAGATCAGAATTTTCCAAGTTGCTATGATTTACTTACAAAGTATTCTACAAAAGAAAATCTCTTAGTAACTGATACATTTTATTGGATCAGACTTTGAGTTATTTCTTTTTTTTGGGCACACATAAAATTCAGTATACCTGAGGTCTAAAGCGGATTTTTCATACACAACAATTTTTGCATAAAATGAATGTATTCAACTTGCATTTGTTAGGACAGAGGTAACTGAGCTGCTCCATGTGCATGAAGTGTGCAAACTCCCTTGTGCTACTAAAAGGACCTCCAGACACGTTCATTTTTTCTTAAGGAAGAAATTGTGCCTAAATATAATGGTATCTGCGTAGGAAGCGAGTCTCAGCTCCCAAAATGCAATTCTGTCTCTGGTAGTGCATGTCATTTTTCATGACTGTGTTTCTGCCAGGTTCACTTTCACTTGTAGATAACATTGTAGCTAGTTTTGCCTTGTAGCTACAATTTTCCATATTATTTTTTTTTAAATAAACATTTGAAAATACTTGCGGCTTATGAAGAAACTTCCTTGACTTATTCTTGTTTTAAAAAAGGAATTCTGACATGTTGACTGAAATGAATGGGCACAGATTTCCACCAGTCTACGGTGCTAGTGGCCGAATATTGCTATTGATGGCTTATATAAAGTGTGTTTCATGATCTTATCTAGCTTCCAGGTTGTTGCTGTCACACAAAACCCACACAGATCTGTTATCACCAGTTAGAGGAGGGTTTGAAGACAAAGGAGACAGATATGTTTCTCAGCAGATGTTACAGAATTTGTAAGTCTGTCTTGAGACTTGACCCTCACTGTGTTTCTCTTTCAAAGTCAGCTCAATGTTTTTGTTCCCTGTAGTCTTTCAAGTGTGTTTTATACACAGCAATGCCTACAAATGGGTACATCAGAGGCACCAGCTCTTCACAAATGACTCAGTGCCTCAGAAGGGCTGTACCAGTTTTTGCTGGAGTAGAGTTGATTTTCTTCACAGTGGCTGGTATGGGGCTGTGCTTTGGATTTGTGCAGAACACAGGGTTGATAATATTGAGATGTTTTTGTTATTGCTGAGCAGGCCTTGCACAGAGCCAAGTTTTCTACTTTTTGTACTGCTACGCTGGTGAGGGAGTTGGGAGTCCCTGAGAGGGAGGAGACATGTCCAGGGCAGGTGACCTCAAATGACCAAAGTGATATTCCAGACCATATGACATCATGTCACTATATAAAATTAGGGGAAGAAGAGGAAGGTGGGAGGATGTTCAGATTGATAGCATTTGCTTTCCTTCATAACCACTATGTGTGAGGGGGCTCTGCTCTCCTGGGGATGGCTGAACACCTGCCTGCCCATGAGAAGCGGGGAATTAATTCCTTGTATTGTTTTGCCTGTGTGCTTTTGTGCTTTTTGCTTTCCCTATTAAACTGTCTTTATCTCAACCCATGAGTTTTCTAGCTTTTAGCCTTCCTGTTTTCTCCCCAGTCTCACTGGCTGGGAGTGAGTGAGTGGCTGTGGAACTCGGTGGTTGGCTGGGACTAAACCATGACAAGAGCAAATACCTTTCTCAGCCATGAGGGCAGCTATATTCTACAGCCCCTCCTTCTGCTTAAAATCATGTGTTCAAGCCTAATTCTTTTGTATTAAGGTCCATTTGGATCCCTCTGGAAACATATTTATCTTGGATGCAGGTACAGGTGGAAGACTCAGAGTTCAGAATTGAGCTTGCAGCTTTTCTGCAGCTGTACACCATGTGGGATCAGGGATGGAGGTTTCATTCAGTCATGGGCAAAGAAATTCAGAGCAGATTCCCCTTAAGGCAGCCCAAAACAGATACCTGCCTACATCTACTTGGACTCTTGCACATGTGCCCATCTGTCAGGATGGCAGTGGGCCCAGAACAGCTGGATTCTCTTAGCAGGTGCTGCTGCTGTGCCAGACATGGTGTTTGGTACCTGACCTCTGTAACCAGGCAAGTGACTCCTCAAACAGCTACCACACCTGTCTGAACAATATCTCTTCACTCCTGGCCACGCTTTCCCTGACTTGGCCTGCAGTGAGGACNCAGCTGTACACCATGTGGATCAGGGATGGAGGTTTCATTCCATCATTGGCAAAGAAATTCAGAGCAGATTCCCCTTAAGGCAGCCCAAAACAGATACCTGCCTACATCTACTTGGACTCTTGCACATGTGCCCATCTGTCAGGATGGCAGTGGGCCCAGAACAGCTGGATTCTCTTAGCAGGTGCTGCTGCTGTGCCAGACATGGTGTTTGGTACCTGACCTCTGTAACCAGGCAAGTGACTCCTCAAACAGCTACCACACCTGTCTGAACAATATCTCTTCACTCCTGGCCACGCTTTCCCTGACTTGGTCTGCAGTGAGGACTGATGGGCAATTTGCCAGATACATGGATTGCCTTGCAGTAGGCAGCTTGAAAACTCTCACACACCTTCTCCTTTTAAGGGACATGTAGCATTTGCCAGTAAAGGTCTTGGGCCTTTCCAGAGGAGGTCATGCCACTGTCAGTCCATAGCAATGGAAAAACAATGACTTTAAAAAACAAAAGGAGAAAATCGTGCTGCACGCAAAGTACTAACGGAACTCTTAGATTGCTGTGTGGATGAATTCTTGCCTGAGCATATAGATGTTCTTGTCCATACCCAAAGGAACAGAAGAGGTTTAAGAGGTTTTCTGTGTTGGAAAGTAAAGTGAAAAAGAAATGGAATGGAAGAAAATTTTAATCACATCTGAAAATACCTATTGCAATTGATTTTCTGCATTGACACCATCATCCTTTAAAGCTATACAAATACATGTTTGCAGGCTTCTGTCTATTAAGCCATGAAAGCTCTGTGTGTTGATTTCAACAGTGTCTAGATGGACAAAGTCAATTAAAACAATTCAATGTAACAGAAGCAAGGTAGGTCGGCTTCTTCTGGGGGACCAAAGAGGATAATTTCCTGATGTCTCTTTGATGATGGGGTGATGCCCATGCTCTACATATCACTGACTTTCTGTAATATTTTGGCTCAGGATTAAATTTTACTACTTTTGAGACTTACAATCCCTCTCTCAATTCCAGAAATCAGATTTAGGTCTGCATAAGGTCCTTAAATATAAAGCTAATGTAAACAGTGTAGGACTTAGTGGAAATCCTATAAATGTATAAATCCAGTGGATTTATTTCCTGAAGCAGTACCAAGGGTTAGCTGTGCAAAAGCTACAATTGATCCAGCATACTGACTCTATATGTTTTGTAATGTCTTTTACAGCAGTGTTTAAAGACCTTGTCATCAAGGAGATTCACAATGATTAAGACAGAAGACTGGTTTCAATCCCTCCTTTGGAGACCAATGCAAAGTTGTTTTGGACGATCTCCTAGGTGACATCTGCTCCATATATAGAAGAAGATAGTCTGCATGGTGGGATAAGAGTACATAGTAAAAGCCTGCTCTTGTTTCTCATGGGGGAAAATGGGAAAACTCCACAGCTGGGATGCTTTATACTGAGTTCTTTCATCTTCTACATCTTGTGCATGATTAGATACCTTTCCTCCGCAGAAGGGCTCAGAATATTTTTGTTAGTAGTAGTTAAAATGTCACTCCATCTGATATTGTAAAAGGAGATTTTGGGAGATTTGCCTATAGTCTGTCAATGCTAAAATTGTATTGAAAGGCTTCTAATACGATTTGAGTTCTTAGTCTGGACTCAAATGATGCTCATGGTCCATAGTGATAGGAAAAGGTCCTGCATCTGAACAAACAATCTGTAGATACTTTAAAAATTCCAGACACAAATCAGGCAGATGTCCAGAGCCAGGATACTGAAGCTTTCTCTGTTGGAGACATTAGCAAAAATGGCACTGGATCATCCTCAGATTAGAAACCCAGCCAATTAGCACCTCTTGCCTATGAAAGCTTCATTTCTGATTCATCACTGAAAAATTGTTAGAGAAACCTCGAGGATTCATTAAAATGTAAATATAAAGTTCTTTATATTCTTTATTGCTATCAGCAAAGTGGTTGTTTGCCCGGGCTACTCCAACACAGCCAGGCAATGCTGAGCAGTTCAGAAGTGTCATCGTTAGGAGGGTTTAAAAGACCCCTGCTCCTAAATGTGCTGTTTAGGCCCTGTTTTCTTGATTTTACATTGCCCCTTTCAAATTAACATCAGTCAAGGTGATTAATGTCTTGTCGCCCTACAAATGGATTCCACAAAATATAAATCATGACCACATTTTCGTATTATCTTCTCTTTGTGACTAACCAAAAGGAATTCTAGTAAACTTACAAGACCAGCATCAATTTATTTTCCTTCTTAGCCAGGGAAATGGTTTATTTTGATTTTTCTGAGTAACATACTTGCACATTTTGCATTAAAATTCCCTGAGATTAGGTGAATGTCTCAACTCTAAATATTATCAACCTGTATTTCTGAATAATTAGAATATTACTTCAGGGTTGGGAGAGTCGTGGCTGGGCTGATATTAAGATTACACACTGATAGGCAGCCTTTCTTTGGAATTAAATTTCAGTACATCTTTGGTTTTTGATACTGTTGGTAACAACTTCAGTCCTGTAATAGTAATCAGAGTTTCTTGTGATATGTCACTCGTATTTTCTGTTATTAAAGTATTTCTATTCAACCTGTTTTAATATTCCAATTTAAATCATAACTTCTGCAGCCACAATATGCTTAGGGGTTACTAAAAATTTCAGTGAAAACTTACAGTAGTTGCTGAACCTCTCTGTTGGGTTTTGTTGTATTTTAAACAAGTATGACAATGGTCTCTTTACTTAGGTCTTTCTTTGCCAGCATTTTTTGGGAGGTATATCACACACCACTGACCAGAACTTTTCTAAATAAATTTTCTTATTATTGGTTTTCTCTTAGCTTGCACAACTTGTCTTTTAGTTGCCCCTCTAAACCCAGTACATTTATGTAAAATTCAAGCTGGAGAGCAATACTTGTATCTTCCTGCTATTCACATAAAAGAGAGGAATTGAACTAGTCCTTCGTCTTCAATACACTGGTTTCAAAATGACCATAAATGGATGATTATGCATAAATGTCAGCATCTCATGAACAGGTAGAAACTCCAGATTGTAATAGACAGGGTCTTCTTGTCCCAACAGCAAGAATCATGTTTATATAAAGTAGAAGAGTTGCCAAAATGCAAATAATTCTTAAATTATGAGCTGCAACAACATGGCAGATAAAAAAACTGTGTGAGCAATTATATTTTAAATTATTTAAATAAGCAATAAAATTAGAAAGCGATCTTTCTTTCTTAAGTTGTAAAACTTTAGTATATTATCAACTAAGTAAATGATTTATTTCCCTGTCCATTTATATTTGGCTGAGTAATTATTCTAACCCCCTTTCATTATTCAAACGGTATATTATAAACGGAATCAATTACAGTCTTTTGTGACTGATGTATTTTACACGTAAAACTTTGCTGAATAATTTTCAGGAAAGGTTCTTAAACAGAAATGTGTACAACAGGTTCTCCTATCTAAAAATCTTTTAAAGTATTAGATTGTATAACTCAAAACCAATCTAAAATGAGAATTTTGTTGAAAGACCACCTACTGGATGTCTTGGTGGCTTTGCCTCAAACCTTTTGTAGGGTTAAAAGACAACCTGCCACTCAGGTTTTCCAATAATGAGCATCTTTTTCCTGTTTCAGGCTCTTTTAAGTATTTCACAATGTGTAGGCTCTTAATACATGTTCTTTGTATTTGGCAAAATGTAGGAAGCCCGTCCCTTGCCCCAGCTCATGCTGAACATGTACATTCCAAAGTCTAGATTCTTTTTTTTCCCCTTGGTGACTTTGATCTTCACAGCAACCATTGAACAAGGGACTACATGATATTCAAAAGTCCCTTCCAACCCAAGCTATTCTACGATTCAATGAAATTAAATAAACTTTGGCTACCCACCGGTTGCTTCAAAGTAATCATCACAGAAGTCCTTTGGGTTTCAACTTGCAACTCCTCACAACATTCTAAACCAACATCATTATTAAAAGAAAAATATTTCTTTATTTCATTCCTAACAAATTGTATAGAATTACAGTCTATTTTCACTGCTAAAGAATAAAATTGCAGCAGTAATTCACTCTTCAAAATTTCCACACCTCCAGGCCAAGTGGCTATAAATCATAGTGCATAGGGGCTGGGCTGGCTGAGGCAGCTTCTGAGAGGGGCATCCTCCAACTGATACCATGTCAATTAATTAACCCAGGAAACGGTATCCATAATGCTTACTTTAAATAGCCCTAATTGGATACATGTATGTCTCATGTGAAACAACTCCTTGAAATTCAATCATTTGTGGACATTTCATTCTTCAAACTACATGAACTGCTAATGTTGCAAATCCTTAGCTTTCCAAGCATTCTCCCACAAAAATGTGTCAGAATAAATATTGCTTTGTCTTCTCGGGTTTAGCAGGTGTGCTCAAGTCGGATTATAGCAACTGCAATTAATTATCTCACTCTCCCCGGACCAATATCCTGTGCTTGCAGCCACTGGTTTCCTCACTGTTTTTTAAATAATGTGATGAATTTGATCCATCCTTCTGAAAAATAAGGTTCATAGAAAACAAGTAATTTGCACTGGGCTTCCTATAGTTTCAGACATCTGGCCACTATGGTTGGAATCAGGAATCATTATTGTCACCTCTAAAGAGAAGTTCCTCAAATACCCCCAAATATGGTCCCAAACTTTTGTTACAACAGTGCTTCACCTGTGGCCAGAAGGTGTTTTTAAAAGTCAGGCTTGCCTTGTCTATGTATCAAACATACAGAACTCCCTGTGAGGATACATGTAATTATACATCTCTTCTAACAACACTTCATTCTCAAGTAGAAAAATCACAAGTATATTATCGACTTAGTAATCCCTTCTTAGCATCCTAATGAATTGAAAAATGTCTAATGACATTACATCTATTAAGAACAAAAATGCTGCTACCTCAATCTCTTGTTAAATGTAAGTGCCTTAAACAGAATGTCCTTCACAAATCTGCTCGGTCTTGCTGATAGATTTATGGAAACTTAGGAAATGTAAAGATATTTTTTGATTGTACCTAATAAATAACTTCTTCATGTGCAAACGGAGAAAAACCTTGAACTACAATCTACCTCTTCTTTCATGCAATTTTACTAATTAGGATAAAGTTGTGAAATTCCTAGGAGGAAATTTTTCTAGCCTTTGTGAAAGCATATGCGGCATATGTATCTGTGAAATCCACAAAGTGCTTGTATTTAGTCAATGTTAGTAATTCCTCAGAAGCGAGGCTGTGGGAAAGCACATGAAACCTGCTGCTCCAGAGTCTCCCCCCTCCTTGGCTGGCCAGCTGATGAATGGTGATCAGAAATCAGACTCGGAAAAAGAAAAGAAGTGGCAGCTGCTACAGTGCAGGAGATAAAAAAAACCCTTCCACAAATAACTCAGCAATTGTCTTGAATCAGCTGTAGTGGGAAGTGCTAATCGGTGAAACAAAATGCTGTGATTTTCTGGTGGGTTATTTTCTACTCTGCTGTATGAGAGATGTGTTCCTGACAGCCCAGGAGCACAGCCTTCCTCTTTGGGGACTGAGTGATGACTTGCTCTGGCATGCACCTGCAAGAGGTATTGCAGGGGGACATCAAGGTCAGTTTTGGGATACTGGGCACTCTTGGGTGCTGTAAGGGATCTGAATAGTCCAAGCAGATACTTGGGTAATCCAAGCAGATACTTGGGGCAGAGGATGGGTCATTTACAGCAAAGCAGAGGAAGAAATGCTGTGGCTTTTGACAGATAACTGTTTCAAAGTCTGGGTGTGAGTCAGACAGGCAGAAAGGGCGAGCTTCTCACTTTACAAAGTTGTTTTCTGGTGGAGTCGTATTTTCTTGACCAAGGCACATGCTGAGCTTCCCACCTGCTGAAAGGACGCAGCATCTTAGTGCATCCACCACACAGACATCACCTGACACCTGCAGATCCTGCTGGCTTGAGGCCACCAGCACGCCTCTGGAATGTGGGTGTTTCTGTAGAGGACCTTTTACAGAAAAAAGTAGCAAGTGATTTCTCATCTTCTCTCTTAGGAGAGAAGAGTGTTGGTTGTTAGAAGGTGTTATTTTAACAGTTCTGGTGTGTCTTGCAGATTTTGGTTCTTGGAACATCTCCATCTGTTCAGCTGGCACCATGTAACTGCTCTACCATTTTTCACGCACACAGATGAAGTTATTGGTCTGCGATAACTTCTTGCTGTGAGTACATAATCACTTTAAATGAAGTCTATTTTTGTTTCTATTCATTCCTATCTGACATTTCTGTTGTTGTGTGTATTCTTAATTTTCATGCAAAGAAATAGAAATCATCATAGTATCTTGCAAGGAAAAATAATTTGTCTGAGTAAAGTCCACAACAAATGTAAATGACAGGTATGTGCTGTGGGAGGATGTGAACATGTTAGGAATGCCATAAATTATCTATTTCTTCTATTTTGACCTGGGATCTCCTGCAAGGTTTCAGTTATCAGAGTACAAATGCTCGAGGATTTGAACAATAGTTTTCAGCTTCCTCTCATTCATAGTAAGAGTCAGGATTCTTTCCTACACTGATTTTAATTCACTGCACCAGCCTTGTGCCTGAATTATACACCTGAGCATCTGGTTTTCCAAGGCTTGGAGTTCCTAAAGATGAGTGGAGGAGGTTTGGAAAACATTACTATTCCAAATGTCTTTACACCATATGAAGATAGACTGTCCTTGTGTTATCCCACCTTCTAGTGATGTAATACAAGGAATGGAGCCAGCTGCAGGAGGAAATTCACTGTGAAAAGTCAGCGAGGCAAGAAGCAGCTACTTTTCTTTTTCTGATGAGGGCCTGGAAGTCAGAGATGCTGAACAGAGAAGAGGCAAAGCCAGATTATGAGGTCACAAACACATGTCCTAGAGCAGGGCTTGTACTGGAGTCCTGAGCCTTCCTGAGGACTCATCTTGAGCAGGGCGAGCATGAGAGTCTGGGAGGGGCTGTTCCTCAGAGGTAGAGAGTGATGCCAAAAGCCAGAATGGGTATTTGTTCCACATGGTGTGATGCTTTGCATGGCAGAGCTCCAGCTGCAAGTCAGGCCTCAGGGCACAATGGCACTTGTCAAATAAAAGCTAAGAATAATTTTTTCCACGTCTTGTTCAATGTAGAGATTTCCCCGTAAGACTTCCCTGTGACGTGAGGAAGAAGCAGAACAATGCAGGCCAGGAGGATTCTCTCAAAGAGGTGTTAGTGACACACTGACATTTACGTCCAGCCACATCTGTCCCGGCTGATGCAGAGCCAGGGGACCACAGCCACATGAATATTCACTAGTGTACACCCTGCATTTGGATTTGCATCCGAGGAAACAGGCTTTGACCTCTAACTGCTCCAAAGGGATTTCTTCGTAATCTTCCGTGCCTCTTACTCATGATTTTTGTACTTAGTATGGCCACACACTGGAAAAAAAAAAGCTCTTTCAGTCACCTAGATCTCCTCCCTCCCAATCCTCTCCCTCCTCTTGGAGTATGCTAGCCACATATTTGGGTGAACTCTGTGGAGGGGTTTTCTGTGTTTGCTTGCTGACATTCTCTAAACACAACCCCATGGATTTGTAAAATGTACTTTTTGAACATAGACATGTGCTGCTGACACCATTGTTTTGGCCAGCAGCCCTTTTCCCATGACAACATTAGGGAGCCCTCCCTCTATGCAGCTCCACTTGAACTTTGTTCATTACCCTACATGTCAAAAGCAGGGAAATTCACTTCTGGGATGGAAGGAATGGGCTAAGACATAAACCAAGGTAACTATGTTGACCTGCATGAGGACATAGTCTTGTGTAATTTAGGGAGAGGACAGATACTACATTGACCTTTACTCTGATATCTGCTTATTTATCTGCATTAGATAAACAGCCAATGGTTGTATCTCAGCCTCTGCAAATAGCAAGTTCTATCAGCACTGCAGATACGGTTTGTTGCTTTATTTTATAGGAAGGAAGGAAGGAAGGAAGGAAGGAAGGTTGATTACCTTTTCATTACTGCTTTCAGGGATGCCTCATCTCAAGGCTTGCTTTCCTCTGCCCTAGATATTTGGAGCTTTTATACTCTTGTCCAGATTTTTACCCTATGGCAAAACTCTGCCCTGAACAAGTTCCCAAGCATGTTGCATATTTAATGAGACTGGCATTAAATGACAGCTCTAGGCATAAAGACAGAAATAGCAGATCCTTATCTGAACTCCTGTGAACTGGGTGGGGGAAAAGCATTTTGGTCCTGGTCATAGATGAAGCTTCCAACAAGTTCCAGCTTGGTTTCTATAAGGCTAACTTAGTCCTAGGATAAAAAGAGAAAGATATTCTTCAACTACAGCTTTGGTGACTTTACCTCTGTTGTTATCGCAAATGCTGGTATATTAGGCCTTTATTCTATTAGTTGCAGAGAGTACAAAGCAAACTTGTCCTATGCAACCAGTTTCTCATATCATCAGTACCAGCCTGGCACAAGAAGGGTGTCTTCTTTTGAATTTCTTGGCTCAGTTAATGTAGTTTATTTAACACTCAGAAGACCTGGATGCTATAACTTAGCATGAGAGAAATTTAATTTCAAGCTTGAACACAAAATGTGGTCTCTGGTTCAAATTTCCAGTTTACTTTAACTTATACTCAGCACCACTGACTAGACTATTGAAAGGACCCTTTCTCTTGGTACTCCCCTTACTTCTACTTAGGATGAATTTGAGACAGAATCCTAAACACAATTATCTCACAAATGTTGAGGTAAGTTGGACCTGGCCCCAAAGTTTTCAGAGCGTTTTTCTCTAAGAATAAAAAACTTCCCTTTAACCTACATTTTGGAGAACTTAGCACCCAGTTTAACTTGATTGACCTATTATCCTGCCCTGGTAGGGTTTAATTTCTCTACTGGGTTCTTCACAGTCTTTTTTCCAATCAGTACTTTGTGTGTGTTCTGTGTCCAATCCAAAGACCACAAACACCTTACGAGGATGTCTTCAGGGACTTCAGGGACAGCTTACATTAAGCTCTGGCATGTGTTTCCATATGCCTTCAATCAGGGGTTTTGACAAAGTTGTGAAGAAATTTGGTTCTCTCTTACTAAAAACAAGAAATCCTGGATTCGATTTGAGTCACTCTTTGCTTCCTTCTTCCTGTGCTGAAATGTTCAATAAGTTATGGATGTCCTCCCAAGCAGTGATAACATTTCATTCAGAAACCTCTGGTAACATTCTGATTGATATACAGCCACTGGCTAAAAAAATGGCACACTTTTCCTGGACTCACTCCAATAGATCTAGAAACTTAAGAAATTAGCAGATGTTTTGTAATAGGAAAGAGAAAGATATTTTACAGAATGTTTAGGAAATATTGCCCAAAATGAAGTTACACAGCAAGGTGTGTGTTCTCATATATGCAACAGCCAATACAGAGCGAAGCTGAATTATTCATGGAGAAAGGAAATTGCCTGCTTACCTTTGGGTATGGAAATATGAATGAACATAGGGTTTTTAAATATGATAAGTTGTATGATTTCAGTCTTCGCCTGTGGTGAACATCATGTCTTGATCTCTTTTGGAAATGCTTTGTCTTTCCCATTTCCTCCTCCCACAGCATATTGTTTTAGTATTGTTGCTGTCAGCTTCTCATCCTGATGGCATTTGCTGCTTCTCCCAAACTTAAGGTGAGCAGAATTGCAATTGAGCAACTAAATATCCAGCACCTTTGCTTGGTGTGCAGTGGCAAGGACTGGAGGCTACCCAGTGACTGATGGGTATACATTTTCAATACCAGTGCAGGCTGCACAAGTTTATTTTCACAGTCAAGTCTGTAATCCCTTGGTTCCTTGAGGTGCTGGATGCAATTCTGAACATTTTCCCATCACAGGGTGTGTCTGTGTGTGCTTGTTGTGTCCTTGTGTGTGCATGGTGCACATGCATGTGTATGCATAGCCTATGGAGCACCAAGGGTCACCTTAAAGCAGGGATTATTGCTCTTCTCCTGTCTTTGAAAATAGGATGGCGCCATGGTGAGTTGATAGAGAAGTTGTGGTCTGATTGGAGCTTTTTCAATCTCAAAACTGCTACACAGACTACTTGAACTCATCTATATATATTGTCCTTCCCTCTCTGCAATGGTTTCTATTTTCTCTTCTTTGTGACCATCCAAACAGTTTCATTCCCTCTCCTCCCACTTCAGCTTGCACTGCAACAGCTCTCTGGGCCTAATTGCTGGGTTTGCTTCCTTCCTATCCTTGTCTCCTTCCTCTCCTCCCAGCTCAGTTTCTGGCTTAATTAATACACCTACTACCAGATGTTTCCACTGTGCAAAAAGGAACTTCTACACACCTGCACAGGAGGCCTGTCTCCTTGCAGCAGGAAAACCTGTTTGTCCAGGCATGGTATTAACTACACTGAAATATTTATGCAGTCATTGGATTTCAAATATGATTGGATTTCAAATATCTGCAAGGCACCATTCTGGAAGTTTGGGTCTTGTTCTTGTTCTGCTTTTTCTGACAATCTACTGTCAAAAAGACAGCAGAGAATCACCTTCAACCACACTTACTGTTCCATGCCGGAGTCTCCATCAGTCTGAGAGCGAGGGAGTTCCATCCATGGGGACCCTCTGAAAAGTGTGTGGTGACTGGAAAACGCAGCCTTCAAGATGAGGCTGTCCAACTCTTGATCTGAGAATTGTATAATCATCTCCCTAATTTAAGGCAGATTTTAAACACCTCTCTATTCAGCATTAAGGTGCTGCTTTCTCCTTAATGCTCACCTTCAGGCTGTTGACAAAACTTCCAAGGCTGTTTTTGTACACTTTTATTCTGGGTTTGTTGCCTAGCTGGGGATGTTAGGTCTAGGACAGAGCCTGAGGTTGTTTTTTTAATTACATCCTAATCTGGTGACTTTTCTGTGTACTGTGCAGTTCCCCAGAGCCATCTCATGGCTCCTGCAGGTTTTATTTCCTGACACTTAGCCTATTTCTCTTTGGATGGATTTCTCTGTTCCTGTAGCCCACAAACCACTTACTGTTTACGTACAATCGGCTGGCACTTGGGCACAGCTGCAGGCCCCAGGGCAGGGAATGAGCCAGCCAGCAAAAGGAGGTGTCCCCACTGACTGCTCACAGGAGCCAGAGGAGCATTTCAAGGCTCACTGTGCTCCTTGCACGTCACATTTGCAGGCTCTGCAGGTGCTGGGCTGTCTCAGAGAGCCTGAAGAGTGGACCAAGCAGGTGACTATGCCAGGTGAAAAGAGAATTATACCTCCTAAAGTGAGCATAAACTGATGTTGCCCCTAGTGTTAAGGTCATAAAGTTAATTTTCAATTAAAAAATAACAGCAATAATGTGGACAACAGTGCCTCTGGGAGTGAGGTTGCTTTTGCTGCATGCTGCCAGGCAAACAGCAGAGGGAAAAGCACTGGGAAGCTGGCCTAGGTTGTACCTTCTTGCTAAACTGACGTGAGGTGGCAGTATTTCAAAATTCAGCTGCAGCACCAGCACTGCTCAAGCTCTCCACTTGTATCCTCCTATTGGGCAGAGATCATCAGTAACTATCTTCTGTAAAGGGTCATCTGCCTTCTGGTTTTCCTTAGGGTTTATTTGATAAGCCTCTAAAAATGTCTGATTTTGGAGTCTTCCTTGAATGTAAATATATTTGCTATAATTTCAGGTGTAAGTTTATGGCAGTCTAGTAATGTAAGCTATTTTAATATGAGAAGGCCTATGCTGGTTTTTTTCATGTCAAATTTAGAGGAACTTAAGCTAAGACAAATAAAGCCACTCCTAAAGCACTACAATTGCTCAGTTGGAAGGTTCCAGTGCAATAAAACATTGATATAATGGGCAACTTGTCTTATAATGACAATTTTCTCATATCTGCACGCTACCACATTCTCAGAGAGATGCCGTAACACATTTATCTTGAGCATCACCTTCGGTGCTCTGTGAGATATGGGGCATCACAGTGGGAGATCCATCAGACAGCTCCGGTTCAAAGGGCCAATAGCTCTTGGTGGCCCCTTGGGGGCAGGCTGGCTTGTAAGGTGATTTTCAGGATGACTCGTAGTATAATTTATGGGGCAGTCCTTGTAATTGCAAGGCAGCATCTCTGTCGGTCTCTCCCTTAGTGACTGTACAGGAGGGACAGCAGGGGTTGGCAGACCACGCCAGCACAGCCTGACAGCAGAACCCTGCAGCAGGAGGCAGGCTGTGTCATGGGGACACTGAATGTGCAAGAATGTGTTCCCAGCCCTAGGGAGGTGTGAGACTGCAGTCCACAGAATTCAACTGCCGAAACTCAAGCCTGTGCTCCGGGTTCAAAATTCGTCACCACGGGGTCATGCCAGAGTCCTACATAGGGCATAGCTTGCAACGAGCAGGAGCCTTAGGCGCTGAAGGACTGGCCCTCACCTTGTGATCCTTCATTTTAAAGACCCTAGCATCAGGGATATTTTCTTGAGTAACTTTTTTTAAAGTTGAAATCCCTGGGTGAGAAGGATATATATACTGACTCTGCAGAAGTTCTTTGCTGGGTAACCTCAAGTAAAGGAGGGGCAAAAATTCAGGGTACTATAAGATCTCTTCTAAAATGGTCTAGCATTGCAAATTTGAATCGAGTCTTGCTGGCTAAGGAGGCTGTTTGACTTGTAAATCAGTTTCTGTTTACAACTGCTGGTGACAGATCCCACGCTATTAAAGATGATGTCATTTCATAGTGAAATGTCTGTTTTTCCCATGGTAAAGATGGATCTGTCATCCCAGATCAGAGTTTTGGCTCATCACATCTTGTTTTCTGCCTCCAGGGATGGACAGTGGATAGTGCTGTAAAAAACAGCAGTTCACTTGCTCCTTTAAAATTCATATAGCCTGTGAAACAAAGATATTTGTCTCACCACCTGCACGTGCTCAATTAATGCCCTAATGCATTAAGCTCCACTGCACTTTGAGTGTCTTGCATCAAGTCAGATCTTGCTGAGAGTACAAAACATACTGGATTTGTATTAATTTCCATGGAGCTGTACCACCAAAGATTTAAGTGCCTGGTTCCCTACTGGTCTCCAGTGCATATGCAAGGCTCTCCAGGAAACAGCAGCTAGGAGAATTTTATTAGGAGCCTTTGTAAGAATCACTTAGGTCATAAGAGTTTTCTCATAAGCATGTTGAAGAATGGGTGAAAAACAAGAATAGCCACACATGATTTAGTCAGTGGTTAACGAAACATATTTCACTGATTCAAAGACAGCATGCTATTAATGCCCTCACACACACTCCAAAGATTCAGAGGGAAAAGACATTATTTTTACTTCTTGTCCTTCAGACTTCAGAGACATTACAGTTACATCCACATCCAACCACTGCACTGAGAAATTGGGCCCTGGTTGTTCTGCCACTGTTCAAGAATTTGAATCTAAACCATGTTTCAGTATACATTTAGGCTCATGTCGCTCCTCTCTGTATTGAAAACTAATGTTCCAGCTGGTTCTAACCCTGATTACTTACTGTCCTAGTCACAAAAGGACTTAGACCTAGTGCTGTGCGTAAAAGACACCCAGAACACCTAGGATAGCTTTGAAACAAAGTCCTTAGCCCCAGCAAAAGATTAGAGAAAACCCAGACCACAACAAATTGTAAAAACAACATGCAAATAAGAGAATAAGCAAATTGAAAAAAGGGAAATGGAAGTGGCACTTCAAGGCAAAATCCTTTCAACAAGACAGCTGATATCAACACTCCATGTCTTGTGGATGCAGGCAGCTGATAAAATTATGCACTGCTGAGAAATATCATTACTCTGGAAAAGAAATAAAGATTAATGCTCAGAAATGAGGAAAAGGCTGGAAGTCTCTGGTGACTGAAAAATGAAGAACAGCATCATTTAGGCTTTGCTCGTTGTTGTTGTTAACTCTCCAGGGAGACCCGGGCTGTGCACTTTGTAAGCTTTATTGGAACTGCATTGGCATTAATCATATGCCTGAAGGCAGCATGGCATGTTGTTTGGCAAATGATGCTGTGTGATATAATGGGAAGGAAGAATTTTTTTTTAATTCTTCCCCCTTTCCTAATGTTCACCACATACAGACTCGATTCCGATCTCACACTGATTTTATATAGTGATTTAGCTGATTTATGCTGTCATGTAGCAGAAAGCAAGGGCAAGGTGTTAGGGTGGATACATATATAACCAGTCATCACTCATTTGAAAGCATTCTGTGCACTGCATTTTAATAATGCTAATGATTTTTGCTGAATTGCAGAACTGAAAAAAAATTGAGAAGAAATCAAAATGAAATAAAAATCTTTTTCCTGAAGAAGACAAACTTGCTTGTGCCACAGAAGAACAAGGCTTTATTCATTGTTTCCTGTGTTCATGCTCTATGGTATCAGTTTACACCATTATGAAAGAGGACTTACATCCAAGAGGTTTGTTAGAAAAAAAGGAGGCATAATTAAATGCTGTGTGTCCCAGGTCATTCCCAACAGGAAATTTGGAGGCAGCTCTTCTGCTGCCCTAGAAAGGGGAGTTTGGCCAGGCAAGTCTGGTCTGCATTGGGCCTTTGTTCTCAGTGCCAGAGAGTAGTCCTTAATCTCTTTGTTTGAAACTAATCTGGATATGAACCTGATGACCATAATTGAGGAACATAGCACTATATAATCAGGAGTCACAGATTTTTCTCTCCTGTCCCAATGTTGATGTCTTTGCAAAATTAGCTGGGAAGACCATGGATAACCCAGGACAAGACTGGATTTCAGTTCTGTTGAGGCAGGATGCTCTGGTACAAGCCCAGAGATGGAGGCAGCCTAGTTAACTTGAAAATTTTGATTATTCAAGGCTCATTTACACAAACTGATTAATACACTGCTATGTTGTTTTTTTGGGTTTTTTTTCTGGATGACAGTCATTGGCATCAGCCAACAGTTTAACAGGTAGTGGCTAGAGGCTAAATGGTGTTACTGCAATTCCTGCTTCGAAATTTTCGAGTCCAGTGGCTGGAGTGGGACTCCACTGCTTTTTGCCATTGCTGTCTGTCCACCAGCAGCAGATGATGGCAAACCTCACTGTACTGAGGAGACTAAGGCCTCTGGGACCTGCATTATGTGCAGACTCCAGAATTTTTCAGGTATTCCTGCATTGTCCTCCCTTGGTTTGAAACATGTCTTTAAGACAGTTCCTTAGATCTTGAGTGCAGACATAGTTCTAACTCACAACACAAAATTCTGCTGATGCTGCAAAGTGACAGGGCACAGTTCTCTGCTCTTAGATGTCTAACTGCCTTAATCCATCAGAAATAATAATTTTCCAAGCAGTGGGATATGATGCCACCAGGGAAGAATAATCAAGTGTTCCTGATAATTACCCAGGGAAGCTGTCATGAACCCTGCCCAAAGGAGTTGGAGACAGAGCTGGGCCCATTCTTATGGTCCCTGAGGAAAACATAGCCTCCCTTGACATGAAAGACCCAGGCAGAAAACAAGTCTTTTGATAAGACTGTGCAGACCAGTTTGTCAAAATCCCCATTTTTTAGTATATCCAAAGAGTAACAGGAGCCATGATCACAGGGCACCAGAGACTGTTGCTGTACTAAGCCCATTCCCAGCATACAAAAATCATTTTTTCAGAATATGTAGTAGTGCTTTTGTGCTTTTTTTCCAGAACCTCTACTCTTCACAAAATTAACAGTGAAAAAAAGTAAGATAATAAATTTTTGAAATCCGGAGTCCCTTTGGTCCTATGACCCGTATGACCAAAGAAAACTTTGCTGCTTCACTTAGAGGGATGTTTCTATCATGTTTTGGGGAACTTTGAAGAAGTTAAAAGGCACACGGTGGTGACATCCTTCATGTCACTTTGTAAGACATGCTTTGGTCACCGGGAGTTCAATAGTGCAGGACATTTTTAAAGATGCCAATCAGAGCACTATGTGTTCTATGCCTGAGAGGAATGAATTTGGGCCCCTTGGCATTTTGTCCTCATTTGTTGCTCTGCCAGGCTTGGCACTCCTCTTTCAGCTTTCCCTGTCTTGGAGAGGACCATCCCTGGGCACAGCTGCCAGTACATCCAGCTGGGAGACAGCAGCAGGAGCAGTACCTGAACAGCAATGGAGGGAACCAGGCTGCCACAGGTCAGCACCAGGGAAACCCTAGCAGGCTGGAGGGGAGGTGCAGGAGACAAAACCTCAAATTGCACCTGGATGTTCAATGGAAAAATGGGCTGAAGCAAAACAAAGGTTCGGAGTCATCTTTTCAACAAATTCAGATAATTTTTGCTATTCTGAAGAAACAGGGTACCTTAATGAGGAGCTGGAAAGGAGAGAGGGAGAAGAAGGAAGATGCCTACACTGATACAGTTAACATGGCAAAATCTCCGTTTATTTGTTGTGCACATTTCTTATATATGATAAAATAGCTTACATTCCACTTCTTACTAAGATTCTGCCTAATTGGTTCATTCTTTCAACCTGTCTCTAACACACTCTATAATTGGCATACTTTGTAAAAACATAAATTAGACTATTTTCAACTGCATCACAGACTCAGGCCTTTACCAGCCTCTGCAGGCCCCAATTAGGCCGCAGTTTGGACAAAGCTGGGTTGTCCAACCTCTGCAAAAGCAGTCCGTGTGCCAGCTCAAGGAGGAATTCCTCTACATTCTGAACCAGAGTGATTGTGATGTGCGGATTAGAGCTCCATCAGTTGCTTCATTCAGACAAAAAGGTGCGTGTATATAGCTTCAGTCTTGTCAGATGAAGGTGATTACTGGATTTTACTTAATTTGTTTCGTCCACTTGTTTGGGTTTTGTTTGGTTGGGGGTTTTTAGCTTATGGGTTATCTTTTAAAGATTTCCCCCATGAAACATGAGAACTGCAAACTTCCTCCTTGCAAGAAAAGAAAGCCCTGACTCTGATACATTCATAGGACTCCAAGTGAATAGGCTTTAAGAGAAGGAAAAAAAAGACTATCATAAGATTCAGAACTAAATTACGAGCACTGAAAACTTTGGAAGGAATATTTTTCTCTAGCTCAGTAAACAATAAACCTCTGCTTGTTTCGTCCAAGTATTATCAGTAAGTACCTGGGAGTCATAAAGAATACAGCCTGCTCCTGTGAGTCAGGATATCTGCTAGGCACTTCTCAGGAACATTTACCTTGCAAGCTCTTTCCAAGGAAGCTATTAACATTGATTTCAATGTTCACAGTGGCATTGCTTTTGCTCTGACAGAACTTGGTTGTTTGGCACTTTGCTCACACAGCTTTTCTGCTTACATGCATTTGTCCTAACAGCAAGCTGCAGACACAACAGGGGGGAGCGGCCCTTCCCTTTTTCAGCACACTCTGTGTCTATACTGAATGAAACATAATATTCTTAATAAATAAATCATGCAGTGCAAGATATGTGGGGAGCAGGAAAAAAAGAAGAAAAAGGCCTGGCTTGGTTTGGCTGGCAAACTTCAGAGCTTGCCAGCCTAGCGTCTTTCATCGTTGAAGATTCATACAGCTACTTCTCAACCCTTCATGCATATGCAGGCTTGTATTTGTGGAGATTGCAAAGAAAATCTTTCAAGGATTTCAAAACAGCCTATAAACTCCTTGCTGTCTAAGAATATCTCTCAGAGGTGCCAGCTGCCCTGCCAGAATAACAGCTCTGAATATTAGCACTTACACACGGCCAGAATTATGGCTGTCTCTAACAAGTGCATGCTAGCTGTACCTCTCAATTCTGGTCCTGTCACAAAATGTCACATCTACTGGACCTGAAACATCCATTGGCCCTGTCTGAGGAGAAAAAACACATGAAAAACAATGTGGGTACTTTCCTGGCTGTGCATTTGTTTTTCAGAAGTGCTGAGCATCCAACAATGCAGGGAATCTTCCCTTCTGAGTACAGCAAACTGAGAGTGCTCAGAAGGTTTTTGCTTCCACACAGACGGCAGCCAAATGCAGAATGAGCTGCAGGCCAGGGGACAGGGAGCAGCTGTGCAATGGCATGCTGCCCTGTCAGTGCCACTGTCGCTGCCCCAGAGCCCCTCTGAGCGAGCTCCAGCTGGAGAAGCAGGTTCTCAGCACCCCCAGGTGTCCTGGCAGCTTGGTAGGCATGAGTGGCACTTGCTGGTAAAGTGGTGCCCAGGCATCATTTCAGAACAGGTCTTTCACAGAGGCACTTTTGATATTTCCATGCTGTAGTTTTCACCATGTGCATCAGCCAAGCCTGAGATTTTCCAAAAAGGATCAATATGGTCTAAAAAGCAAGAAAACAAAACATTTAGGACAGTTGATTGTTGTTCTGCTGATGTGCATTTCATCAACTAGTGACAGCAAAATACTGTTCCACATTAAATGTGGATGGCTTGGAGAAGATTATGTTCTTATTGCCCTACAGAAACACAGAATGATAAAATTCCTGATCCTTTTTCTCTGAAGAGAATCTTTTGGGCTAGACCCAAATTTGCATTCTGCCTTTCTGCATGTCTCAAACTCTCCTGCTGCTAGTTGTTGAAAGTGAAGGTGATACTGGTGTTTTTAGTGCTTTCTTGTGGGTTCTGCACTGATATCCAAAGTGTTTCTGTGTCCAGACTTCCCATACTGTTGTTTCACAATTGTCTACCTGCTCCTTGTGGGTTAAACAATGTTCTTCCTATCACTCCTATGAATGTTTGGGATTTCTGATGAAAGAGGGAGCAGCAATGTCCATTGCTGTTACAAGAGTGACATTTTTACATTTGCTGACATTTCCTTCTGTTTGCCAATATCCCAGAGCCAAGTCAAACAGCCCCACCTCCTCTTGCCATTCTTGCTGCTGACAGCTCTTCCCAGTTCACCTTGTGTTCATGCATTTCCTGGCAGTTCTGTGCTTCAGCTTTGTGGGACAGTCTCACTCTCTGTCCCTGTTGCAGGAGTCAGCTCCTCTGCCCCAAGCCCAGGTTGTGTGGCCCCCACACTCCCCTCTCTCATGGTGGCTGTGTCTGCCTGCAGTGAGGCTTCACCCCTGCAGTGAAAGGAGCAGCCAGAGGATGTTTGTACCATCACAGCCACCTTTTTCAAAACATACCTCCCTTATCACTCAGCTGGAGAGAACAGGGTCCTTGGGTGAGATGGTGCAGCAAAGCTGATCAAAGAGACCCTTCTATGACATCTGCTTCTCCTTCCCCGCAACATCTGAGTTACCAACCCTTTTGCCCATCACAGTGATGGGAGCAGGCTTCACTAGCTACATGTCAAAGTCTCTGCAGCATAACCTGGGGATTTGCACCCTGGCTTCCAGTCACCCAGCCAGGTAAATCTGGAACATGTACTTCTGCTGGTACCTTGTAATGAAATGGTTTCACAGCCTCACCAAAATGAGTGTGTTGCACAAAGGGAAAACTCCCAAATAGCCCAAGCCTCCCAGCTTACTTCACTGTCATCTGCTCTCATTTTTTTCTTTTCTTGTTTTTTTTTTTTTTTTTTTTTAAGAATGAGGATGTTGGCTATAAATGATAATGTAGCCTTTGAAGCTGAACGTAAAAGAGTAATTTCCTATTAAATCCTGTAAGAATTTTGCATAGGAGGAACAAAAAGGCCCTGTATAAGATGTGTAAATAGTTATATCACTCTGATTTATGTTGAAAATGCATTTTACTTATAGCTACAGGAACTATAAAAGACAGTCTGAAATACTCTCTGGGTTTCCTAACTTCCTGAGAAGAAGTGTTTCACAACAAAAATAAAATGTATATACTTGCTTGTATTTCGTTGTGCATTCTCTAGAGGAGGGAGGAAGGTGACATAAGACATTGTGCAAAAGAATCAAATGTATGCAGATCTGGTTGTTGCCTAGGATTGTATTTTGTGCCACATGAAGGCTTATTTTCTTCAGGACAGTATTTTTCTTTTTAAATTTAAAAATATTGTACTATAAGAAACATCTATAGAAAGGCCTATCTGCATAGGGCATTTAACCTCCATTGCAGCACATAGAAATGTCTGAGGACTGACAGTAGACTGTTGATCATGATCTGTTCTTCCTCCAGGTCATTTTCTCTGGGCTTTCACCAAGGTCTCACTGTCAGGCCTAAATTTGACTCAGCTGGACTATGAACAGTTTATCTGCAAAAGGAAACTAACCCTTCAGTTATGTTATACATCCATCACATGATCAGGATAGAGGGAGAGGGCTGAAGGAGCTGAGGTAATAAAGGCAAAATGCAGAAATGGATGATGGATAAAACGAACATGCGACAGCAAGGTAAAATGCAAGAGGGAAATGAGTCCAGGAGAACCGTGCTCCTTGGGCCTCTGAGCACATGCTGGGAACGCATTTTGATGATTTTCTTGCAGAGCTAGTGACTCTGCCATGTGAAAAATGAGGCTGAGAAGAGTCAGAAGTGATCAAGAGTCTCTGTGAATACTGTGCCAGGTCCAGAGGTGAGTACAGCAGCCAGTGTAGTTAAGGGAAAGGGGGCTGTGCTGCTGTATATCTGCCCCAGCAATACAAGGTTCAGAGTGTGCATTCTACAGGGTGTGGTGAATGTGGGGTGGGAAAGAAAACACAGTCCCTGCAAAATCACACTGGGATGTCCTGTAAAGAGTGGTACAGATGCTTGTATGTGTAAAGGTGAAGGAGTGGGGCAACTCCTTCTCAGTGCAATGAGCTTTGCACTGAGAGCAGTGGAATACTGCTCCCCTCATGCTTTCCCATATCCAGCAGGTAGCACCTCCAGTACAGGGAGTGCTGCAGAAGTGTAGGTAGCAAGGCCATCTTGTTATGGACACTGCTCTGTCCTAATTTATTCTTTTTTGAAAAAGAGACCAGAAAGGAAATAAAAGAATGAAAGTGAGGGAAGATACTTAGAAGAAAACTTGGCCATTTGTACAACAAACATGGAGCTCAGTCATACCAGAGCACCAACACACAGTCGTGTCATTACCAGCCTTTGGTGATACAGTGGCATGACCTCCAAAGTAGGGTAAGGCAAGACAAGAAACTTCTATGAGAACTTGCAGCAGGAAAGGCTACAGTTGCTGGGAAACAAGGGTGCAGAGGTAATCCAGACTCTAAATGACAAAGTCCTGGAGAAAAATCTGGGAATGAAAGAAGAAAGGAAAAGTTAAATCCTTGAAATGGTCTGGAAAATGGGCATGTATGCTACCACAAGGGCTGAGCCCCACTGCTGGCCCTGAGCTGTGGGTCTGGCAGGCAGTGCAGGCTCTGCTGTTTGCAGGAGGGATGTGAAGGGACCAGGAGGGAAGGTGGCGAGGAGGAGGTTCATGGCTCCAGTGGTGGCCAGGCTGGGTGTCAGTTGGTATCAGAAAGAAGATGTCAGGAGTTAGTGTTAAACTAAGCTACTGGAGGCCCAGGTACATTTACCTTTGGTTAAAATTTCAGGTGGCAGCTTTGCAGCTTCAGGCCAAAACCTATTCCCCACTGAGGCCACAGGCACAGCTCTCTCTGACTTCACTGGCACCCAAGAGTTCACTTTAAGGGGGAGGAAGCGGAGTGCTTGGCTGATGAAAGATGGTAGTACTGAATAGTGCTGGAGGAGTGTCTCACCCTCCCCTGCTGTTTTCCCCTCTGCCCTGGATTTCTACTTGGAGCTGCTCCTGGCTGAGTCAGTGCAAGGTGCTCCCTGGTGTCAGGCGCCGGGAGTCGCTGCTTGCTGTGTGACCTCAGCCTCCAGGGAAGGAAGGGGCAGTGGGGGAGAAAGAGCAAACACAGCTTGAATATTAAGTCAAAGTGACAAATGTGCATTTGCTCCCAGGCAAAAGCCACAAACCCCAGAGCCATCTCTAAGGATTTCACTTGAGCAAACCACAAAAATGGCTCAGAAAACTTTGTATGGCTGCACTCTTACCCTAGGATTTGACATTGTTAGCCCACGTTCAGTCATTTAGTCCATATGCTGCAAATGGTCAGCAGTGCCTTGACTGTGCTTTTTGTCAGGGCAGAACAGCATTTCTTCTCACCCACTCTATAGGATCTAGTCATTAAAAGTCTGGCTTTTCTGCCCAAGTGTCAGAAAAGGCTTTGAATGTTGATTAGTCCTGTCTAAAAAGAGAGTATTGCTTTTCTATCTTTAATCTCAGGAAGAAAGGGAACAATTACCTGGTCCAAAGTCTTAAATAATAGCCTGTAACTCAGACTGCCTTCTCAGTGATTGCAGCTAGTGTCATGACCCTTGAGAAATAACCTCAAACACCTCTTTGACACCACTGGTCCACTTAGATGAGAAACAGGGTACCCATTTAATTTTTTACATCTCTTTCTATAATATTATCAGTTTCTTGCCTTTTTTTTTTCCCCTTTTAATTAAAGAGCACATACTCTCTTCTGGATTCTTGAAAATGTAACAACAGAAAGTAAGGGCCAGAAGAAACCCCTGCCAAAATACTCTAGCATCAGGAAAAGTTCACATCCACCATGGCAATTCCTTCTAGGGAGAGAGGAAGAAGGGCACCCTTTGCTGTTGTGGTCCTGGGCAGGGATTAAAAAGTGCACTGAGTCGTAATCAGACTTAGTAGAGGAGCTGGTTGAGATCATGCAGGTGAGCCAGTCGTGATAAAGTCACTGCTGCAAAAAGGGACTGGCTACAAAGCAGAAGCTTCATCAGAAGTAACTCAGCAAGCAGTGACTGCAGTCAGCTGGTGCTTTGCACACCTTCCCTGCACATGGGTCTGCTTCCTGAGCAGTGGTCTGCTATTCCACATGTAGACATTGTTCTTATGAGAATGGAAGACATTTTTGTTATTTAGAGCAGTGCCTGTTCATCCCCTTGCACCCCAATTACTTTCTGCAAAGACTGTATTGCAGCTCTTTATAGTATTTTGAGCACGACAATTGTTTAGAGATGTGATTACATCTGATACCTTGGCCAGGAAATGCTGGATTTTTTCCTAATTTCCCTTGGATAAATCTGTGAGTCTTAACTTCATTCTTTATATGTATGAGATATTCAGTAAATGGGTACATGTATAAGGAATATGTGTGCCTATGCAACTCTGTGTCTAAACAACCAAAACTTGCGTAGCAACTATAAACAATCACTTAATCTAATGTTGCAAGTTTTCTTTCTGTCTCTGTTTCTGTATTAGTGTACTTCACGGATGCTGCATCTTTCCTGTCAGCCCTTCAAAGCCTGGCAGTTGTGTCTCCTCCTATCTGCAGAAAAGCACCTACCATGTTTTAGAACCTAGTGCCAATAAATAAATCAAAGAACAGCTTGCACCAGAGATCTAGGACACTCCACAATTGTTTTTATCTTTGATTGAATGATGTGTGGTGGAGAAAGCTGCTGAGCTTGCAGCTGCAAAGACTGAAGCCCTTTATTTACCCACTGAACAGATAAAACAAGGGTGACAGGAGAGCAAACTTCCCTATATTGCCCCGTGCAGGCTGGGACAAACCTTTTCCAGCAACAATTCAGTCTCCCTGCTCTGTCTTTGGTGTGCTGCCTGTGACAGTGACACAACACCAAAGTGCTTTTTGTGATAGCAGCTTCTTATCACTGAAAACTGGCCACGAAAGGGTCTCACTCCCAAAGGTCAACAAACAGATGTGCATAAAAAGGAAACCTTACAAACGTTTGAGTAGTTCCTGATGCTTAATTGCACCCAAGGGCTGCACTGTTGGTGTCGAGCACGTGTTCCCTTTCCTATAGCAGCACAAGAAGATTAACTATGAGAGCACCCTGACTGAATCAGGGCAACATGATTAATGTCCAGGCTATGTTTATTAAGCAGAGAATCGTAGAATCATTTATGCTAGAATAGATATTCAAGATTGTCTAGCCCAGCCATCAAGCATGTTCACCATTAAACCACATCCACATGCCTTTAAAACAGTTTCAGGAATGGTGATTCCACTGCTTCCCTGGGCAGTTTGTTTCAATTCTTGACCGTGCTTTCAGTGAAGAAATTTTTCCTAATGTCCAGGCTAAACCTCCCTGATGCAACTTGAGGCTATTTCCTCTTGTCCTACCATTTGTGACTTTGGAAAAGAGAACAACCCATAGAGATTATTAAGGTCCACTATGATTCTCCTTTTCTCCAGCTAAACACCTACAGCTCAGCCACTCCTCATGGTTTGGCTTCTGACACCAAATCTAATCTTGCAACTCTGTACATCTTTAAAAGTGAGAGATTCTCTCTTAAACTAACTCAACTTTCTACTGTGATTGAATACTTTTTGCACGTAATTCAGCCACAAGGATTTTTTAAACATAGGAGCCTGATGTGAACTTTCTCTATCTTGAAGATAGAGATATCCTGTAAGATAAAAACCATGCCTGGCTCCAGTACTGAGCCCTGGGGACACCACTGATGATGAGTCACCAGCTGGATTTAAATTCACTGTCACTCTCACTGCCCAGCCATTCAGCCAATTTTCTACCCTGCACCATGTGCACCCTTTCAAGCCATGAGCATCCAGTTTCTCCAGGAGAATGCTGGCCAGGATGCAACAGCTGGCATGGATGCACAATGACTTGGGTGTAACCACTAGCTCAGTAAATCCCACAGTCACCATGGCTGTAGCCCAGAGATTTTGCCCACCTGGATTGAGTGCATCCTTCACGTCTCCCTAAGGTGCCTGCACCCAGACAGCTCATGGCCAGGATATGGGGCTGGCTGTGCCTCTGCCTTGGCCCAGGATTTCTCTGCTCTGCAGGGCATGAGCTGGTGTGTAAAACCATTTTCATATTCTCTAGAGCATATTTACTCTCTGTGCTTAGCTCAGCTAGGAGATGCCTCCTTTGCCTGCAATGCTTTTGGTGAAGTAACCTTGCTAAATGCAACAGATACCTGATCCAGCCTCTCAGCTCAGCACAGGATGTCCCTGCCAAGCTCAAGCATTGTGCCACAATACCTGGAAGTGTATGTTTCAGTGTTTCACTGCACAGCGAGAGACTGCACAGGGAGTTCAGACCTTGCTGCCAGCCAGCACATCAATAAAATCAAGACCAAGCAAACAGAAGAGGAGCTGAAAGAAAACTAAATTTTATTGAATGAAAGCATTTCACAAAGAAAATCAGAATTATTTCAGTACATTAGATGAAAGAACACACGCCTATAAATAAAAAAGAAAATTACAGGAGAACAGTTCTTTCCAGAGGGATGAAATTGTCCTTTTTGCCCTCTGGTGATCAGTGGTAAAGCCACAGCATATTTCACTAGGAATAGCAAAGCATGCCTGAAGACTTCCCGAGAGACAACAACAATCTTTAACAATTTGCACTGGAGCAGCAGAGAAGGTCACTTGCTCTCTGTGCATGGGGGCTAATGTGAGGGTAGGTCAGGTACAGGTCACAGATTTCTGTTTCAACAGACACAGGAGTCCCTGTACCCTGCAAAACTTGTGGGGAAAAACAACCCAAATATTGTAGCTGTTATGCCAGATCATAGGTTCCAGTGAGTAAATACAAGTATTGTTTTGCTTTTTTCAGCTTTACAGTCTTCCCCTCAAAGTCTGATTTTGTGAGTGCTGGGAATTTCCTCCATTTGAGCTATACTCTGAACTCACCAACATCCGTAGGATTTTGGGGTAAAATTCAGTTTTGAATGAATGAGCTTTCTATCACACACTGCTTCTGGTTCTCCCCTTCTGTTTAAAATGCCAGAAAAATCAGTAACCAAAGCTAAGTTAACAAAAGACCGAAGATTGCCATTCTCACTGGATTTGCAACCCTTCTGAGAAGACTCGATGTAATTGTGCTGTGTCTCTACTGTGTATTAACATCTCTTACAACTGCATATCATGCTATCTGACTATGGGACCATGGGGGATTCCACCTCCTCAGACTTAACGAATTTATTAACAGAAAAAGATAAATTATGTCCAGAAGTGCCCTTTTTTAAAATAATACCCCACAGAAAGAAGATTACGCATTTCTCTAAAGCTTCTCTTTTGAATGATGCTTAATATTCTATTTTGCTAGTGGGCAAGGTAAATTTCACCAGTTTGGCTTCTGACGACAAACCTGATCTTGCAACTCTCTACATCATTAAAAGTGACAGCTTCTCGGTTAAACTAAACTAACTCAACTTTTACTGTGATTGAATATTTTTTTCATGTAATTCAGTCACATGACTTTTTTAAAGGTAGGAGCCTGACATGGACTTTCTCTATTCTGAATCTTGTAAGATAAAGTTTGCTGCTGCTATGACCTCATACTTTTTGGTCTCACATGCTTATCCAATATAGAGACTGGATTTGTACTTTTCCTTCCCCACATTTCAAATGCACAACTTTTATTGTGTAGTGGTTTTTTGTGAAACTTACGTCTTTCTTTAAGCAAGAAAGGATAAACAGGGTGGGGGACATTCATATGAGTGCTCTTGTTCTCTTTGGTCCTACAATGAGGCTAAGGCCTGACAGAGTGAGAGTCCCTGCACATGGGGCTCTGACTCCCTGCCCATCTAGCTGGGCCACGGCAGTCATCCTGCGGCTCCTCCCTTCTAGCTCCTGAGCACACACTCTGCTTATGGGACAGTCCCAGACCTCCATACATTGAGGGTTTTGGGGGAATTATCTCCATTTATGTCTCAAAAAACATGAAGAAACCGAAATTAGAACCAGATCCTTTAAGACATACAGAACCCACCCTCAATCTTTAACTTAAGGAAGTTCATTCTCAAGCCATTATTTGATTACAGTGATCTAAAATGTAATGGATCACAGTCTCAAAGCCATGGAAATTTAGATTTTTAATAGCCCAGATCAAACAAGTTTCTGGTGAACCTCTCCCTACCTCCCAACTGAAGATAGTTTTGCTTCTAGTGAAATAATTAAAGGCTTTTTATTTTGTTGATTTTGATGCCAAGAGCATGTTATCAAAGGGCTGTACTAGACAGCTGAAGGCCAGTTCTGAAAGGATATACAAGATCCCCTGTGAAATTTTCGTCTCTCAGGGGGAAGGAACGAGGTATACTTGTAAGTGCAGCTGCTGGTACTTGGCGTCTTTGCAGCTCTTTTTACAAGGAGCTGGTCAGCATTGAACAAGATTGCCTAGGAGACACAGAGTAGCAGAATTACTGGGCTGGCTCCATGTTCCTGGATGGGGAACAGAACAGGAGCTCAACAAGCTCAACAAAGAGCTCCTGTCAAGTTTGTTTTCCAGTTTAATGGTGAATAAAGGTCTCCCACTGCAAATCTTATGAACTTGTGAACATGGGAACAGAAGCAGGGAAAAATATAATACTTTTTGTACTTCTAGGGACTAGATGAAAACCAAGAAATTGAAAGACTTGTAAAGTCAATGTGCATGTGTCTAATACACTTTTTGTTTCTCTGCCAATCTATGTGGAGGGACATTTCAGGCACCCAACTCTCTTTGGGTCCAATTAGGCAGTGGTAATTTACTTGCTGCCACTGCTGTCACTTTAAATTTGATGATCATTCAAATAAATTCCTTTAAAAGAGGGCAGTGATCACTTATCCAAGCAAAAAGTTTTTCATGCTTTTGCTTTATGACAAAGTATTCAAATGTCAAGCTCTGACCTGACTTGGCACTCCACACAGTGATGCACTGTGCTCATCTGTGGAACTGAAAACATTTATTAAAAAAGGAGTCCAGGCAACATGCTGTACTCTAGCAAGGTCAGGGAACTGTGACAAAAGGGAGTATCTTGCTCTGGAGCTGACACAGCCCTGTCCTGGCTCAGTGCTGCAAGAGGACACTGGCCATAAGGTACAGTAAGTACTGGAAGGAATAGTCTTTCCTGCCCCTATGTTCTCTTAACATGTTTGTTATGGCCAATTCCTGCAGGTACTGGTGGTAATAGCAGCCTGTGGCTTTAGTATTTTCTTTTCAGGCTGGTAATTTAAAATTAATGCTATTTCCTTTAATTTATTTGGGCTGGTTTTCAGAACTGAGCACCCTGATGTGACAGTTAGAACCATGTTTTGAGGCAGCCTGGGCTGATCATTTGTCATCTCAGATTGCTGTTATTAACTGGTATGCTCCCCCACTGAAGTGGATCCAGGCACTTCACAGCTGTGTACTTTCAGGAAGCACGCAGCAACTTGAAATCTTGTTCCTCTCCAAGAGAGGCACTGGGATGAAGTAGTACTGGATACACAACAGATGACAACTATAGGATGCCCACAGCCCACTTCCCTGTGCCTGACCATACCACTCTCCATGCTCTTTGATGTGAGATGCTCCAGCTGGCATCCCTGGGCTATGACTGCAGTCAATTGTATGCTCCTGCTATGTTCACATATCTGTGTGGTTACCTGTGCTGGAGGGGGAGCAGAAGCCTCACATGCCAACTCCTAAGCAAGATGCTTAACTATGATGTCATCTTTCCACTCCTGAGTTAGCCTCTGGACACTGATATTCTCTGAAACTCAGGTCTTTAGGTCCTACGTACAGAATGATGCTGTTCATGCACTACAAACAGAACAGACAGGATGATTAATCAGTGGATGAACTGGATTTATGGTAACATATCATACATAAAGGGCAAAAAGAGAAAGCTGTCAGATATAAAAGAAAATAATTCCCAAGTGGCTTTTATTAACTGAAAGTGCCAAGAGGCTTTAAAACAGAGTCACCTTGCTCTAATGCCTTTGCCACAGCCTTTCATGCCGACTGACGTTATCCTGGACACATCCCTTAGATGTCTTGTCATACCATAAGGACTCTGGAATTAGGTTATTCTGGATGTTCCCAATTATCTCTGTTACTCTTTCTCTACCATTAGAGCAGCTCTGGGAGCTCTACAAAAATAGAACTAGGAGAAAAAAATAATTTGGAGCAAATTAACAACGGAAGATGCAGCTTTGTCCTTCAAGACAACCAACTAAAGGTTTCCGTTTTATCTTTGCATTTTGATTTCCTTGCATTTATCTTGCTCAGCTATCTAAACAGCAGATGCAGACAACAAACAGGAAAGCTTTTTTTCTCTGAGGTATACAATGCCTTCGAGTCTGCTTTGGCTACTTTTCTCATTTAATACACATCTCATGTTATTGGAGATGACCTACTCCCTGTGCTACAGGAGGTGTAAAATCTAGGCCTGTATGTGGGATCTTTGTCTGTTATAAATACTCCTGGATATGTCACCATGTAAATTTTATAAAGTTTGTGAGTTTACGTAAGGTTTGGCTCTGCCCTTCTGGGTTTGGGCAGTGCATATGGTTTATGTCAGCATTTGTAAGGTTATCGCAAAGGTTATCTTAGCTAAATTATGGCCCTTTGTTTATCCATGTGGTTAGTTATGGTGCAAACAGCTGCACTGTCAGTAAAATCTTTCTGCTGCCCTAAACCCTGACCTGGAGGTACCAGACTCTGAGGGGTTACATGGCTTCATATGAAAGTTGCTTTGAAGGGGCTGTGAATTAAAGCTGACACTTTACCTGAAATACCTGCCCCCAAATTAGCTGTGAAGAATCAGGTAACCAGCAGAAGATGCCAGTATGTCTTGTCTAGCAGCTCACTGTGGTCAGTGAAGCTTCTCCTTGCCCTGGGAACTCACGCATAACCTAATGATAAGAAAAACTGCAGTTTCAAGGGAATATCTGGAAGTACTTCAGGAAAGTGGAGGGAAAAGCCGTTCTGCAGCATATGAACATGGTCTGGGCCTCTTGATGCCTGGGGACTGCTTGCTGCTCCAGCGGTCCTGAAATCATGGTGCAGGGGTCTTTCTTCCTATTGCCATAAAATACCTGCCATCTCTTCCTTCTGATTTCCCTCTCTGTCCACACTTGACTGTGAAATAGGAAAGTTCATGTTTGCAAATCAACACATTCAACAGTCCCTTTCTTTACATGCATTCTGTCGAAGATGGGAGACTTGTGATCCACTTGAGGCAGAATTTTTTTTGTTCTTGCTTCTCAAATTATCCTAAAATTAACTGCTAGATGAATCATCAGATCCGTTTTTCCTGACCCATTGCATATCATCCTGTATTTTGCAGGGAGAATTCAGTTTCACATTCAGAATTTCTGACTTAGACTCACTGCTTCAGTCTATTTATGAGGCTTTGTTCAGATCTGGACTGTGCCAGTGGGCCTCAAGCAATAAAATCAGTGAAGTAAAGTGGTGCTAATCTGCTGTGCCTCCCAAATCTGGCTCTCTTGAGTCTGTGAGCGTGTGCCTGTGTGTATGTCTGCCTAAGCAAGTGCATAGATGTGTGTAATCTAGCCGAAAAGAGGATCTAATTAGAGCTAACCAAATACTGGAAGCAATTTTTCTTTGAATAAATTATTCAATGCATTTTGTCTTTGTTCATCTCATAAATTATTCAACTAATAGTACTTGAATGGTACTAGAGCTCATGGGCTACTGCAGAAATGATCAGTCAGATAGCATATTCAGTAAGGAAGATCAACATTTGTTAATAATATATTTGGCAAATCATATTCATCCAGCTCTGGTCTTAATCGATCTAATGAGAAAGGCAGACAGCACATGGCGCTCATGGATGGCTTGGCAAGTGCTTAGGGAGCTGATCCTTTCCGTTCTGCCTCCTCCTCCCCCAGTACAAATACAGGTACAGAGTTTCCTGTTGGTGCCGATGTGAGTGACCCAGCTGGGTGCCCCACAGATGCGTACAGGTTCCCGCAGCCAGAGGCAGATATCCCGGCCTCAGCACGCTGGGGTGGGCTGCCCAGCTGAGCCTGTTGGCTCACAAGCTTCTTGCCAACTTCTCGCTTACTATCTTGTGTGTAGATATTTTTGGGTGTCGGGGCAGCAGCTCTACCAGTGCAGGATGCCAGCACTTTTCCTGCTACTTTGTGCTGGATTATGTGGCAGCAAGGCCCTTTGTCTTGAACTAGCATAAATGGAAGGAAAAATTAAAAAACCAACAACCCACCCTCTTTTACTAGACAGGAAGGTTTCAGGCTTACAAATAATTTATTGGAAAAGGAGGAGTAACTTATTTGCTGGAGGAGCTGATTTCAGGGACGTGAATGAGTACATTTTTGGGGTAATTTTATGTCAGACATTATGAAGGCATGCTACATATTTCCTAATTTTTAAGTTTGATTTTTTTGTTTCCTTCCACTATCTGCACTTTTTCCTTTTTATGAAAATAAACCCCAAACAAATCCAAACTCTTCCTTTCCACATGACATTTCTTTTTGTGCAGCCTTTCATCTGAAAGAACTGTTTTTCTTGGAAATGTCAAGCTAAGCCTTTGAAAAAACTAGATGCCATTGGGTGTGTGAAACGTCTTCCTTCTTTCAAAGCCAGACCTCAAGGATATCTTGTTTAGAAACTTCACATCTGCTTTATTTAACAGTACCCAGGGCCACACTATCCAAATTAGATTTTTATTGTATTTTGATGGCACTTTTATTAATAGAAAACTATAAATAATCCAAAAGATCAATGCAGACTGTCAGACACTTTACATAGTTGCTTATTTCTGAAATAGGCCTATTGGCAGGGACCTTTTGTAGGCTCAGGTACTACTTATTGTGGTAGGATCTGTCACATTCTTTCCAACCATTGCACACATACATAAATGCATTCTGCATACACTCCCATTCCCATGACAGCTCAGCAGCCTGCCAATGTTTGAAATGATTTTGACTTTATTTATAAGGAAAGTTAAGAGTGGGAATTTTCAAGGCTAGGCCTTTTCTGTGTTTAGTGCTGCAGCAGAAGGAACATGAGCAGATAACAGATGCTTATGTAGGTAAGTCAACTAAATAAAACAGGTTGTCCAGAGAAGCTGTGGATCCTTCATACATGGAAGTCTTCAAGGCCAGGTTGGATGGAGCTCTGAGCAACATGGTCTAGTGGGAGGTGTCCATGTCCCCATGGAAGCAGGGGTGGGAACTGGATGACCTTTAAGGTCCGTTTCAGCCCTAGCCATTCTATGATTCCATGATAAAAACTACACACTGATTTCTCAGTCGCTACAGAGGTTTTGCTGGATTATTCTATTTCCATCTTCAGGGAAGATGTTGTTCCCTCACAGTGACGCCAGTTTGGCTCAAGGCTTTTTAGCAGTGTGAGCCAGGGTGGATTCTGCCATTCTGGGTGGTGAGGCCTGCAGGCCACCAGTGCCACTGCTGCTCTTCAACCTCAGCCAAACTGGTTTTAGTCTGAAGCCATCATAGTTACTCATGATGAAAGTTTGTAGAAATGTGGTTTTGCAGCTAAAATTAGTTTGTAATCAATTTTATGCAGCATTAATCACTCATGTTAATAAGCCCCTCCAGTCCTATTTAAATCAAACTGTAAGACCTGAACCAGCACAACAAAAGGCTCCATAAAATCAGTCTGAGTTATCCCCCCATAGTGACTAATTACATTAATTAATTCAAAGCCTGATTAAACAAAATTATGCTGAAACAGAATCATCTCCATAAGTCTTTAGAAATGCTTCTTTTATAAACAAGGAATAAATCATTTACTGATGTGGATATTTGGGGTTTGTACATGTGTTTTGTTTTGGTTTTTAATTTAATCTAAAATGTGCCTATTTCATTTCTGATTTCATAACAAAGCCCTGTAGCCTCAGGGCTTGCCTGTCATGTGTTGTGGTAGCGGCTGGTTTATTCCTGAAAAAGCACTTGTCTGCCCCAGCCTTTCCTCACAGGAGTGACTGAGCAGAAATTTCTGCAAACAGGGAGCACCAGAGATGACTCTAAGCAAAACCTTCAAGCCTGAAATTCCCCGCTATTTTGGAAAGACTGGTTAAGGCATCTTGACCATAGAGGCTTGGTCATCCAAGCCTAAAAATAAACACTTTATTCTACCAGGAATCTACCGAACCATTTTTAACTCAGTCCAGTGGAAACTGAGCAACGTGATGTTTAGATGTTGCCAAGGAGGCTCTGTGAACCTCTCCCAGCCCAGGCTAGTGCAGCTTGCCATGGCACCACCGGCGTCACTGCTGTTGCAGTGTGCTTTGCCACTCCAGTAAATTCGATCCAGGCTGTGGGGAAGCAATGCTCCATTAATTGCTGTAATCCACTGTTGCTATAAAAAAAATAAAATTGTCTTCTGGGCAGGCTATATGCCCCACCTTGCCCACAAAGCAGGAACCCGTGTCAGCCCCCAGGCCTGTCAGCCCCAGCAATGCTGGGCTCCAGTTGCCCACAGCCCTGCTCTGCCTGGCCATGGGCCCTGGGAGGTGTCCCTTGCCCATGGCTGGGGCTGCCCCCACGTGTCTGGCTGGCCTGCTCCTGTCCATGCCCTGTGGGCCAAGCTCTCTCCTGATGGACACCCGTGGGGAGCTCGCCTGGCTTCACAGCATCCTCAGAGCCCTAAGAGGAGAGCACTCCTCATCTGAGCATCGCCTCGTTGCACAGGTTTATTGTTAATTTATTAATTTAATAATTTAATTAATTAATTAATTAATTAATTCTGTATTATTGACAGCCTTCTTACACAGGTTGAGGAGGTTTTAGTTCATTCAACAAGGGTGACAAGTTTGTTCTAGCCCATGGGTAATTGGGCATTACCAGGGGGTGTGACCAAAATTGACAGACTGGCACTTGGAGCTAGAATTAACTATTTCAGAAATTCAAGGTTTGGCTGAGAAAAATGAAAGTATTGAGGAGAAAAATGAAAATAGTGAGCTGCAGTGTAAAATTATTCAACATCAAAAGATTAAAAAACAGCAAACAATATTGTAACAAAATAACAGAAATAATTGAATGTTAGCAATCAGTCTGATTATGATTTATATCCTCTGTAGTCCTCTGAACAGAATATTATTCTTTTTACTCATGGTTCTCTGTGTTTGAATATTTTAAACTCCAGAAGATATGAAAAGACCTCAAATGCTGGATCAGAAGTGAAGTGAAAGCCATGTGTAGAAGTAGTGAAAGCCATGCGTAGAAGTAGTCTCTTCTCTCTGGTGTATAATAAGTAGAAAAACAAGGAGAGAGACTCCAAGAAATAGTTACTGAGAGACATGAAATGAAGGTATTGCTTATGGTAGTGAAAGATATCAGAAAAAAAAAATCATTAGAAGCAAAACAGTTTGCTCCTAGGGAAAGAAGAGACCCTCTGGTGATGGCATATGTTATTAGGTGGGATGAGAAAATCATCAGTGTTGGGAAAAGATGGATGCATTGGATAAACATTTCTGTTTTGCAGTTGGAAACAAATAATTTATATCCTTGTTTTAAATGAGAAAATAGTTTCTATTAGTAAGCAGAGCAACTGTTCAAAAACTTTTAAGAGAGAAAAAAAATTTGTATTCATACTTTCAGGGAAGGTACAGGCCAGGACTGTAAAGGGCCTACTGCAGGGGTCACAGGGCCCATCAGTATCAGTGCTGAGCAATTTCCAGTACCTGGAAGTCCCCTGTTAAACATGGCAAAGGCTACATTTATGTCAGTAGCCCCAAAAAGAGGAATGGATGAGCTGTGTTTCTCGGTGCTGCTTAGCCTGACATTTGGCTGGAGTGAAAGAATGGAAAAGCTGATATGTGATTCAGGTGATAAGAACAGAGGAAGCAGAGGAGTATAATTCATACCTCTTCATATGTGGGAAACCCAAACAGAGAAGTGTATACTTTTGGTGTCCAGGTTTTTAAATCAATGTTTTAAAAACTGGAGTGTAGAGAAAGCAGCTAGAAAATGTTTCACAGGCTGGAGGAAATGCCTTGCAGGAAGAAACTCAGAGGTTAGCTTGTCAGAAAAGAGATGGAATAGTGCCTGAATTAAAATTTATAAGTAAATTTACAGGGCTAAAATGGCAGACCCTAAAGGCTTGCTTATCCTGGCAGTGCAAGACAAAATGAGAAACAATGGCTGGGAATCAAAGCCAGAGCAATGCACCTGACAGAAGGCTCATGTGTTTAACAGAGAGGATGACTGACGAATGTGATGGATTCGCCATGTTTTGATGGCTCCAGATCAAGGTTGAACTCTCTTTTAAATACGCAAGCTCTTGGGTTCAGTGCAGGGAAAGGTGGTTAAAATTAAATGACCTGTGATATGTACACAAGGTGCCAGATCAAACTGTCTGATAGTCCCTTCTGGCCTTAATTTGTAGGCCATGCAAACCTGAGAGATAAATCTGGTCTTGTATAGGTTTTATAGATAATTAAATTTATATTTTGCTTTTTTATTTCCTGTGAAAATAAGGGCAGCAGGAGTGTGGAGTGCTCCCAGCCGGCTGTGTGAGCCTCTGGAGGCAGGGAGGTGTATGCTGGGGCCCCGTGCTCAGTGTGACCCATCACACACACAGCCCGTGTGCAGGGGGGTCGAGCTCTTCCAGGCACAGGAGGCCTGACTCCACATATAAGCTGCCCTAAGCTGTCTCCAGGGAGTAATTCATGGATAAAATACTGAATCCACCCCATAATCTGTGGGGGTCTCCTGGGAAGGAAGAGCAGCTAGGGACAGGTTTCAGTTTGATTAAGCTGTCATAGCAGAGCCTTTTGCCCCCAGGTAACTCCTTACTCATTGCAACCTCTTGTCTGGATAAGAAGTATTTTAAAGATGCCCTGCAAGTTCCACTGCAGCATAAGAATCTGCCCCAATATCAAGCCCAAAGCATCTCAAACACCCTAATTCCTGTGGACATCCATTAGACACTTATTTTGACAGGAGAGAAAGGGGAAGTAGAAGAAACAGTGACTCCCACTCATGCATCCAGTACCAGGCAGAGGGAGAGCAGATGATTGTGAAGGACAGTGGAGACCCAGTGGGCCACATTCTGACTCAGGCATTTTGTGGTCTGGAGGAAGCTGCAGAAGGCACAGCAGCCCCCTGGATATCACAGTCACTCAGGCGTGCAGGTAAGAGTAATGCTCAGTATCCTGTTGTTACAATACACAGTGTGTTGTAAGGTTTGTCTGCTCCCACTTGAGAGACTAAAAATAAATGCTTTACTAGCCTTTTGAGACATTATGTGCTGTCAAAAAAGAAAAAAAAATTCACTGCAAACTTGTATGTTGTCAGTTGCATGGCTCTGTGAAGTACTTTGCATGGTAAAAAGTGCCTGAAAGGGAAGATTATGCAAAACGAATTTGTGAGCAGAGGTAACAAATCCCTCCAATCGACAGTTGGTAAAAGAGGTTAACTGCAGAAAGATCTGATGTATGTTAAGCAAAGTGCTCATTCCTTTGCAATTTGCTGCTGTTGCTGCTGCAGTTAGAGTACTACCATTTTTTTCCATTGTAATCCCATGCTCTGTTTTTTGCTCACATGCGAGATATTTTCTCAGTCTGGATTCTTTGCCTTTTTGAATCTCTTCAGTATCGCTTTACAAACCATTCAGAGGTTCTTCTGAGTACAGTGTTACCAATATTGTTTATTACCATTCTGTGCTACATACTGTATGAAAACATATTGAACTACTAGAAGCATTCTTACAGAATTCTGGGAATATTCATTTTCTCAGTCATATTCCAACTACAGTGCTAGAGGCAAGATGCAGACTTTATGGAGAAAAGTAATCTTCTCACAGCATATTTTTCTTAATCATCCCCCAGCTCTACTCTGTTTTGCACCTCTTGCAGCCATTTACACCTGACTGAAGAGAAAGTGAAGGAAGTGTAAAATGCCACCCACTTTGCATGGGTGGAAATTACTGCAAATAATGGGAAAGGCAGTGAAGGAATCAGAATACTGGGAGGGAGGTATCACCCGTGTATAGTTAACCTAAAGACCTTCACACCGACATGTGCAGATGTGAAAGTGCTAGCAAAGGCTTCTAGAGAAACAGTTGAGACTGCAGGACTCAAATCTGTGCTCATGCAATTATGGCCTGTCCCATTTCACCTCTGTGGTGCTAATTCTTTAGTGGTTTAATGAATTCTCAACCTGCTATGGACAACTATGATTTCATTATAATTTAATGGACATTTTTTTTCCCAGCAGTTTTGATTCTGAGCATGAAAATTATGTTTGAGGTACACTTTCAAGTTCTGCATCCTGGAAAGATCCAGGATCCAAAGATGCAAACTGACCTACTTGCTTGCTGGTAACATAATCAGCAATTCTCGCTCTTTAGCACAAATTCTTCTTTTACTTCACATTGTGATGTTTGCAGTTTTCCAGATTCCAGCAATGAGATTTTGTTAGGCTTTTGTTGGCTTCACATAAGAATTATCCCCATTTCAGTCTGAGGTGTTATTGTAGCCTAAACCTACTGCAATTCAGTAGTAAATCATTCCCGTGGAGAAACAAAGGATGTGTCTATCGCACAAGTATTGTTTTCTTCTGTCAGTTATATGCCACATTAATGGTCTCTTCACATGTTGTTTAGATATGGCCATTTTTTTACAACATCCCACTATTAATGCTGGAGAGAAGAATAAGACAGTGCACCCATTTTACAAATTGTTTAATTCCTCATTGAAGAGCTTGACATAATTGGGAATGACTGCAGGTCTGCTGTTATAATTAGAATTTGTTCTCTAGCCCTAGGCTTTTCCCCTTCAGGGGGGTTGATTGGAGTCCTGGGAGGCCTCACTTCTCAGCATGCTGTTTCCTGAAGCCTCTTTCATCCCTGCTGCTAAGTGTACACTGAGTGACTTGGAGGGTAAAGCATGAAGCTTTGCAGGGTCTGCAGAAGTAGAGCAAATAAGAGATTTGTGCCAAGGCAGAGATAGACCAAACCGAGCTTTCTATAGGCAGTGGAGCTGCCAGGATTTTCTGCCACAAAGTGGCATCCTCTTCTGTACGTGGTGGCAAACCTCTGGGCAAATATGATGGTAACAAGAGAGGGAGGTGAGGAAAACAGAAGATATTACAAGGAAGACACAGTTTTCGGATGTCTGCAGTGAGAGCTTTCTATGTATGCAGAGAATTTCTCAGACTCATTTTTATAGGGTTGGCCAGAGCAAATCTATTGGGTCAAAATGCTGCCAGAATTACCATCAGCATGTCATGGTCAGCTGCACCTGCACTGTGGGAGAGAAGAGGGGGGAGAAGGCTGGAGTGTAGGTCTGATACCATCTCTTGAGCACATTAGTAGAATTGCTGCTGCAAGTCACCCAGTTAGTCACCTCTTATAGGAACAGGGCTTTTTGCACTACACTTGAACTTGAGAAACCATCTTTTAATAGAGTTTTGTTTTGGGCTGGGAGACACTGAGGCGAATTCTCAGCTGCTGCAAATTAGCACCGCTGCATGGTCTTCTGTTACACCAGCTGTGGGCTAGGCCCTTGTCAGAGTTTATTTACAGAAATGGGCATGATCTTTGAGGGCAGTCACATTGCTGGGATAGGCAGCAGAGTGACAAAAGATGTGTTGGTTAGTGTATTATGGCCTTGCTTCTCTGCTGAAGTACACACAGGTGGAGCAGGTGTCCATCAGTCAGCTCTGAATCGCCAGGTACCTCTGCATGCTGTGGTCAGAATCACACAGCTGCAAACCCCTTTGTCCCAGGGACATCAGTGAGCCCAAATGTTGTTACATGCACGTGCAACAAGCCCCCCACAGTGTGGCATGCATACCTAGGTGCTTGCAACACAGGCTTATGCACGTGTAATCCAGATTCCTGTACCCACTCAACCTGGATCTAGAAAGCCTTTTGGCTTCACAGAAATATGGTTCCTCTGAAATTAGAGGAGAAGCAATTAAAACGGCCCCTCTAGGATGTCTCAATCCAACCCAAAACTTCTTCAGGCTCTTCGAACTATTTTGTGGCTGAATGTATCACCCTTTCTCTGCTTTTCTCCTTTCCCTCTTGCACAAAAACAGGCATAACATTTTGGCAACTATAAAAATCCCTCTAACCAGCCCCAGAAAGTCTAGACTCTGTGGAGTTGGAATGTGCCTTATTGATCTGTCAAGGCATTTTATCTGGCCATTAGATTCACATGTACTCTTCTGAGAGTAGCTAAATCACTCTGTTAATAGGCAATTTCACAGACCCAGGTGACCAAAGATAACAGGAAAAGTTCAGAAAACAGAGTTTAGCCAACTGATCTGTGACTGCTGAGAGCTTGTAAAGCTTTTAAAATGGACTATGAGTGAAATTGGTGAGGGGCTGAGGCAGCCCAGGTCTCTCAGGATATAATCCTTACACCTCTTTGCAGTTGATTATGTGTCACTCACTGCAGTAACCTGGTATTATTTGCTTGGCCTTTGTTCTTTGACCAAAGGCAGGGGGTAAGTCCATCACCAACTGTCCTGTACTTCCATGTGAAATTGCTGGATAAAGACGCATGAGGAGCTGCAGGGCTGAGCAAAATAACTTCACTTCCTGTGGTGAAGCCTGCAGGCTGAATTTCAGGGAATGACTGACATTTCCAGCAGCTCTCTGGGATCTCTGGGGATCCCTGGAAGCAAAAGCGTGCTGAGCCATATGCTTCTCCAGGAAGCGGCCCAGGTCATGGTCTGTTAAAGAGAGAACCATTGTCCATTGTGATTACCTACACTCTCAGCTGCACTTGGAAACTGGCAGGAGTGAAAATGTCAACTATGAGTGCTGATGGGGAAACAGATGCCTCTCGCCATTTAAATATATGTTCATGGTCCCTGTGGGAGCACAATACATGAATCTCTTGGCAACACTTGCATCCAGAGATGGACCTTGAACTAGGATCTGAGCAGGACCTCCTGAGGATGGTGAGGCGCAGCAGAAAGCCCAGCCAGTATCAGGGTTAGGCACTCTGTGAACTCCCTCAGGCCAGGATGACTGACCGTATGGTGTTGGCAAGCTATGCCCGTGCAACAGTGGAAAGGTGTGCCCACAGCTCATGCAGACACGCGGGGGCTGTGTATGAGCTACCTGGGAGTCACAGCAAGGCAGAGTTCACAGGCAGAGTGACAGCCTAGAACCAGTGAGCTTCTGCATGGGTTTTGCAGCTGCCTTGGAGCCATGTTGCCAGGTATGGGAGTGCCTGAGCTTCCTAATTTCACTTGGATGCCATTTGAGTTTTGCCTTTTTTTCCTATGCTCTCTGTATTCTTCACACATATATTTGTAACTCTGTCACCTATTGTATAAGTGACTAGTTTTCCCAGTACTTTTCCATGACCTTTCCTTAAGCAGAAAGACAAAACAAATTCCAGAGATCCAAGCCCCAGGATTTACAAGGCTCTGTACTATCTTGGTTCTTTGTGGGAATCAAGGCCGAAAATAACTCTTCGAGATACATTCTCATGGACAAAATACAACTAGAGCTAAAAGGGGGACTCCAAAGAAGGGGCTTGACCTGAGAGGCAATTGCATCACCACTTGTCCTCCTAATTGGTGCCTTTTATAAATTATGCTAATTTCCTAAAACCTATAAAAACGTACTCACCTCTGGGTAGGGGTGGGCTTTTGTGGACATCTTTCCATAACTGCCTCTGAAGGCCTTCATATTAAGATCCACTTTTATATTACTGCCTTACTAAAATTATCTTGAGTTTCATTTCCAGGCTGGGAAAAAGGCAACAACTCCAGCTGAGGATATGCGTACAAAATACAGTGATGCCTTTCAGACACACTCCACTACATGGCTGGATGCTGCGGTCCCCATGCTGCTAATTTCTCCTCTGGGGTCAAATAGGAGGCAAACACCCTTGATTACGACACAGATTCATAGATCCAAAGAATTTGTCAAGCCTAAACTGAAGTCCAGGGTTGTATAGCTCCATCTGCCCTTTTATTCTCCAGGGAATCTATCTGCCTCTAACTCATTGACTCTGAAAAGCTTCCAAAACATATTTCTTGGCAATGCTTGGATCTTCCCACCAGAAGGTCATTATCTTTTCATAAGAATAAAATGAGGCACAAAACTCCCTAATTCCTTGGCAAATAAACAGGCCTGTGTCAGACATGTATTCTTTCTAAGGCCAGAAATAAAGGCAAAGAAAAGGCTGTTTAAGATTTTTTTACCCAACTTGCACGACAACTTGTCCCCCAGGTCTTCTTTCCTCATCAGTACAAACTCAGAATTGTGGCTAAAGCAAAGGAGAAGGTTGTCTTAGTGGCAGGATGGTCTTTACATTGTCCTGTCTTGTGCCTCTTGTTCATGCTCTTGGGGTCAAGCTGACCTCTTCAATTGCCCCTTTAGGTCAAATGGGGAGGTACCACTGGACACTGGGCTTTTCCCTTTACTCTTTGTAATGTGAGGCCTGGCAAATTTCCAAGGCTCATCGGGGAGTTTTACAGCAGGCACTGGGGACACTGGGGCTGCCTGTGATTGCTACTGCTCTCTTCCTGTGGCACACAAAAGCTGTGACTTTTGTTCTCTGCTGTTGGTCTCTAGCTTGTTACAGAGCCCTGGAGAGCATTTTGTGGCCACAAGCTGTGGGATGGGTGCTCTGGAGACCAGTCAGAACTAACCACCTTCCTGTGGTTATGGTAGACTGAGCTTGTCCTGGGACCTTTCTAATTCCAACTTTGCTGTTTGGCACAGCTCCTGGTATAATGCAGACCACAGCATTTCAGACAGTAATTCCCAGCAGAAGGAATTACTCTTTGCTGCAGCAACAATCCTAGAGAACCCTGGCATAAGGACTTCAAGTGAGTGCTCTTTTGCACCATGTATTTTGCTTCTTCCCTTAATCATTGAGAAGATGAGAAGTGCAGGGTGATGGAGATCAGCCTTTCTCCCATTGCCTAGAGGAAAGTAAAGTAGAAGCAAAACCCTCTTAGGCAAGGGCTGCCCTGTGCCAAGGGTTGCAAGGGATTGGTGGGGCTGTTCAGTACAGCTGATTCCAAATATTGTAGGTGGGATCCTGGACAGGATATTTATGCCATCATTGCATGCATGTTTTCTAGGAACTCGGGCCAGGTGCTGACATTCAGTTTTCCTTCCTGCTAGGAGCTCTGTAGAATCCTTCATCTGCATGAGGCACAGCAGCCTGTGGTAGGTGTTGCATATTTTGCACCCACCAGTTCATCTGTGCTTCCTCCTGCTTCCTCATTTCTAGCCTTCCCCAGGAACAGAAGACTTAGAAAGAGAGACGTGTGAATCCCTGCCAAGCAGAGATCCAGCAAGTGCTATTTAATGCCTCACGATACCCACCCTAGCCTTCCTTCCTCCTCTGCCCTTCAGTTCCTGCTCACTGTGCAGACATGGAGGTTCTGCAGGCTGCCATCCCACACAGCTCATCCCTGCAACCCTCTCTCGTGTACAGACAGGATCTGACACCCGCCTGCTGAGGGCTTTCTCCTGTGGGCGGCAGAGGTGTAGAGGAGCAGCCCACCGTGGTGTTCAGACAGGAACTGGCAACAACAAAATGCAGGAGAATTCAGAATTAGGCATCTGCAGCTCTGATTTTAACTCTCCCTAGAAGGTGTTGCTACATTAGCTAGAATCTGCTGACTGAATGAGAGGATAGGAAGATTTGTCCACTGTTGTGTGAACGGAGGATAGGTAAGAGTTGAGAGAAAGAACAGACGAGGAAGAGAAAAGCTGAATACATTTTTTCTTTTTTTTCTTAAATATTTGACCCTTCAGATGTCTTTGTGTGACTCCAATTGTCTTGTGTGATTGTTAGGTGTGTCTTTATGAGAATAACTTGCATCATTGAACATTGTCTGAAATAGCCTAAATAAAGGCTGGCAAAAGCCTGCCATTGTTCAGTTAAACAATAAAAAAAGCCCAGATGGTTGAAAAGAGATCTGTACTTACATAGATTGAAAGATGAGGCCTTGTTCTGCAGAATCGAGTTCTGCTCCCAATAAACACAAGAGTTTTTGAGAGTCAGTGTGTTACTCCACATATCTGCTTTTTTTGTGAATAGGTAATTTCACTCTTCGTTCTTTTAGGAAAGGTACTGGAGGTAGGTGATCTGCTCTCCTCTTTCTCCTAGTGGTTTCTGTCATCTCCATCAGAGTTAGCGATATCAATGCTACTGGCATAGGCTGAGAACCAAGGCCACTCTGGCTTATCTACACAGCTTTGGTCAGGCAAGATTTGTGGAGACCAACGGCTCTTGGAACTTGCTAGACCAGATACTGAAAAAGTGTTAGAGAAGACACTTTAGCGATGGCTCCCTGCCAGCACTGCATTGCTTTTACAGGGATGTGGGAGCTCCATGGACCTTACACCCTCATACCTGCATCAGCAGAAAGGACACCTAGCCATGTGGCCAATGTACCTGCTGCCTCTGGTTCTACCTGGGCTCCGTGTATGTGGCCTCTGGCAATCAAGAAATCATGCTCCTTGTTTCTTTTGTAGGCATGTGCATTGCCTCTCATAGGACCATAGCCTGGCAAAAGCCCTCCAGAAAATGGAGATGCATGGAGGCATGTACCCCTTGTGCTGCCAAAATGACATCCTAGTGCCATACCATACTATTGCAGATTTTTTTTCTGGAGTGGTTGCAGATGCTGAAAAACAAAGAGATGCACTCTTTGGGGAGCTACCTACAGGATTCCCACAAAGCAACCACTGGGAAGCAGAGCAGGAGGCAGAATGGCAGGCAACAAACCTGCACACAGTGCACCTAGACATAAACACTCCATGTATCCTCTGATTAATTCAATAGAAACACTCCTGTATGGGCTCACATGTGATCCACATCAAATCCAGGAGAGCTGGGAATGCACAGGTTTGGAATCAGTACTTGTGGATCCCCCACTTACGGACACTGCGTAAGAGTGGTAGCTTGGGAACCCTGACAGCTCTGAGGAATTGCTGTGTGCTGGCTGTGTTCCCAGTAAAAGGATTAGCTACAACAAAATGACACTAGGCTTATTCATTAAATTAAGATCCTTTTTGCCATTTTGGGGCAGGATTTTCAAAAGTGCTCTGTCTTGCCCTAACTGTGCCCTCACCAAGGGTAGTCAGGTGTTGTACTGGGACTTTCAAGTAGAGCAAAAGCCTTCAGAGAATTTACCTTCATTCTGAAATTCTTTGGTAGGTATGATGGGAAAATGCAGTGGACCTTGGATTCCAATGCAACTCATGGAATATCTGCAGTTGCATAGGCTCTATTTGCTTCCCTACATGAAGCAAAGTCAGTTTTGGGGCACACCTAGACAAGAGAACCCAAGGAAACAGCAGAGGACTTGGGGTGCTCCCCAGATAGCCACTACTCCAGGAAGGGGACTTAAGAGGGGTGCTCCAGTTTTATGATGTCCTGCATACAAAATGTTCTAAGAGTGAGTATGACATTAAAGATCTCTTCAGGCCTGCATCCTGTCCCTCTTCCAGTTTGCTTAATCCTGTCCTGCCTTTTTGAAATGTCACCTGCCATCTCAGTCAATGCACAGGCCCTTCTCACTTCCTATCCCAAATTGTTCCATAGCCTTGCTATCCCCTGGTAAAGTGACACTGCAGTTTGTACTAAAGATGTGGAGTACCTTCCTTCCCTGTCATTTCTTCCATGAGCAAAAGGTCAAAGCTATCACTTCTGTGACTGGGTAGGAGGGATAGTTGTGAGTTGAGTCATCCCACAGGCATAGGGTGTCCTATAGATCCACTATTGTCTCGGGAGAGACAATATCCAGGCCAGCAGCCTTGCCTGATGCAGCTTTTACAGTGCTGTTGATATTTAAGACAAATGATCATTATTTCAGAAAAGAGGAGGTGATACCTACCCCCTCTGTTTGTCAGGAAAGCTGACCTTAAAACAGCCAGAGGCAACTGGGAATTTTTCCTCAACCGGGAGCAGTTTCTTCAAAATTACAGCTGAATTCTTCTCTGCCCTGCCTGCCATGTCATGGCACCCCATGAATTAATTGGCTTCCAGGGTCGAATCTGGTCTGGCAGCCTTCACACAAAGGCTATGAAGAAAACTGAGCTGCCCCCTTTTTTAAGACTCTCACAATACAGGATCTTGATGAAGTTAACAGCTGGCAAATACAGAACGTGGAAAAGGAAATACTGCTTCAGGCAGCGCTGTCATTGCAACCCTTGGAATTCAGGGCTGCGGGAGGCTCTTGCAGAGAGATGTTTTTTCAAGGACAGCAGCGCAACAAATGCGACAGTAACAAAAGCTCAGAGAGGAAAGCAGGACCCAGCAGGGGACAGGGAGGAATTGCCTTTCAAGCATGGCACTGAGTGACCAGACGGGTAATTTGGAAGATTGTCTTTCCCTAAGTATTCAGCAAGTCTCTGGGAATGGGAGGAACTGCAAAATTGTCATTTTATAGTTTTGTACGATGCATCCGGTCAAAATCTGGAGGGCTTTAGTTCCCAGAGCCAAAAAGAGAACATGGGACAATTTCTGATCCTTTTAATGTTCTAGTAGAGATTTCCATCACACATGCAACTAATCCTACTGGCTCAAACCCTCTGACAATGAATGTCCTCATATTTTAGGTTGTATCAGCTAAACATGCAACTAAATATCTAAATAGCAAAACAAGGCTTATGTGGTTGCATTTCTTTCCATGCATTTGTCTCTCAAACTTGTCTCCTTCCCACATGAAACTTTGAGCCCACTAACTAAAGTGTCCAAAGTTTACAAAGGGTAGAGATCAATTACATTCCCATCATCTTCATGGAAAATGATGTCTATTCAGAAGGCAGTGAGTGTCCTATGGCAGACTCACAGTTAGTGCCTCTGGAGGAAAAACAGCGGTGTAATTTTAAGGCTATCTCTGCAGTTCTGCCTGCTGACTGGGTGTGGTCAGGGTCCATCTGGCCCACATGCAGGATGGGATTGGGCAGGGCCCCGTTGCCCCAGGGCCTCTCAGTGGTTAGTGTACATGCAAGATGCTGCACAGGGCCTTGAGCTCAGGTGCGTGAGTGTGGAGGGGCAATTGAAGCATTTTGGAGGTGGGAGAGATCAAAGAGAGGTTGATGGAGGGGTTGCTGCAGTGAAAAAGTATGGCCACAAGGCATTAATCTGTGGGAAACTGAATTATGCCATTGCTCAGAGTGACTTGCTCTGTTTTCTGGATAGCACAACTCTCAGACATGTTTCCTGTGCAGGGCGATTTGTTTCCTAACATGTATAAAACTCTTGATACCAAAGGGGAATTTGTGTGAGTGCCATAATCTTTGTTCTTTGCGGCCTTATATTTAATCACAAAGACCTGATATAGATGGTAGATGTGTGGAATGAATGGGACACCATTTCAGCTCACTGGTAATTTGAATTGCTGTTACTTCACCTGTTTGAGTGCCCTTTTGTTGTACAGTTTAATTCTGATTTTAAAGATGCTTCCCATCTATGTAACACATTGTTTTCAGTAAAATTATCCCCGTGTTACACCAGAGACTCAGGCTCAGTATTTAGACCATTCACTTTAAACTCATCTCAGTAGAAAACATGCATAAATTCCACTGAGTGTGTGGACTCTTTCCTTGGGTCAGTGGTTGTTGTCTACACACAAGTAGGCATGAGGCCACTACTTTCTGAGTAGGGAGCATTTTGTGTTCACCATAGGTAGAACAAATTACAGGTCATGGCAGGCAGAAGTCAGAATCAGATCTGATACCTTTACTAAATATATGATTGCTATTTTACAGGTGGCATCACACAGCACTATACCAAGAACAAGAATTGTACATTGAGTGTCCAGAACCTTAGATCAGATATTTGCTGGAACTCAATCACCAAATTATATGCTGCTGTCCTGGGTAAAAGCACAGTAGGTATTCCCAGAAGTGCTTCAGGACCATTAGTCTCACTGGGATATGTTCATAGCTTAGTTAAGTGTATGACCATCTTGGAGGTCTTGGTAGGCAGGTATTTGAAAATTCACAGCTCATTAGGACTCTGCTGCTTCTTGGAAATTGCAAAGAGGTTGAACTTGCATGCTTAAAGAAAGGATATTTCAGTTGCTCTCACTGCAAAATCTACATATGAATACTTTAGTTATTTCTTGCCTGCAAAGGGAGAACTGAGCTAGATTTTGGATGTGCCACTGTCACGTAACACAGTGGGACTTAGAGAAAGGCTAGTTAGTCCATGTGAACAGCACAGTGCAGAACAGCAGTCAGGGTCCTGTGAGCAGTGTGCCCCAGGGATCTCCCAGTTTTATACTTTGCTTTGCAACAGGAGTGTTTCAGTCCAGGTGCAGGTCTGCAGTGGTGTAGCCATAATGCCTGCTGGGGGAGGAGGTGTCACCTTCCTGAGAGTGTGTGAGGGAGGGAGGGAGGGAAGACAAAGGCAGCCCTTCGAGCCCTTAAGCTGTTGCTGTATGCTGTGGATCACACCACTGCAACAAAAGTAGTACACACAGCACTTAACTGCCTTAAATATGGCTCATGTTAAGTGCTCTGCTGCGCACTCCAGCAGCATGAGATTTGCCAGGTAGCCTGCAATTGTATAAGATTTAGTTTTTTGTAGAAACCAGATAGAAATGGGTAATTACTCATAGAAGGTGGTCATAACTGCCTTCACTAACATGTAAGGGCAGAAACAGTTGCCTTTAGCCCTACTTTAAAAGGACAAAGCAAAGCACACTTGGCAGGCGGAATTTCCCATAAAGAAGAGGTGTTTGATATTTGACAGGGTAATTGAATGTTTAGAGGAACGGGCTGACATGAAAATACACTTTCTTTTGTGTGGCTCAGGAAGACCAATCTTCGTCAACAGCCTAAGACACCGGATGGAGGACTGTCAGGAGCTGGACAAAGAACGTGGTGTAGACAAAGTTCTCATTTGGATTTTGGGTGCCACAATTTCCCAAGAAGCTGTGATGTCCACCTAGAGTGGCCTGGCAAAGATGTCCAGGGGTCAGGACATGGTTTCATTTAAATCTTTTTAAATCTTTTTAAATACTGATGTTCCTTTGCACAGTGTTCCCTCCCAGCCTTCCTCCATTATGTCCCATCCAAGAGCCTTTGAGTGGTTTTGCCCTGCTGAGCAATGAGCTGTTCTCTGTCCTTTCCTTCACACGATCTCCAAAGGGCCTTGCAATTCATTACGCAGCCTCGCTGTTAGTAGAGCACAAAGTGAAAGAAGCACATGGGACAGGAGAAGGGGAATTTTGCTGGCAGGACGGACATGGAGCTGTCAGAGGAGACCTCCCTCAGGCCACAAAGGAAGTAGTGGAGCTGGCCTCTTCAGGACATGTCTGTTTCCTTCAAGCAAGAAAGAAAGTTTTGAAATGGAGGGCTTTTAAATCATGGTCTTGTTCCTCTCCCTGCTCCCTTCCTCTCATGTTGCCCCTTCATCTCATTTCCTGTGGATTAAGGATACAGCATTTAGATAAAATACCCCAAATTTGTCTCTTTGCAGTAGGTCTCTCAAATACTCCATCTCCTCACAGCTCAGCCAGTTCAGGGTACTTACATAAAGGATCCACTAGACATGGAGAGATGTTATTTCTTCCTATCCTGCTTTTGTTTTAAATTTTGCCTGGACAGGGACTGTGTTGTCAACTCATTAATTGTTACAAAGTTAATGGCTTGGATCTACAGGCCACAGGCTTAAATTTCTGGGAATGAGATTTACTGCAGAGCATCACATGAGGATACTGTGACAATCTAGTTGAGGTTTAAGAAGAGCAATCCTATTAGCTTGAATTGCTGATAGGGATCAAAGCTCTCTTTCCTCTTACACAAATGCCTTGGAAGCAAACTGATCACTGTCCAGGTCTATCAGACCATGAAACTAGATTAGCAAACTGGGGCCTCTGTGTCCAAATGACAGAGCAGCTGAGGCTGCTGTACATAGAGAGAAGTGGGGAGATTATGCAAATATGTAGCAAATAACTCACTTTATGGGATATAATTAAATAAAAGTGAAGGTACAACAGCACTACCAGCTGAACACAAACTCGCTTCGACTGTAGCAAAGGACATATTCAATGTCATGGCCAAGAGAACCACCTCAGGGATGAACAGCAACTAAAAATTTATCTTCATAGCTACATGCTTGCTTAAAGTGCAGAGACACTTGTGGTGCACAAAGAGAAGAATGTAGACTCTTTTTGGCCAGGTATGGGCCATATACACTTTGAAACAGCTGGTCTTTTATTAGAGTTTAGGAAATAAACTGAGCTGGAGAGAGGAGAAAGAATGGTGATTGATTGTTGTGTATTGTTGGTACTAGCCACATCATTAATATGACTCTCGTGGTCTGAATCCTTGTCAGGGCTATGGGAACAGGGCTTTCTGGTGCTATGCAAGCAAAAAAGCCTGTGGGTTCTGTGCCAACAAATACTCTTGTTTAGTTCCACACACCTTGAAGGATGTTCAAGCTGATAGTTGGCTGTGGATTATGTAGGAAAAATGATGACTTGCATCCCGTTGGAGTGGGACAGGTATCTGGCATTTAGCTCTCCTGCCCCTGACTTAAAACTGATTTACAAAAATCCTAATACAGAATTTAGTCCTCTGGCAAATTAAGCATATCATTAGAAGCCAAAGCCCTGTGTCTCCTCTCAGGGGAAAAATGTGGGGTAAATTGTCCTGCTGGCCCCCCTACCTACAGGGATTGCAGTGGGTCATAGGTCTGGCAAAGACCTAGCAGGCTTCAGTAGTCAGCTACCACCACTTGGTCCCTTTGTGGATCAGACTAGGTCTGGAAGTGGGGATTAGCTAATAAAGTAATGTCATTTTTTGGCTAACTGTCCATGTTGACAGGTAGTGTTCGAGTATCTATGTATAATAGCCAAGTGATATGCATTTAATTTGTTGGGTAGATGCTCTGAGGTTAAAATCAACCTTGAGCAGCTTGTATTGATAAGTAGGATAGTCCTGGTAAACACCAGCAGAGTATTCTCAAGATGTCTGTACTTCACTCTGCAAGGCAGAAGTTGGCCCTGTGCTCCTTATTATTCCTCCTTGCAAACTTACCATAGACTACTGATTTTGATAAAGAACTTCAGCTCTTATTCTTTCAAATGCACTGGCTTTGCATTGAAACATACAAAATGTGCTTTAAAATGGGTGAAAACTCTTCAACAGTTTTGGTCCCTTGAATCAGCCTAGCAGTATGATTGACAGATCACAGGCATTTCTCCTTGGCAAGACAGTTTGCTTACTTGATAATTCATCAGAGCTGGAATTTCCTTCCCTCACAGGTCTCGCCCACAGCCCAACCTTGCAGCCACAGCATGTGCTGTTAGCAAAGGGAACTTTGCTTCTCATTTTACTCCTGCCTTTTGATATTTCTTACTCTGAGCCAAGAATATGAACTCTTTGGTACACCCAGAAATGGGAGAGGTACTCCAGAAGGAAGTATAGGAAACTATGTAAAAGTTGTCAGCCAAGACAACCATATGTAGAATTAATAGCCAATACCTTATTGATTACATCTTGTATGACAAGTCCCCAAATAGTGTTACTAAGATTTTCCAGTACAGTAGTTGTTAGACTGTTGTTAGACTTTTGTTTTTCTTTCCCCTTTTTTGTTTTGATTTGCTTCTCATCTAATCGTGACTGGAAGTAAGCCTTATTCACAGCTCTGGCAGCAATTCCTGCCCATAAGTTTTGGGAAGTTCACACTGTAATCTCAATATGGATTTGCCATTGATTGTCTTGCCTTGAAATGAATCTGAGCTGGAACCCAAAATTTTAATGCTACATTACTGCATTAAGTGCAGGTTTTGATTTTAGTGCTAATCCAAATCTGTATTTCCGGACTTGACAAGAAGAAAACCAGTAGTAGTCAATAGTATCTGAAAAAAACAGGAACAATAGTAACATCAATAAAAGCAATAAAACAAATCATATCCACACATTAGAGCTCCTATGCTCATAAAGAATGCATTTATGAGTGCTTTTATGAGTGCTTCATCTAAAATTGTTTCACATGCACTTTTGGTATAAAACAAAACAACAGTGGGATTCCAGTGGAATCTTCAGGGGAAAAGCAAAAAATAGCGTTAAATAGTGTCACAATTGAAACAGAGGGAAACATTCAAGCAACATATAATTAACCCAGCTGGAATTTGGTCAGGATATCCAGGTTAACACCTCATTCAGTTAGCCGGCCGTGTAGTAAATTGTTGAATATTGTTGTTTAAAAGTCAGATAATTTACTGAGCTCTTTTCATGTGTGGAATATACAAGAAGGTCAGCTGCCTTTTTAACATCTGGTAGCAGAACCCTGGTGATTTACCTGCACTCTGGTGATTGTAGATAGCCAAGTGATGGATGACTTTGCTAGAAAGCTCACTCTGTTAACTCATACAAGCCCACAAGGAGCCTGATAACTCTGCTTTGTGGAAACATTAAAGGCTTTGTCTGTAGCTTGTGGAGATTGACAAAGTACCATGGATGTCAGTGGGACTCTGCTGATTTATATGTGCTTTGGACATATCTCTAAACCAGAAGGCCATATATTACTTTTTCTTGCTTGAAAGAAAAAAAAAAAAAGAAAAAAAAGAAGGGAAAATAAGAAAAACAGAAAGTACCTTCATTAATTACTTACTTATTAGAAAACATTTTACTTGGATTTTCAGATTACCGTTCAAATCAAATCTAGGATTTGAACATAGCCTGGATGAGGAGAAGACTGGATGAGATGATGCCATGCTTAGTTTAATTGCTTTGCTGCCCGACACTGGTGTCTGTAGGAAAGCTCACAGGAAAATTACAGAAACAGCAAGCAGAGCAGTAGAATGGTCTTAAGGAGGATCAGAAAACTGATTAGGGGCTAAATTTTCTCTCAGCCTAATGAACCATTACAGGGGAAAGACTGTCTACATCCTCCTATCCCTTTTTGGTTTCCTGTATCTCATGTCAGTTTAAGCACAGCCTAACCACACCAATTGTGCTGATCCTGTAGAGCTGACCTTCCTCTCTGATAGATGTCTCTCTTTGATCAGCATATCTGTATTCTGAGACACTCTGAGCGCATTGCATTGACTGAAAAAATCTAGTTTTTCAGTCTTGCTGGCAAGAGAAAGCTAATATAGTTAGGGAAAAGAAAGGTGAGTTAGTTTTCTGCCTTATCAGCAAAACTGTCAGTGTGCAGTCCCAGCATGGCAGCTGATGGAAACTGAAGACAGGAAGGCATGACATTACCTAATTTCTTCCCTATCCATAGGCTGAGCCTGTAGGAATGGCAATTAGAAAATTCATCTTATGGCTTAAAACATTTGCTTCAGTTTCATGCCAGGCTTTAGCAAGCACAGTACTCGGCTGGAGTTCTCCACTGTGGCTGACCTGGAGGCAGAGTGGAGGCGATGAGGGTCCAAGAGACCAAGGGCAGTAGTTTTACTGCACAGTCCCCCTCCGGATTACTCTTGTTTTCCACATATCTCAGGATTACCAGAGGATGCTCAGTCTCCACTGATTTAGTGTCTTGGCAAATATCAAGAGGAGCACAATCTATGCTGTATGTTGCAAGGAAGCTAACTGTGGATGAATGAGGGCAATGTTTGCAGTCAGGACTTTCCTTTACAAACACTGAATCATACTGTTGTGAAACCAGGACCGAGTGATGAATGACTCACTGTTGGCAGCACTCACTGCCCTATCAGTGGGCTCTGTTCAGGGGATGTGGGGGCTGGTGTTTGATATCATCTCTGAGCTCCCAGCATGCTAATGAGTAATGCACACTGTGGCCTGTATTGATCTGTGATTTGGTTTTTCACGAGGCTCTGCACAAAGACACCCGCGTTGCTGGAAGTCCTGTTATTCTCCAACACAAAGATGTTGCTTTGGGAATGTTTAAAAACATCTCTCTTGTTTGACTGTGATGTTTTCATCTTAGATCTTTTTATTTTGAGGATTTTTTCCAGTATGAATGCTTTGTAGTAATTAAATGCAAAACTTCATTAGTAAGGGACAGAAGAAGCATGCATAAGTTATTCAAAGAACTGAGAGTGAAATAAAAATCCTTGGGCCAGTGGTTCAAAGTCAGTGACTGCTGACTCTGAGGTAAGGGACACATCCCCTGTTTGGGTGCAGGTGATTATATCATATGACCTAATGCAGAGGCTGGAGTGGATCTGCCTGTTGGTAGTGCTGGAAACGGGTACATTGCCAGGCTCAAAAAACAGAGAGGGGAAAATGTTCTTTTCACTGAAAGGGCATCAAGCTGCTTTCTGTTTCTAAGCTATGGCACTGATTAACTTCCCAAAGACCCCCTTCAGGATGTGAGGAAAGGGTCTGCATCTTGAGGTAGGCAAGGTTGAGAACGGTATTGCAGGAGGTCTCCATATTGAACTTGAGATGATAATCCAGCACTGCACCCACTTTTTCCTGAGACTCAGCACAAGGGCTGAAGTCCCAGAAAGTTTATGGAGTGACATGTCCTCTCAAGGTGAAAGGAGGTGTTCACAGATGAACAACGGAGCACAGAGAAAGTTGACCTGCCTCTGGCAACTGGGATCAAACAGGAGACTTCAGTCACCAGTTGCTGCTGCTGGGTCTGTAAGTACCAGACCCCAAGTTCACTTCAAGGCTCCCACTAGCTTAGGCAGACTACAAATCAGGCTGTGAATAAGCACCGTGTTCTCGCAAATAGACTGAATGGAATTTGAACGATGGGAGATAAGAACTCTTCCCAGGACAGGGCAGAAACAGACAGCCCGGTTTCCTTCGCAACAAAGTCCTGCACTATTAAAGGTTCAGTATTAGCACCAACGGTGGGCAAAATAAACACCCAGGTGTACCTTTATGTGATGACAGAGGTTAGAGTATTGTTGCAGACCAAGCTGTAGGGATGTCACAACCCTGTCTTTCTGAAAAATAGCTGCAAGTTGGTTTAAGAGGGACATGCCTTACTTTGCAACAAATAATGTAGCTTAATTAATCAAAGAGAAGACATATGTGTTCAAGCTCTGAAGCAGTTTTTCTCTGACAACAGTCCCCTCCCTGTGAGTCTGTGTCATGTGGTAGTATAAGTATGGGCTAAACCACACTTAAGACTGAGTAAACAATATGATTTCAAGAGCAATTGGGAAAAGGAGCATGGAAATTGAATGAAGCCCAAAAATATGTTCTGAATCCCCACCCCAATCACACTGTGGGAGGAACTTGACATTGCCATAAATAAAAATGCACATTAAAAACCTTTTCATAGTTTCAGCAGAACATTCTCATGGGGCCCAAGATGGCTGTTGATAGCCAAGAATGCATTATGCTGAAGGATCACAGGTCCTGGAAAATCCTATCAAATTTTATGGAAAATGATAACATTCCTGCCAGCTTAATGAACCATCACTTCAAGGCTCTTAGGAGAGGTACACCCACTAGTGAAATATATGGATGGTGCATGCAACCTTGCAGGAGAGATAAAACCCTCCAGCAGTCCTGTGGTGTTAGCCAAGCTAAACTATGTTCCATCTCTGACAACCACACAGCAATACTCACTCCTGACATGTTCCTATAAATATTCTGAGCCTCTACAGAAACCTACTGGCTTCAGCCCCAGCCTGCTCTGTAGGGTTTTCCTGAAAGGCTTTATGGCTTTACTAATAAGGTAGACCCCAGATTAACCCGCATTCTCAAATTTTTCCTTTAAAAAGCCCCTGCAATCAGCTTGGGAAAGCAGGCCACAAAAGGAAGCAGGCTATCTCAAAACCTCCACACTGCACAGAGGCCACTACCCAAACCATGGGCTTGTTTGTTTTCCTCAGGAATGTGAAGTGGAACTTTGGCATGGAGCTGTTTTGGGAAGAGGTGAATGCGGTTGTGAAGCCGGGCAGCTCAGGAGGAGAAGCGTGGAGTGGGCGCAGGACCAGACAAAGGCAGACGCCTGAGCAAGCACAGTGTGTGGCCCTGGGAAGAACCCAGAGAGAGGGGGCTTTTGGGTGGGGGGCTTGGCCAAAACAGCAGAGGAAGTTTGGAACAGAGAAACCCTCTCCTGTGACTTGACTCCTGCTGTGTAACACAGGACTTTGTTTCTCCTTTGTAAATAAACAAAGCTGCTTGCAAGAAACTACCTAAGCCCTGCAATGACTATTCTTCCTGAGTGGAACTACCTACAATATTGTGGATTTTAGACAGCCCCATGGTAGAAAATGAACAGCAAGTTTTTGTGTAGACAAACAACCCAGCAATACATCAAAGACATGTATTTAAGGGATGTGTGGCAGAAGTGAACAGAAGACATGNAGGGGGGGGGGGGCTAATATTACGTAGAATTAGTGAGATCCTCTTCCTTCTTGAATAAATGGTATCTGATGTAAATAAATTCAAATAGGATTTTCCCCAGTTTCAATTCCTGACTCTAAGTATAGGCAAATTCTTCTGCTGCTTCATTTTTCTGTGTGTATGCATCAAGTTAATGGGAAAGTGTTTGTGTTTCTTTAAGTAGCTAGGTGGTGGGTTACCACTGGCTTCCTTAATCCAGGTACCTTGTTATCTTAATTAAAAGCCAAAATCAGCTTTGATCTCCCTACAAGTTCATTGCATAACCAGCTTCATTTACTATTGTTTAAGCTCAGTTTGCTTTCCATGATGAAAAGAATTTGTATTTCACACTGAGCAGGAAGTCCTACTTAAATGTTTCCTGGTTTTGATCTCCTTAAAGGGAATTAAATTATGTTCCTGGTTAAAAAAATGCATGGCAAACAGATCACCGAGTCACTAGACTTGCCAAACCATGAGCCAACAGGGCAGCAGGCTGGACACGTGGAGGGCAAAGTTGCTCAATTCTCTTGCTTTAAGTGTAAAAAGGACTGTGGATATGGTTCAGGTCTTCGCTTTTTGACCCCCTTTGGTTGCAGTTTTTGCTGCCTTTCCAGACTGGCTTCTCACATCAGTTCAACTGGACTTTTTCGCCTTCTCACCCTGTTCTCCTGTGCGGGGAACACAAGCAGCGTCAGTGACAACCGCTCTGGCCACTAGATGGGGTGTGGGAAACTGCCACCACCCTTCCTTCGTCCTGGCAAAACCATTCTCCGGGGACTCTTTGGCTCCTTTGGTTTCTGTAGCACGGAAGATGTTGGGAGTACCAGGCTGGAGCAGCCCAAGAGCTATTCTCGGTTTCTGCATCCCCAGCTTTTCTCCAAGGGCATCTCTGGTGTGTACCTACCTGCCCTGACCCTCCTCAGTGCTGGCACGCCTGGAAACTGCAGAGCTCTGCAGAGCTCTGATCTGGCCAGAAGCGATGTCCTATCCCCTGCTGTCCTCCTGCATGTGCAGAGCACCAGGCTCTGCTGGCTGCCACGCCTTGGTGGCACAGCCAGGTTCCTGACAAAATCTGTGTTAAGACAATCTGCTGCTTTCTGCAGGAGTATGAATGGAGCAAGTGAGTTTGCTCCTGATGATGCAGGGAAAAGCTTTCTAGACGGCTGAGTGGCATTTTAGATAATTTAAGAACCTTGTTCTTTGCCTTGCTCTCCAAACATGCCCCAGATTGTATCCCAGAGCTTATGTTTCATTTTGCATGGGATCTGGGGAGGTTTACTTGTTGCCAGGTAGCCACACTCAGTGTGGCAAAGCCCAGTAAAGCAAATGGGACTAACATATTTTCTCACTATGCATACTATATAAATCCAAGGAACTAGCTGCCACATAAAGCACTCAGCTGCCTGTTTTGGACAGCAGAGGGGATTGAATTGCTTTAATTCTCTTCCCTCTTTGCCCTGAGGCAGGTAAGGATCAGCTTTTGTGACTCTGGGAGATGCCTCTGGTTTCCTGCTGCTCCCTAGCAAGAGCTTTTGGCATTTGTGGGGGTGACCCAGGAAACGCTGGTGCAGGGGGAAGGGAAGCTGAGCTTTCAGGGTCTGAAGTGTTCTTGCTTCTCATCTTACCACTCAAAGGAAGCAGGAAAGAAAATGTTGACACATTTTCCCCACCAGTTGCCCCACATAAAAACAGTTATCTGCTTAAATGGTTACAGAGAGGCTGAAGTTTGCAATGGGTTGTCTCCAAGTTAATCCTCTGCGTCTCCATCAATCGGTGTCACAGGAGTTAACAAGAAGCCAGAAAGAGACAGCAGGTAAAATTTAGCCACTTAAAATGGAAGTCAAACAAACGTCTCTTTTGAGTGTGCTATAATTTTACAGGGTTTGCTTCCTTTATACCCTCCCCTGCTTAGTATGTTATAACCTTTGCCTGCTGTTCCCTCCTCTTATATCCCATCAGCAGCTTGGCCCTCACAGTTTTCCCCAAAATGATCTGTTTTACACTAGTATATTTTATTATCTCTTTCTTCCCCGCAAACTCTCCTATTTCCATGCTGTTTAGCATGCAGTTAGAACAGCAGCACTCCTGAAGAAGCTCTGGCAGGTCAGTGCCCTTGGAGATGCTCTGGGTCACACAGTGAGCCTCCTGAGATGTGTTGGTGCATGACTGAGCTTTAGGGGGCCAACAAAGCCCCAGACCTATTTACAGAGCAAGTTGTTCCCTAAATCACAACCTGATATTGCAGGCTGTTTGACCTTGGGGCAATTAATAGGGAGTAGCAAGGTGAAAACAGTGTCTTGGGTGACCCTGGGCAGTGTCCAGGCCATTGGCTAGTCTGGTTTCAGCCCTCATTTCGACTGGTGTGGCTGCTCCCTGCCTTATTCTTGTGAGACCCTCCAAGTCCTGAGGCCACATGCAATTGCCCTGAGACCTTATCCCTGAAACCAGTCCTAAGCACAATCTGGAGTAGGACTGGCCTCTTAGGATAAAACACTTGGCTACTGTCACCCTCCTGTGATAAACTTAGATGATGTGACTGCATGTTTGAATCTCGTGAGAGGAGTAGAGTCCAGCATGCCTGAAAGATTGAATTTTTGGCTAAATGGGGCAGGAAAAGCAAGAGCACATACAGCAATTATGTCTGCCTGTACAGCCTACACAAATGCTATGGGCCAGCTGGACAAGGCTGCTTGCAAATAGGAAATTTACACAGATATCTACCTGGCTCACAGGCTCAGACAAGTATCTGCACGTACGAGTTCATGTGTGTACAGCAGACCGATTCCAAGCCAAACAAAAATTATTCCACTAACTCCAATGGGACAAAATTTGTTTGTGCAGTTTCAGAGGCCGGTCTGAAGACTTGGAAAGAATATTTTCCAGGCATTTGACCAGTTTCTGGGTAATCTGAAAAATGGTATCTTTTACAGAGATTTATAAAGCTGTAGACACACCCTCACAAATGCACACGTATGGATTTGATAGCTTTTAGCTGGCTTTTTTATTTGTTTTATGCCCATCTTACTCTAATTGTAAACTCACTCTGGAATGTGAGGATTAAGGGAAGTTAACCTGAGTTTCTCAGAGTAGAGTTTTTGGCCTACAAAATGAATAGGAGCTGTTTTTGGGGAAGGCAGGATGCATTTTGCTTCCTACATACACTTTGCATCAGCAGTCTTTAGTTCTACTTAAATGTAAAGGAAACATTAGCAAGGAGGGAAGTGCCTTGCATTTTTTGAAGTCTATTATTAAAATATAACAAAAATCAGACAAAAGTTTGCATTGAGACCCACCGAAAGATCCATGTCTTTTGGACTGTTCTTGGCAGGAAAAAATAATTGCTTCCATATGGTTGGGGTAACTCCATTGTGCGAGGGCTGCTGAAGTGGTGGCTCACATTCTTTATGTTTGTTTTCCTGTGGGATGGAAAATTGCCCTGCACCTGAAGGCAGCTCACTACAGCACTGTCATTTGGGTGCTGGAGCATGTGGCTGGTGCCAGTAACCCTCCTGTTGCCACCTAAACCCTAGACTGAAAGGGCATCCAAGTGGCTGCTTGCAGGGTGCAAAGCAGGCATCCCCACTTCCCACAAGGTTCCTGTGCCTCGGGTTGGCACTGTGTGTGTGCCTGGGTGGGATGCTCTTGGTGTTGTGGATATCAGGTTTTTCTCCTCACCCTAATCTGGCTGGCCTGTGCTCTTGAGTAATGGAAAACAGCAGAGGTCCTTTGAAGCAGGGCAGATTTTCATCAGCAAGGAGGCTGCCCTCCCAAGGTAATGTGGCAATATCCCAGCCATCAAAGGGTCCATATGGGCAAGTGGTTTACCTTTCTCACCTCACCTCCAGTTATCAAAGCAAGCAAGACATGACTGTACTGCGCACTCCTGTTGGAAATACCAGAATAAAATCAAGGCTTCTGGAGACAGCTCCTCAAAAGGGAGATTTGAAATAACTTGTGTGCTCCCTTCCAGATGATTTTATCTCTGACTCACCACATGAAAACGCAAGATACCATCAGAAAGAATCCTTCCTTCTTTCCATGTGCTGTTTTGCTTGTTTATTTCTATGTAAATGGGGTTAGGTTAGGGTTAGGGCTGGCCTGGTAACAGAGGCCACTGTGCTCCACAGTGTTCCCTCCTCTTGCCCAAGTGCATGAAAAAGGCAAATTTAGCTCTTTGCTCATCTTTCTATTTGTATTTTAGCACTAACACAGTCATCTTGACTCAAAACCTGAGATAATAAAAAAATTGATTGTAGGAAGAAAGCACGGCTTAATAGATTGGCCAGAGACTTACAGGTCAGGCATTGAACTTCCAGCTGTGGCTACTCATGGCTGACAGTTACCACCCTCTGACACGACTTTTGGGAGCTGAAAGCTCCCAAGCTGTGCATGGCAGCACCTGGGCACACTGTTGAATACAGGGCCGTCTGCTGGCCTCAGTGCTTCTGCCCCTGACTGATGAGCCACAGCCCAGCAGAGATCTCTGCCAGGGCAGCCATTTGTTTGAGCTAAAGCAGTGGAAATAGGAAGGGATTAGCATATGAGAAATATCTTTAAAAAATGAAACAGCTTTAAATACATCTTACCAGGAGTTTGATTAAGAAAAATAATTCAATATATTGGGTGAGTTCAAATCAATAAAAATACTGGAAAGGGTATTTTCCTTTCCCCCTCACCTTTGAGTTTATTTCCTTCTTTTTCATTTCCCCAGCTCTGTCTGGCAGAGTGAAAAAATAGATAAGTGACACAAGAAGAAAAAGAAGGCACAACGGATGCAAAATAAGAATTTTTTGTGGGAGAAAGCACCCAAAAACTGGGGAGAGAGGATTTACCCAGAAATTGTTGTTTTAAAATAAGCACAATTTTTACTGGGAAAGAAAAAAAAAGAAAAAAACCCCACTCATTACAAACAGTTGTAGCCACAAAATGAGATAGCAGAGCTGTGGTTTGGCTTTGCTTAATACCTTTTATGCCCAGAAGCACATTCCTGGAGGTGACGAGGAGGAATTCTTGGCCCAGAGGCATTTGAAAGCACCTGAGCAAGTCAGAGCTGATGGGGGGATAGTTGCTGGATTCACATGAAGTTATGAACACTGAGTCTTTCATACTGGTTCACCATGGGCTTCAGACATGCACTCAGCAAGACTGCAGGAACTGGTGGGATGCTGTTCTTAATGCATATTATAAGCACTCACTTTCAGGCAGCATATGCATGTGAATGATGGGGTAGGTTTGTGACCCCTCTTCTGCGAGGTAACCAAGCAGTGCTAAATGCCTGTATACACTTGGAGGATGGAGAGGATTTGGTGACCTCCTCCTGGCAGAATGACGGATAACCTCCTTCAGCCCAAGGAGAGGCACTGCTAAGTCTCACTGTCACAGCATGCCACCGAGCCACTGGCAGCCCGTCCTGCTGATAGCAGAGCTACACAATGGCCAGTTCATTACTGCAGCAGAAACGTCTTACAAAAGCTAGAGCCAAACAAATTAAAGCATTAAGATCTCATTTTCTACAGCATTAGCACTACGATGAATGTGAAATCTAATCCTTGCTGGCATCATCCATACCAAAGACGACAGTGCTGTGTGTCAAAGGTGTTGTCAGAGTGCCCCAGGAATTGTATGCAGTGATCAGAAAACTTTGGGTCTCTTTCCCCCTCCTCACCAGCAGTCTCGGCTTACAGGAGGCCACCTCTTTTCCCACCAGTGAAGGACCAACAGTACAATGGCAGACACATGCTGAAGATGAAAGCAAAGATTTTTCTTCAAAATGATTTTGGGAGTGAGCTGTTATTTGGAAGCAGAGAGAGAAGCTCGTGTTAGAATAGCTGCTCCAAGAACAGTAACTCTGCCTGGATGAATTTATAATAGCCACTTTAACTGGTGCCAGGAAGACACTGAACTTCCAGTGAGTCATTTTTCCACAGCCATGAATAGGTTAGGATGAACTTCAGGTATGTACTTTGTTTTTTATGATATAACAACCACAGCAAAGCTTTGAATCCCTCTAATTTTACCCACAGAGAGTGGCTACGCCCACCTTTCTTGGGTGGTTTTATTGCAACTTTTGCATTCTGCACAGGAAAGGTTGAGATGTTATCTGGAAGAGCATTGAGTTTGGGTTTTCTGTCTCTCAATACCTTCACCCCCAAATTCCACTCTGGTCTAAGAAAAAGCCTTGTCATTGACAAGGAGCAGGGACACTGGACAGCTTCAAGGAGTCGGAACCTCCAGAACTGTAGATGCTACAGAGCCTCGTGCCAGATTTGCCGCATGTATCAAAGCCTTCTTGCAAGCCTTTTTTCTACCTAGAAATTCCCACATACAGGTGTACTCGGTGGCTCCAGATCTTCTCCTGTCTTTATGCCTTTCCCCACGTGCTTCCTTCAGCTCAGAGTTACCCTTTTCTCCATGTCAAGGAGAAACTTGTCTCGAGGTGCACCCCAATTTCCTTTACTTCCCTTTGCTTTTTGAACTTTATTTTTTATTCCTGTTCTACCCCTCCTCTTCTCTTTCAGGGACACAAAATTTCAGGCAACACTTGATTTGTTGGGTATTGTCTGGGAAGTGTGGATCACCACTACCTGATAGCTTTGGAGGCAGCTGTCCCCATTTGCTCTTATGTTTCTGTTATATCCTCTGGGCTTTGCTAAATGTCACCAAAACCTATGCAGGGAGCAGAACAGCCCCTGAAACTTTGGAAGCAATGTGTCAATATGAGTCAAAGCTGTGCTCTAATACCCAAACAGTACTGCCTAACTGGACATAATAGTTTGCAAACTCTGACAAGTAGGCCTTTTCAGTAGCAAAAATCTCACTGCTTTTGCTGAAACTGGGAGGTCTCATCTTGCGTCAGGCCTTCTTGTCATGTGCTCTAAGAAATGGGAAGCATCAAACTGGCTTAGATAAAGCAAGAACTGCTTTTAAACTGAAGCTTTGTTGTGGCCCAAAGAGTTTTTCCTTTCATTGCTTTTTCTGGTTTTATAGACCTGCGGCTTTGCTGTGCATCCTGAAGAATAAGGATCAAACTATCAGCAGCAAGGTACAATTCAGGCCTGCCTCAGCAAAGGTGGGAAAGAAACATTTTGATAGAAACACATTTTTGGTGCAGTTCTTGTGCCTGTGGTTTAGCCTTTGGGCTTGGGTGTGACCTTCTGGGCGCGGCTTCTAGACTTTCTGGGGTCACTAGGAGGGTGGTGCACACCAGCAACTGGAGATCATCAGCACTAGGAAGCGAGGATGAAGAGAGTCTTCAACTCCCTGCTTGTGCCCTGGTTTGCCCATATTTCATGGCCTATCTCCATCTGATCTGTACATTCCTGGTAGCATACCTCCCTGAAACGGTATACCTTTGTTTGTTTTGTGCTGTACTTTTCAGGAGGATCCTCCTTACTTAATGAGAGCAGTGTCTGAAGCCTGGCAGAGAGGAGACACATGCTGTGCTTTCCCCTCCACTCCACTTGGGCCATTCCTGGGCTTCTGCCATCTCCCAGAAGGAAAGGGCACGATGTGCTGTGCCAGCACAGGGGCCAGGCTGCTGGCAGCCAGGACCGGCAGCCAAAGGCAAGGCGTCACATCGTCGCAGGGACTGTAAATACACCACACATCTTTTTATTGTTGTGTCATAATCACAGTGTCTCTATAATGTAGTTTGTTTAACTGGATGACTTCAGTGCTAAAAATAAGTGGATCTTGCTGTTTCCAGGACAACCAGTATCCCAACGGCTTATCTCAGCGCCTCTCCTCTGTCAAAAGGATGTTCTAAACAGAACTGGCCATGAATATTAAAAATGAAGCATGCACACAATAAAGCATTCCCTGGGAAGAGCCCCATGTTTTAATGCTATATGTTATGCTAATAGGACAGTTGCCTCTCAGAGAAGTGCTTAATTCAAAAGCGGCACAGTATGGGGTGAGATTGCAAGTAAGCCAGAATGTAATGCGTATTCCTTTCTTCTCCTTTTTTCTTTTTTTAAAATTCAGTCTCTCTCTGGTGCTTAGAGTGGCTCACTAGGTAGCACTTTCTGTCTCTAGCCCAGAAATCCATATATTGAAACCTTGCATGTGTGTTCTGAGCCCACACAGTGAGATGGCTGCAGGGGGACAGAGAGCTATTGCCTGGCAGGTGGTACCTGGTGGCAGGGACAGCCTGGCTGCCTCTGTGGGCATGAGGGTACTGGTGCCTCTTATACTGAGCCAGGGAAGAAACAACTTGCACAAACAATGCTTGGCTTTTCTGAAACCAAAATTCAGCTGCTCTTCCGAACAGGAGTAGAGATGAATTGCTCATTTAGAAGAGTCAGGGAGATTTAAAAAAGCCTCCTAGCAAGGAAATGGTTGCATTATTACATGTCTGCATTCCTCCAGATTTTTATTCTCTATTCCCTCTCAAACAAAGAAAAAAGCCTTGAAGAAAAAAATCAGAAGAAGCCTAAGGAAATCAAAGGGTTCATTATTGACCTCTGCATCTGGACAAAAAGAAGGAGATAATTTAGCCAGTAGGATGGGTTTTCAAGTACAGGCTAAGTGGAGACTGCCTTTTGAGCAGTAGAACTCTTGAAATAACTGGTGAAAGCCATGTCCAGATCATAGGTCTTGAGTAAAAACAATTGGTTCACTATTAATCAAACAGTTTGAGTCCATGATTACAAAGAAATGCTCAGTACTACTGACAAAATATGGCACAGTCTTATACAAAGACAGCCACCTCAGCAAATGCAGCCTCATTTCTTCCAATAGTATTTACTGAAAGAAAATAGTAAATTAGTTTAAAAATATTGCCCATTTATTTCTATCTCTTGTTATATTTTTAACAAAACTTTCTATTTAACTGAAGGCACATTTATGCAGTAACTGGCATGAGGGCAGTGAGCTAGACTCTGAGATATTATACACTGACTAGGTTTCACTGCCCAGAATTTAATTTTAATCAGATGAGGATCAGGCCTATTGTTAGGAGACCTTCTGAAAACTGTCAGTTGTTTATGAGAGCTGACAGCAAATACAACAGTTCAATCCTTATGCGCTGAACCTAAAAATTTTCAAGGTGACTGACTTGGCTGCAGGACAACTGCCATTTTATGAGGTTTGTACAGAAGGCTTCAGAAAAGAAGTGGATCCTGAGCTCCCACTGAGACTTATTGTCTACTTCTTAATATTTTGTTGTTTTAATTTTTGCTCTCAAAACTGATTCTGACTCCCTATGGATATTTAATCTTCTTCAGGAAAACAACGTAGCAAAAATATGTGCCCTCCTTTGGTCTGAAAAATATAGACTGTGAATCTCATAAAAACAAAGTGACTGAATTTTTCTGATGCATTTCAGATTTGTAGCTCTAGCCCCAACCAGAGCTCAAAATGTGAAGGTATGTGAAAAATAAGGTTACCTGGCTGCTTTAAAATGTCAGAAAAGGCAAATTCCAGGGAGGTGCAAAGTCCTCTGGAGGTAATGCATATCTCAGCTCACTGAAAATATCTTACCTTGGCAGGTTGTGTCATGTCAGAGTAAATAATACTGAAATTCATTAAAGAATCTAAAGACTGGATCTGTCTTCAATAAGGAAGATCTGTATCACACCACTATTCCCTTTTATCTGCGTCACTGCATTAGAGGGCAATTCTTCTGAAAACCTCAGAAATGTATTCCTGGGAACCCTAAAAAGCTACAGTTCTGGGGAGATGACTTGAAGGGACATACTTGGTATAGCCCAGGCTGAGAGGGAGATGAACTTCACGCTCTGAAGTGTCATTCCACNGGGGGGGAAATAAGGGAATTGCAGATATTGACACATCATAGGTGACAATGGTAGGAGGGTACAACTTTGGGCACAAAACTATTTTTTAACATGCAGACAAAAATGTCTGGTGCAACGTCTATTGTTTTCAGTAAACTTCTCTCACCTCAGAATAAGAGAGAGGTTGACACTCTGGTTCTACTGCAGCAGCAGGACCATGGCAAGAAGAGGTATGTGCATATGC
>VXBQ01006845.1:160344-293195 GCA_013400175.1 Phainopepla nitens | reverse complement strand
CACACATGCAAGCACACACATATATGAATATTACTACATGAATACAGAGGGAGTCTCAGCAACCCTGTGAGAGCCAGTCAGCTTCAGGAGGGACCAAGCAAATGAGAAGAAGGAAGAAGAGGACAAAGGAGGAGACCACATTACATCTCATTCTGCCCCTCCTGTGTCTTGCTGAGATTCAGGGAGATTTGAGACAGCCTATGTTCCCCCATTACTGAGCGAACACCCTGTTCCCTCAACTGAGATATTAATAACATCAACTTGCTTTTTTGGCATTAAGGAAAGAAATGCAGATGTTGACTTGAACTGACAGCCCATCAGGAAGCCTTAAAATCCCCCAACTTTCTTTAAAGGGGAAACAAGGTTTGCAATTAGTGAACTACAGCAGGTTTAAGCATCCAATTGCTATTAATGCAATTACAGTTAAGGTTGTGATAGTTCTAGCATCTTCTTGAAAACTCAGACCTCCATTTAATTAGGCCATTCAGGGCTTTTTAGATACTGCTTCCAGCACTTAGCTAAAGGAAACATGAATTGTGGATTGGAAATCCTGCAGATATGGCTCATGTGCTCTGAAGTGTGACTGTACATGTGTCTGGGGTGGGACTGGAAGGTATTTGAGACACATTTTGGTATGTCCTGGAGAGTGCATAGTTTGGTGCAGCAGAGCAGCAGCTTCAGGAAAGGCGCTGCAGTGACTCTGCTGTGCAAGTCAATGCTTACACCTAAATACTGGGTTAATGCATCTGACAGGAGCAGTGTATAATAAAAAGACCATCTTAATACTGCTGTCTCCAGTGCTTGTGCTGCAGGAACACATGTTGGCTCTCTGCACCTTGCATATGGCAGACACTTTAAAAAATACAGTGGTTTAACAGGTTCTACTGTTTCCATCTAAATTCCTTTTCTCAAGGGTAAGAAGTGACCCTTTGAGTCTTTCAGCCTCAAGTAGCAAAGAGCAAATCAGTGTCCACCTCAGGCTGCAGCCTTTATTCTCTAGCCAGGCAGCACTTTGAGTTCTTTCTGCTGTTCTGGTTTGAAAGCAAAACCAGTGAGACTCCAATTCAGAAATACAATTTAATAGAAAAAAGTAAAATACGTGCAATAATACAAAAAAAAAAAATCACCGACAGAGTCAGAATACAACCTGACACCCTGCTAGTTAGGGTGGTAGTAGAAATCCAGATGAAGTGGTTTTGCTGAAGTGGCAGTCCTGTAGAAAGGTCTGGTATCTCTCATCCTCTGGAAATCAGTGGGCAAGCACTGCCTATTCTGTCCAAAATCCCAGATTATACCCAGGTGGGAATGCTTGGCTCCTCCCCCTGGGCAGAGCATCTCACAATGGGATGATGTCATTTTATCAGTCATGTGGTAGGCCCTTGATTGCCCATTAAACAGAAATGGCTCCAGGAGGGAGTTATCTATGACTCATGGGGTAAGGCATTGATGGCCCATTAACAAGAGATGGTCCGGGGGAGGAGACAAGAAAACACTGCCCCTCCTGGTTTCAACAGCTCATGAAGATGGGGATAGAATACATATTTTTGGGCACATATTTACATTGTAACCTAGGACATCTACACAGTCACTTGTTTCCACAAAAACCATAGGAAATTGAGAACTCTGTGACCTGGGACTAGCTGAGCTCAAGTGTGCCCCGGGTTCGGTGATTCAGGCAGAATGACAGACGGACAGAAAATAGTCAGCTTTGCCATCAATTGCATGAAATTTTGTGTGCAACAGCCTTGTTTTTCTTATTTCTTTGTCAGTAAAATATGTTAGAGTGTTTTGAGTCTTCCGATGCTTAGGCTGTGCCCACCATCCACAACTTCGTCTCACCCATTGTCCTTTAGAGCGAAATCAGTTCACAGAAGTACTCTCAAAGGGTGGCTAATATTTGGGCTGAGGGCTTCAGTACATTTGGGGTTAGGACCCTGGCTGTGTTGCTGACATGATTTATAGTATTCGCTGTTCATGTTGAAATGCATCAAGCTGTACAAAAAGGCCATTCCATCCCTTCTCTCTCCAAATCATGTCTGAAGAGGTATTTTTGGCGAAGTATGCCAAACAACATACCGCTTAGCTGAAAAGATGGGACTTCATACATAGAAAAAAGATTCATTGAGATCACAGCACATACATCATAAATAGTATGCAAAATGCAAAAGAGAAGCTTATTTTATTCTATTAATCGCAGTTGAATTCTGCAATTATTTTCCTGTAGTAAGTTAAATAATTTTTAATATCTTTACTTGTGCAACATTTTATCTTTGTGCAGTCAGTCAGATAGGTAGAAAGTATGATTGATTTTTTTCTCTTTCTATATTGAGTACTAAGTAGAGGCATAAACGGATAAAATCATCATTGAAATAGAGACACAAGCAATATTTTCCAAAGCTAAGGGAAAGAGAAGCCAGCATATCTGCATTTCAAACAAGGTAGGGAAATTACAGTGGAAGACCTGCTCTAATTGTCGTTCCTGGGAAAGGGCAAAATGGAAATTGCTGGTTTGTTATTCAAGTGCATCACCTAGCACAGCAGGATCTTGTTCCTCTCAGAAATTCTCAGAGGCTACCAAGCAAACAAGTGTTCTTTGTCATTTCTATTCATTTTCCTGAAACATCTTCCATCCAAAGGCTTCTGAGGGCTGCATCCTGACCATGTAAGCAGAAACACCCTACAGGGAGGGTGCTCCATGCGTCCAGTGCCCTGAGCATCTGGACAGGGTGGTGGGATGGCACCCTGTGACAAGACGTGGAGCAGTTGTGTAACTGATGAGTTTCAGCTAGGTACTTGTGATGAGAGGTGGCCTAGCTAACTTGGCTGCTTCTGTTGTGGCTGTGTAGCCAGGAACATTAGATGTAAGAGTGTGCTTTCTTTCTGTGTGCTGCTGCAGATCTGCTCGCCCAGAAATGATTATTCATCCTATACTTCTGATTTAATTTTTTTCTTGATTAGGGCAGTTTTCAAATCCAGAGTAGCACCACTGGCAAAGAGAGTTTTGAGGGACAAAATTCCTCAGCTTTGATTATAATTTCTGTGTACTGTATGACATAAATATACACAGACACCCCCAAACACCTCCAAATATACTATCTGCTGTGAGGGTTAAAGGGGCAGCTTGCTAACAAAATTTTGTGATCACATTCTAATGAAAGGAATAAGTTCTCTAGAAGTTCCAAAGCACATGAAGCAGTTGCACAGTGAAATCTGAAGGCTACCCATCTCAAATGCCAAGGCCTTTTGTGCCCTACCATGCATGGCAGCTACCTGGCCACTCTGCCTCAGGAGCCAGCCTTGCCCACTTCCCAATAGAAATCAAGTTCTATCCAAGCAGGCAGGATAACATAGCCATGATAGCACCGCCTTGTGACAACACTACCAAGAGTTGTGAGGGGGAGCACCTCATTTTCTCCCCCTCCCTGAGTCTGCAAAGATGAAGAGGGATGTGGATATGGATACACAATGTTCTCATTGTCCTGGCAGCTGCACCTTGCTGTCAGGGTCATCACATTGGAAAAGAACCACTGACAAGCAGGAAGTGGGAGTCACACTGAAGACATGCAGGCCCTTACTGGTATGGTAAGGGAGTGGATCCAGGAGCTAACAACATGTTAAAAATCTGGAACACTCCTTTTATACTTGGTCCTGGAGCTGGGAAGCCAGAGTATGCACTCAGGCTATTGTCACAGCCCATGGAGTTGTAGTGTGGTGAGGGAACAGCAGTGTAGGGGAAAGCCACCCTTGAGAAACTGCTTAAAAAATATGCCATGAGATCAGAAGTCCCTGAGTCATACTTGAAAGCCTGGGCTTCACTGCTGAGGAGCATTTATAGGTTCACATCCAGGGCTGTGGTGGTGATTCCTGCTGCATGTGCTGTCTCTCTGTTAAAAGGGAGCTGTGAAGGGCAAGACCAGTGGTGTGCTTTGCCATTCCAAGGGATGTGTGTGATTTCACTTAATCACAAGTGGTGCAGATGAAAATGGAGGGTATGGACATGCCTGTGGTGTGTTGAGGCCTATTGGCAATCGATTTGGGGAAGCATAGGTTTCCAGATGTCTGCAAGTTCTGGTATGTGCCCTGTAAACCAAAGGTGCAATAGTGAATGAGGTGTCTGCTCTCAGTGCAAACATTTTTCCTACTTGCATTGTGCCAGGGTGCTTTACTGGCTTTAATCATCTCAAGGTAGAAATCCGGTGAGTAAAGTCTTGTCACTTTATGGGTTTGCCTGAAATTGAAAGAAAAGAAAATGTAGCAGACCAAAACCATTTAATCTGGAGCAAAGTTAAGAGAATGAGTTAATGAAAGAAAGGCAATTGTTTAAAGGTGTGAAACTGCAGAAGAGAGCCAAGATACAAGGGGTTATCCACAGATGTGGCCAAGTTAAACAAGACAAGCTGGTGACTCAGAGAGGCTCCACCTCCAGTGTCATTCATAAACCCAGCCTGTCCCTGGGCAGCCACTCAGCTTTGATTGCGTCCTGTTTAACTTGGCCTTTGGATGACTAACTCTTCTAAAAGCTGGCTTCTTGGGTAGGTATCACACCTTAAAACATCTGATCCTCTTTTATGAGTGCAAAATACTCTTTTATTTGATTTCTTTGTGCTGTCTGCCTGCATCATTGGGTTTGAGTCGGTCCTACCAGGGACAGGCATGTTTCTCACTAGCACAAAATGGTAGATCCAGAAGTGGCTAAGCTGACAGACTTGGACAAAAAAGTTTGTCTCCTTCTTTGCAGCATGCAGGCTTTAGCTGGCATCTGGAAGACAGTGGCAGAAGTTTACCAAAAAAACGCAGAGGGGAGTCCAATTTCAGGAGCGAGATCCAGATGCCAAGGCCTTGAAGGCTTGTGTCAGGTGATATCCTTGGGAAAGGTTGTTTTGCAGTGCTTGGTAGCTGTACAGAACAAGTAGTATCAAATATCATCAGCACCTAAGAAGTTGTTTTCTCTCCCAAGATTATGTAATAAAAATGAAGCAATTCATTTTCAGTGATATTTTCCATGAATTTATTGACGAGAGCTTCTATTAATAGCAAACAAAAAAGCACTTTCTGGAGATCAGCACCAACACTTGTACTACTCCCACAGTCTGCAAACAGTTTTGAGCTTTTCCAATTTTTTAAACTAAGCTGAGAAAAATGAGGAGCTTAGGAGTAACAAGTTTGGAACCTACATGGGATGTTGCCATTTTGTGAGTAGTTTGTCACCTCCTTCGGGTGGCTGCTCAGGCTCCTGGATATCCATATCTGAGCAAAATCCACTAGTACCTCAGACTGCAGGTGTTGAGCCACAGCTCTTAGGGTGGAGCATTGCCACTCTACTGCCACTGAGAGCTTGTGACATGGCTGACTGTGACCTTGTTGCTGCAGCTCAGTGGTGTTTGTCAGGTAGGTACTAGCTTAGCATTAAAGTCATCTTAGCCCTCTGCTACACAACTCAATTTATGTTGCCATGGCAGTGAGAGGAATAATCTTTGATTCACACTGATCTTGGCTCTAGAAACACTCACTGGCTTGATTTATATCAACATGGTGACACGGCACAGGCATGCTTGAGGTGACATTCAAGCCAGCCTTGCTTGCTGAAGGCTAGTCCTGTGCAGGCTCCTACTCACTCCTCTGCCTTCATGAGGACAGCCAGGGGCTGAAAGATGGCTTAGGAGCTCCTCATGCAATATTCTATCCTTGGGGTCTGACATAGCCTTCCTGGCTGAAGCCAGGTGCAAAAAATCCCCTTTGCTATGGGACGAGAGCTGCTGAGAGCCACTACTGCAGAAATGCTCCAGTATGAATCACCACAAGTTGCACTTGTGGAGGAAGAAGCAATGACAGCCCCTGTGCCCCATTCTCAAGTGGGAGCTGGAAGATTGCTTGCACATGATGCTGTCATTGCAGGAGGGCCAGCGTCGGTTGTCTGTCCAGCAGGCCTGGTCCATCCTGGTCCAAAGCTAAACCTGTGAAGGGTGACATCATGCAGGAGGCACTTTGACATGCAGCCTGCTAGCATTAAGCTAATTGTGGTAAAGGAGGAGACCCCGAGGCTGAGTTGATAAGGTGAAGAACACATTCCACTGTGGTAAATGAAAAGCCCTCAGCCACCTTAGGCTTCCTGTCACAGAGCTGCATGCTGAAAATGGCACAACAGTGAGATCAAGTACAGCCACCCCCAGGGTCTGGACTCTGCTGTCTCCCTGCCCTGGAGCAACTGGTATTTATGTTAGGAGCAGACAGCTGTAGAAAGCACAGAAGAACCCAGGGTCTGGTTCTGCTGGGGACTGCTGGGGACTGCTGAGGAAACCATTGCCACAGACTGAGGCACCCTTGCCCTGGGGAAGGGTGTGAATGGCTCCGAGTCCTGCCCTGAAGCCCAGCTTGCTTGTCCTGGTTCCTGATTTGGGCCACAGTTTGCATGTAATTCCCTTCTTCCACCCTTCTTCCATGATGATTATCAGACGCCTCTTTCCACAGCTTATCAGAGTAGGTGCTGCTCTTTTTTCCAGGAGGTCTCGTCTAGTACAGAGCACTCTTGTAGGTGGAAAGCTTGAGGAAAGCAGCCCTTCCCTTGTGTCACTTTCAGATGTCAGGCTGTGACATTTTTCAGTCATGACATTTTCAGGCTGTGAGATTTTTCAGTCATGGTGCTCAGGAGCTGAGGACCAAGAAGGATTGATAGCTCAGCTGCTCTGGAAAACAAGTCCCCACATCACTTATGCTGGCATTTGCCCTTCAGGAGAGGATGGATGTGTGCTAAGGATCCTGCCATGGGCAAGAGAATGAAAGGCCAGCAATGTCTCAGGCAGTCTGGGAGGCAGAAGTTCAGATCTCAAGAATCAAACTAAAACAAAACAAGCAAATAAGAAAATGTTGCTTTGGCTTCAGCCAGGAACCCAGGACAGTAAACAGAGGAGGCTGGAAAGCCAATATGTTCTACCCTGGGGGAATCAACTTTGCTCGCACCAAAGAGAAAGAAATGAATATAAAATAAAGAGCAAAGATGAAAGCCATGTATAAAAAGCACAAACTGCCACAGCCATGATTGGCAGTTTATGTATTATATTTTATAGCATTCCTCTTCTCCTCCCTCCATATTTCCTTTCTCCCCATTTCTCTGCTGTCAGCTCATACACACGCCTTGCGTTGCACAAATAAGTGCTCTGCTCCTCCCTCACTTCCTGCTCAGACTTCACGCCACTCCTTCCCAAGTTCACAGACCACCCCACCATCCTGGCTGCATGCAGAAGAGACAGCAGGTCAAGGTCTGAGTCGTCACAAGTCCACTGAAAAGATTTCCTGTCATGTGCAAATAAACCCAGATCCTCTCCTCTGACTTATTTGGTTTTTACTGAATCCGGCCAAATCACGATTTCCCCCTTCTCTTTCAATAAACAATCAGCCCGTGTCAACTTGATTACGAGCTGCTGATGCAGCATTGTTGAATCCAAGCCCTGCGTGTATGTTTTGGCAAAAACAGCGCTATTTTCAGCTAGGCGTGCAAGGTGGCTTGCCAAGAGGCTCAGCTTTCCCAGCAGACCCAAGGTGGGTTGGAGGCAGGGCTCCCACTGGCTGCCTGGGCAACAGGACCAGGGGCCAGGTCTGCACAGCTCTGCACTGGCACTCCTGGCACGGCCTGCACCACCTTGCTGCTCCTCCTGAATTGATCCAGAGTAGGATCCCAGCAGGATCAGGTGCACTGAGCAGGGAGAGCACAAAGAAACCCTGTGCCAGTTCTGACCACTCTGAGGGCAACCACTGGGCATGTCAGCTCCCAAGGAGGTTTACTTTGCCTACGTGAAATTTGTAGAACCCTTTTATCTCTATGTCCAGTGTATGTTCCTAAAGTAGGAGCTTTGAGAGCCCTCAGCTGTGCAGAAGTTGAGGGATAGGATTTACGCTTTCTCCACACCAGGGCAGGTACCCTCCAAGTCAGCTTGTTTAAACTCAGACAGCACAGCCTTCATGTCGTTCCTCTCTTTAAAGGGTATTTATTTCTTTCCAGGGCAACGGCATATCCCTATCCTCAGTTTTCCTCTGGGGCCACTCATGCTTTTGGCATCTATTTTTCCTGTTGCTGTTTTCTTTTGGATGTTCTGTTTCCCATGGATTTAGCAGCCATAAGGGCCAGGTGTGTGAAATAAAACGGTGAAGGCACAGACACAAAAATGAAGGGTAACAAAATTTGGGCAAAGTGACTTCCCACTTCTCTCATGACATCCTTCTTGCAGAAGTCTCTTTTCCCCATGTGGAATGACAAACTTGCTCCCCACTAATGTTGACAGCATGCAGATTCACAAACTGGCTGCCTATAACATCCCTTTTTTTCCTAACCAAATCCCCTTTTTTTTTTTTTATGCCGGCAGCAATGTTGTAGCAGGACAGCTCCTCAGGAGGTTTGCGGTGGGCAGGGCTGGCAGCTGCTGGGTGCGGGCAGTGGCAGACCCTGCTGGTGGAGAGCTGTGCAGGGGTAGCCATGCACGTGTGTACCTGCGAACGAGTGCCTGGCTGTGCCGGGACTGCCTGCGCCTGTGCTGCGTCTCCTCTCGCTGAATTCCAGAGGCGTTACGTGTCCCGCGGAGAGAAGGAGCTATTTATGCCACAGGCATAAATAAATCCACCGAGCGTTTGCAGTAACACAGGTTGCTCAGGGCCTGAGCTCAATCCCACTCCGGACAGGGACAAAATCTGCCTTTGGTGGGAGGTGGGTGGGGGCCATGGTGCACGGATGCTGCTGGGAAGGCCACAGGGGCAAACATACAGGCAAGGTGCCTGTTGTCTCCTTATTAAGTGGTAAGTTGTGTTAATTGCTTGTGACTGCTGGCATAAGCCACGGGGATGTATTTCGCCTCCTCATTACACAAGAAGCTTGAACCAGTGAATGTTTGTGTATGGTTGAGACAAACACACAAGCACCTCATCTTGTGTGAAGGTTTGACTCAATAGAAAGCAGTGGGTTATTGGTTCATGACAGACATGTGATGCAATTACCAAAATGAATTTTTAAAATATGTAGTTGCTACACATTCAAATAAATACACATTGTTATCCCATGTTTCAAAGGAAGGGGTTGGTACCACTGCCTTTATCAAGGGCAACAGGATGCCACCAAGTAACACCTCCACAGAGCTTACATGACTTGGTAGCTGGTGTTCTTTAGAAATACCTGATACAATTTATTCACTGGCCTATAGATACATATGATGTAGGTATTCAACAGATGCGCTAAAGTCAAGGGAGAGAAACATGCATTTCTGTGTATGGGTTGTCCCAAACTGGAATGCACCTCTAACATTAGGCAAGTGAATTGCACTTTACTGGTGGCTTCTTCTTTCTCTTGACTCTGAAGGGACTCCCGAGCTCAAGTTCAGACATAACATCGCCAATTTGAAAATGTGCATGAAGCAATTTTTTTCCTGGTCTTTCCTGGAAGAGTTTGATGACCGTAAACTCATGACATGCAAAACCTCCCTCATTTTTCAAACCTGCCCTTTTTTTTTTTTCCATCTCTTTGTTGCCTGAGTGACACTCTTGTATTCTGGCTGATCCACCACTCCCCTGGCTATTTCCCAGCATGAAATTGCTCTCAGTGAGTGATGAATGAGTGCTCTGCCTTAACTCCGCCAGAGCAAAGGGCACAGCTACCATACATGCCTCAACTTTTGGAGTATGATGGATTTGAGCTCTTACAGAAATCTTTATTACCTCTTCTTCCTTACCCTTGGAACTGAACTTCTTGGGGGCAGTTTTCAGTTCAATTTACTTTCTTAAGAAATAAAAAAACCCCGTGAAAAGTCAAGAGTGGTTCTGTTACAGTGATTATAATTTGGTGTAAAACCCAGCAGTGAGGTGAAATGGGCTATTCAGCCAGGAGAAGAATTGCTGGACAAACAAGGAAGGCAGTGGCATTCAGGCTGCTTTCAGTGCAGCCGTGGAACTGCACCCATGGCAAAAGCTGTTTTGGAAACAAGCTGGCTTTACAGCTCCTGTAATCATTTGCTCATCACTGGAACTTGGTTTACAAAATCTGGCACACTTTTTAAAAAACAAACAAAATTTTAAAAAAGAAAAAAAAAAGAGACTGGTCTTGTTTTCTGTTTTTGTAATAACAACAGAACCTACCATAAAAAAGGAAACAAAGTCCTCTGATATTTAGTGACAACAGCTCCTTAACAAAATCTGGATGAAACTGTTGCTCTTCAAAGTTCAGAGGCAGGGTTACAGTGGGTGGAAAGCAAGTGAAGAAGGCAGCTGTAAAGGAAAAGCATGACCAGGCTAAAGCTTTAGAAGATGTCAGATCAGTTTTTGGCACAGCTGCTGATCTTTTATGGGACTGTGGCCCTCCTCTGTAAAGGTGAAACAAATTTTGAAGCTCTTTAGGGTCTTATGTCAGGAACAGTCCTATGTGTGTTTGAATGGAGGAAAACTGGCCCTGGAGAAAGGTACTGTGGCTGAAGGTGGGTGCACAGGGCTTATGCTGTAACCAGCAGAAAGCTGCTCATGTTTCTCCAAAATGCATTTACAAAGGTTTTGCATGGCACATGTCTAAAAATATGGGTGCAATTTTGCCTTTCCCCCTCCAAAAATGAAGTGCAAGGGTTGTTCGTGTGTAGAACTGGATTTTAATAGCCATAAGCACCCAGGATTTGCGTTTACTGCAGTAGAAGTGGGAAAGAAGAGGAGCTTGAAGCACAAAGGGACAAGGAATGAGCAACTATGAATCTGAAGGCAGACAACACATTAACATTATAACATGATGGTATTAACAAAGCCCTGAAACCCAGTCTCACCTGGTAACTGGGAGCAGATGCCTATGACAGGCTGATCCTCCTGGCCATGCTGTGGAATTGATGGTGCAATTGCTGCAGGACTCAGCCGAGGGAGGATGCTAACACCATGGGAGGCGGAGGTGCCAGAGCACTGCTGATGTGAGCACACAGCGGCATCAGCGTCAGTGCTTTCTCACTGCATGAAAGTACCTCTGCTGCAACAATGTGTCTGCGGATCCTCAGCAGAAATTTTGCGTCCAGCGCTGGCAAGACAAAATACCACAAATGGATTAAGTTGTCGCCCTGCTCATTTATTTTCATACACACCATGGCTATCTTGAACAAATCCCATCCTGTTTAAGATCAGGGGCTGTGCTGCTCATCCTCTGTGTTAAAACTAGATGAACTGTGTCTAGCCTTTCATTTAGCTAAGAGCTGAGCTTCTGGACAATGCATCAGGTGCTAGCACATTCTCAGCTACACTAGTGGATTTGTGAAACTGTATATTTAGCAAAGGGTTCAAGAGTTGCAATCAGGGGTAGGTGACTTCCAGGAGGCTGTGCAAAGAGTTTGGGGGTGAAACTTCTCCCTACTCCGAGGCTGAGGCAGCGGGGCCAAGATATTTTCTTGGGTCTTTATTCAAAGCAGTTCAAAACTCTTGGTCAATAAATCATAGAATGGTATGGTTTGGTTTGGAAGGGACCTCACAAATCATCTAGAACCACACCCTGCTCCCATGGGCAGGGACAGTTCCCACTAGACCAGGTTGCTTGGGGCCCCATCCAACCTGTTCTTGAATGCTTCCAGGGGTAGGTCAAGCATCACTTCTCTGGGCAACCTGTTCCAGTACCTCACTATCCTCTGAATAAAGAATTTCTTCCTAGTATCTAATCTAAATCTTTCCTCTTCTGGCTTAAAATATTTTCCCCTTGTTCTATCCCTACGTGCCCTTATAAAAAAAGTTGCTCTCCAGCTTTCTTGTAGGTTCTTCATCACAAGACAGGGCTTTATGTTTGGCTGTCCAGTGTTTACGACTTCCAAGAGTCTGGATATTCTGCAAATCAAGTTTCTGTATGAGAATGACACCTTTTGGCTCACAGCTGTGGCTGTCCTCGAGCTCTACAATGATGGGTGTGGAGAAAGAACTGAGTAGTGAGTAACCAAAGTAAAGTTGGCACCTAAGATGAGTTTAGGTGAGTTAATGCACTATTAATGTGCTGTCAGGCCCAGACATATTGCTGCTGAAGTTCCTTGAAATACCTTACATGCTTGGCTCTCTCCCCAGCCAGTGGTGTGAATGCCAGCCACTAGGGACAGAGTTATGGACTCATCTTGTCACCCCTGACCTTCGGTTTCCTAAACAACTGCCTGGTCTCCAGGAATTGGCCTCCTAGGGAAGGGAATAGAAAAGAGCATCTTAATTGTACCCAGCCTTGCTACTCTGCTAACTCAGATGTTTTTGTTAATTGGCGCTGTTCTAATCAATACCCTTGTTTAGACAAAGGCAGGGAAGGAAAACGTTGAAAAAAGCCCTGTTTAACAAAGAGCACTGATGGACTAGCTAAGCATCCTTCCCTTAAAAACTAGTCACGAAATGAGCAAACAAGGCAAGAACAACAATCTGATTCTCATGCAAATTTTTGCCGGCTAATGATCATTTGCATACCCTAGGCTATCACAAAGTACCTCTTTAGCGCAAAGCATTTTGCTAATCAGGACTGGTCCTTTCCACCCTTTCCTGTGCAGGTGAGTGTATTTGCCTGCAGAAAGGGAAACTGCATTTTGCAGCCTGTATCGAAAGAAGAATCTCAGCCTTCAGAGGAGAGCACCAAATTCTCTCGCAGTCACACAGTACCTGAGAAGAGCAAGGAGAGTAGCAAATAACTTGCTAGAGATCATCCAGGGAAACAGCAGGAAGGTTTGAAACAGTTCACCAATGTCGTGTCACCCTCTCAAATGTCTCTCAAAGCTGGTCTAAGGGCATCTTCTGAAGAATTCACTGGGATTTTTTTGCTTCGTCTGAGATGTCAGGATGGTACAACTTCATGGCTCCAGAGCTTCTGCATTTGGAAGCCAGGTTTGGTATCTGAATTATTCCAAGTCCACTCATCTCCCCTGTGTCTGACTCCACGTGTACCTTAACTCCCTGTCTCCCATAGCCTGCAAAATATTGGCTTCCCTTCAAAAGCAGCCAAGTCAGGGTGCAATATATGTTAGATCGGTGAAAATTTGTAACAAACTCTTGCTTTAGTTGCTTGAGGAATACTTTTTAGGACTCTCAAACTGGTGTCAGCACGTCTCACTGGGAAATGTGAAGGGTGATGCAGACAGCAAAAAGCTGAATGGAATTTATAATAAATGTTTAATAAATAATAAATAATAAATTTATAATAAATGCTGGGGTTTACCAAAGATGCTAAATGACAATAAGCAGAGAGCCACTCCAAAGAGGTGCTCCCAAGGATCCAGTTCACCTGCTTGATTCCAAATATGTAGTTTCCCATTTGGTAGAGTTTTTATGATGTGCATAATGGAGGTGTAATTTAACAGTTACAGGAACAGAAACCCTAGCAGTGATGAATTATGCCAGTCTTGGGTCAAATAGCCACTCTGTGCCATGTGCCAGCAAAGTGGTAAGGAACAAACTCTTCCCCAGAATGGCTCATCACACTGTGAGCTCACTGAGCAGTGTGGGGGCAGCATGAAGAAGTTATTAATGGGATACCATGTTGGCTTCTCTCCTGAGGATCAGTGTTAAGGCTGTGGTGTGGGAAATTGTGGCAGTGGCATTGATCCACTTGTCCTGGGTTTCAACTCGTGCAACCAAGGATCAGGAATGCCCCATTATATTGCAATGTGCAAGCAGAGGCAAGGCTCCTTAGCGGAGGGGGCATTTGTTTTTGGCCATTACTTGTTCTGTTCTCAAGGACCTCATCCTGACAAGTGTGGGAAGCAGAATCCTCTGCTTCTCTTCACCTCTGTCTGCAGCTCAGGGGCAAAAAGAAGTGAGAGTGGCACGCTAAAATCCTAGGCTTTGCTTTGGGCAGGTTTTTTCATAGGTCTGTTCCTGATGTAGAGCCCTATGCCTGAATGCTCCCTTCTTCTCTCACAAATGACATCCTCTAGTGTCTTGAAGGGGTTTTTCTGTCTTTGTGGTGGCAGTGATGGGTGCTGGCTGCATCCAACTCTGAGGGAAGCAGGTGCTGGCTCAGAGCTGCCCATCTCCAAGCCAGGGTGCCCTTGGCCAGCATCACCCTGCTGCACTTCCCTCTGAATCTCAATGAGCACCTTGGGATGTCAGGGGCAGATAGATGCATTGATTACTTGGATCCTTCTTATTTTGGGGCATGACAAGCAGTTTATTTCCCTCCTCTCCTTTCATGTTCACACAATGCTATACACTGATCTCCCCTGCACACATTTATCTGCCAGGCAGGGTAATAGAGCGGTGCACAGGGAGTCTCCCAGGCTTTTGTAGGGGTTTGGTATTGCTGAGCTGTGAATACAGGGAGAGGCAGCATGTGTAGCTAATCCTATGATACAATAACCAGTCCTCCGTGGTGGATGTCAAATTAACTAAATGCATGATTGTTTATTGTTTGCCTGTGTAATGTTGTGTGTGGGACTTGGGCCAATTTGGAAATATTAATAAACATGACAGCATTTCAGTAATGCACCAGACAGAATCCTCCCATTGCTCCCAGGAACACTAAGATGATATGTTCATAGATGGAATGAAAGGGAGTTCTCTTCTGAAATTAAAAAAAAGGGCTTTCTAGTATCTAAGCTAAATAGCAAAACAGTTCACTAGGTTATTTACACTGGCACACTCTAGCTGCAGGTGGGTTCATTAGCTTCTCTCTGATGTAGCAAAATTAGATCAGTGTAAGGAACAAGGAAGCTGACATTAGCCTGTGCTGTCACTGAAAGGACTGCTTGTCTGTGAGGAGGAATGGCTAGTGATATACATGGCATTTAGCTCAGGCAAAACTGAGCAGCTCATTTTATCTCAGCCTTTTCTCCCTTATGGACCAGGAGACTTTTGGCTGTGGCTCTTTTTTTCCTCTAGGACCCCCTGTGTGGTGGTATACCTGTGCTGCCAACACTGCAGAGGTGGATATTGAAAAGTAACCGCGTGTGAATGTTCATTTCCCAGAACCAGTCTATTTGACCTGCACCAAGCAAGATCCTTCCTGCCCTTCCAGCTTGAGTCTGTGACATCACAACTTTTTGGTAATGGCCTATTAATCACCTACTGCCTGATGCTGTGAATTCTGTCTGGTTTCCTCCAGGATACTTCATCATCTGCAGGCAGGTCTTGGACCAGGCAGGGATGCCTCCATCCAAGCTCCTCCAGATGCCGGTGCTCCGAGCTTTGCCAGAACTGCATGATTTCTGTTCGTGCCATCAGACTGGGATGATGAACAGCTTGCTTGTGAGCACATGGAGTGCAAACCCTGGCGAAAACCTGGCTCAGAGCCCTGGCGTGTGAGCGTCCTCACTGCCGTGCAGAGCTGCCATCTGGCAGGTGGGACCTGGTGTCCTCACCACTCCAGCTTCCCAAGCCAGCGGCTTTTTTACTTCCTTTTAAATGAAAACAAATGTTCACTTCAGCCTATGGATGATGCAGCCCATGGCTACCAGCAACATCTCTTTGTGCAGGGGTTACTGGGATGAAGGAGCTTAACTGCACACCACACACTAGCCAAAAATAGCCCTAGTGGGTCAGCAATGTAGTCTTTGCAAGGGAATGCAAGGAAAAAACCAATTCCACCTCAGGGAGCAACCAGGCAACCAGGCTGCAGTTTGTGGTGCAAAGCACACTACAAACTGCTCTGTGTTGGTGGGTGCAAGGTGAGGCACAGTCTGTTTGTCCCTATAGTTCTCTCTGCTGCATCCCAGGAGCCATGTGGGATCCCACTGGTGCATTTTGCTGGAAAGGGGCTGTTGTGCTTTCCACTTCCTCACCTGTGAGACTTGCACTTTGAGGACTTTGTGTGGTATTAATGCGATGCACCTCTTTCTTGGTTTTACTGGCTTCATGGGAAAAAAAATACAAGAAAAATCCAGTAAGGTACAACAGGACAAAATTTGGATGAGGTTTGTTTAATCGTAGTGACCAATTTTCCCTACTGCCAGTTATGTGTCCTCATACGTTCCTTCTCCATCCCTTTCTTACAAGTTGGTCAGAACTTGTGCTCAGGAGCAGCCTCCAGCTGTGCCATAGGATGGTTACAGAAGAAAATAAGAATATTTGAGCCTGAACCCAAATTTCTGATAAGAAGAGCAACTGCCCCTTCTGGCTCCCCTTGTTCATTCCCTTCAAGACATAAGAATGGTCCTGGATGGTATAAATGAAGAGAGACTGCAGCAGCTCCGTTTGCAGCTCAGGGTAGAGAATCTAGGCAAAGCTCACACACAGGTTTCTGGAGGGATCACATCAAAGCGAGGCAGTGTCAGGGGCTGTGGCTGTGGTACACACCTTGCAGGCTGCAGTGGCATCGTGTGACTTTACCACTTGCAACTCCTTGAAAAATGCTGCCAGAAGAAGAAAGCCTCCTTCCTTTTCCCCTCAGCACTGATGAAGCCTCCAGGGAGTCACTTTCCAGCATGGAGAGTGCCATTTTCCTCCAGCAGTTTGCTGCAGGGATTTATCAGCTTTTTTGGTTGTCCTGACACATCTGCCCCTTCAGCACTCTCACCAAGGGCCCATTAGCCCTTTTCTGGTATCATCACCTCACAGGTTCACACTGTCCTACTTTTCCATGAGGAAGGCAAACTTCAGGCTATGAGAATTCAGGCTGCAGGTCCATACACAGTAGGCACAGCTGTTTTCCTTGCTTCTACCATAACATGGTTTTTTAATTTTATTGAAGAGCATTTTGTTGGAATGACTTTAACTTCCTAATTGTCTTCATTGTCTGGGATCATCAAACCCCCCTCAGCTCCCTGCCTGTCTCATAGTCACCTGCAAATTCTGTCAGTATCAATAGTTGTTCTTTCCAGATCACTGGAGGAAGATGCTGCAAAGTGTCAGGCCTAGAAGAGGTCACCCGAGAGAGCTGCACCAGAAGTGCTCCTGTGTGTGCCACCTCCATTAGTGCCTGTCCACCATCCAGCATGCATTAGTCCACCATCCAGCCCCTCAGCTGCTTTATATGTTGTCTGGAGATGTTGCAATATGTTCATTCTCCCCCAAAAATGCTGTGTGGTGCCTCACCCAGGGATTGCCTCCAGGCAGCTACAAGTATCAGTGACGTTTTATAAAGCCAACAGAAAATTAAATGAGACCTGTTTTCTGTGAAACTCTGTTAACTGGCACTGATGCTTTCACTCTTTTATTTTTGTTATGCTTGAATCCCGTGTCATCTTCTCTGCTGTTTGGTCTGGGGTTCATGTCAGATATTTCCGCCTTGTCTTTTTCAAAACCTTGGCATACACTTAGACCTTTTCCAGTCCACTGGAAATTTGCTGGCACCCCTGGGGCTATTAAAAATGAATGCCAACAAGCTAAACATCTCCCAGACAATTCTTTAAGGACTTCAGGGTATGAGTTATCTGCACTTTGCAATTTAAAATTGTCTATCCCAAACAGCTGTTGTCTGTCATTCTTCTCAGTGATGCACTGGAGAGCACTTAATCATCCTTATGTCATCTCAACATATCATCTATTTCTTTCCAAGTTCAGAACAAAAATATTAATCAAACTATTCTGCATTGTCAATAGCTGTTTCACCAACTCCATCTAGAAATGAGCTAATATTGTTGTAACGACTTATTTTACTTTTCTTAATGGATATCTTTATGGGAATTGTTGAATTTATGTATCTGCATGACAATTGGCCAAATGCTTCCTGAATTTTGAATATGTCTAATCAACATTGTCTTTTAGATACATCATTCGGATATATAATTTGCAAAACATAAATTATTCAGGACGTTTCTCAGCCACACAAAAGAAAGAGTTGTCTTGTCTGGGTCATTCATCTCACCTAGATGAGGGCTAAGGTACAAGAGCTGCTCTTTTCACTCTTACTAAGTCCAAGTTAATTGAAATGTAAAATATCCATCCCCACAAAATGGTGCTGCCTACAGAAAGGGAATGCAGCCTGATTGGAGAGATAAGAGATTATCCTCAGGTACAGGAGACAGATTTTGTTACTGGTTCTGTTACGAAGTCTCCTCATGCAAGTCATTCACCAGCCAATGCCCCAGCTCTCCTGCCCTGTGACTGGGACTCAGTGCTGCTTCACCTCCTCCAGGAAGTGCTCGGAGTCTGTGAAGAAGCATATGTTTCCTGAAAAAAGCCTTCTGCCATCAGGGGGCTTTAGAAAATTATTTAATGGACAGGATTAGCACTTGTTTTGTCCTTCTTTGGTTGCCATTTACCTGGCCATTCGCATTTGGAACATTTCATTTAATAGTGATTTACTTTTGGCTTGAAATTTCTGGAAAAGCTGTCCAGTGCAAAGCTAGGACTTCAGGGCAAGAAAACAGAATCAATACTTGTTGATCTTTTAATAAACTCTGCCCCCAGAGAGTAGAGTTTAGACCTTCACAACTTCCAGTCTCCTCCCTGTGAGTGAGTGGAGTAGGCGGAGAGGAAAGCTAAAACCAGGAGGGATCTGTATACAATACGTGATTTGTTCTTTGTGGAAAGACCAGCTTTGGTTCAGACTGCTCCAGCTGGTAAAACTTTCACTCTGTAAATTCAGTGTGAAACCAAATGTGTTTCTTGAAACAGATCCTTGGAGGACTTTCAAAGACGCTGGTAGGGTCAGATGTATCCAATTAGTAAGGGCCTGTGACAGCAGGCGAGAGCCCTGAGGGGCAGGGTGGGGAATCTTCACAGAACATCTTGCCTGCACCAGGCTGAACTTCACTGAGGTCACCCCGTGGGTTAGAGCACAGGGAGTTCATGGTGGGGTTTTGGTGGCAGAGCCTTCTTTGAACAGGGCTCACATAGGCAGTCATGTCATAGGCTGTCACCCTCACTTCAGCATCTATCTGCACACCTTCGTGTATAGTAAGGAAATGGGAATGGAGGGACATTTCTACTCCTAACATTTTTTAATGTTTCTGTCTTTGCTGGCTGCTGTTTTGTAAACATATCCCCTCACAAGGTTTTTCAGCTTGACTTCTCTTTAGCCACACTCCCTATCACCTAGGAAGGTTTTATCCCTTGTAGTATATCTCACCTCTTTCAGGAAAGCTCAAAAACAGGTTTAGAGTCCCTGCAGGCTATGAGTTCAGGAATCTGTCTTGGAGCCCAGTACTACTGGGGCACTAGCCCTGATACTTGACTCTAAGTACTATTTTTCTCTAAATCTTGGATCTTTGGGTCAGCTGCCATTACAATGCAAGGACAGTCCAAACTTGCTCTGAGTGTCGCTCATGTGCAAGGTCTTGAAATGTAACTTCTATTCATTACTTACAGCCTCCATTCTGGATTACTCACTGGTAAACTAACCAGGGAAAATTTCCCACAGAGACAACACCCAGGGCCTTTCACCTGAGAGGGTCTTGGGGCATTTCATAACTCACGTGTACACCTCTGCTGTGGAGAGGCAAAGGGGAGCCCAGGGCTCTGCACAGAAGAAGTGTGTGCGGTTGCTGTGGGCAGCTGGGCACAACTCCTCCTGCTGCTACAGAGCTTGGTAACAGCCACACAGAAGCAGAGATAGGCTTAACTGGTAATGCCCCAAGTGAGAACTAATGAGAGGGAAGGTGACCTTGGTTTAGGGGGTGAGACGGAGCTCTCAAGCAGCGTTGCTTCCCAATATTACTATGGGCAATCCCCAGTCATTTTCCAAGCTGAAAAAGGGAAAAATAACACATCCCTACTGAGTCCCGAAGGATGCTGGGGTGCTAGGCATAGTATGAAAAGACCTAGCCCTCAAAAGGAGGGATCAGGTTGAAAACTACATCAGAAACCAAATTATCCACATTTACTATCTGTGTTTAATTATCTGAATCTCATCTTTACCAAGCGCCAAATGTTCAATTACAAAAAAAAACACTGGCCAGGCAATTCCTCAGTCTTGTTCATAAGCAGCATTCAGGTGCTGGATGGTGAGCAGGGATGTACCTGAGCTGCCAGCAGGACTACTTTAGCAGCAGTATTAATTTTGCAACAGCTGCCAGTGATGTAGGAACTACTCCAGATGTGGGTGTTTATGAGCTGATTTATGAACTAGAGTAGGATCACAGCAGCTATGAACGCTATGGGTAAGGATGCAGAGGATGATGGCTGCCTCCAGCTTCAGCCCCTGTGGATGCACCCCACTTCTTAGCTTTCTGTCAGCAGAGAACAGGAGGGGGAATAAAAGTGCAGGAGCCCTTGAGGAAAGGATGAACAAGGCTTTGCATTTTAGATGGGCTTTAAGTTAGAAAAATAATAAAATCTGAGCATTTTAATAGAAAGATCAGCTCTAACGTTGGTAATCTAGACAGACAGCAGTGGGATGAGGAGAGACACAGGGAACGTTTGATGTAAAATCAAGGTCGTGCCCTGAAAATCAGACACAGACGTGGAGAGAGGTATGTGAACCATTAAAATGAAAGGAAACCTGAGATAGTTGTTCCACCAGCTGCCAAAGACACCACACTCTGTTTGTGCACGCTGGAACCTACTCTCCTCCACATTTGGCAACGTGGCAGATGCTGCATTGTGGTACCATCAGAGGAGAGGAAACCCAGGGGATAAACCAGAACTGACCTAGGAACATACTTAAAAAATTTCTTTCTACTCATTAATCTGATTGGGGAGAGAGGATTCAAAGCTCTCAGCGGAAGGGAAAGTCCTGGCCCAGGAGCTAGGGGACTGAAGCCCTCTGCTCACTTGCTGAGCTGGCACAGAGAGCTCCTCTTCTGCTCAGAGGCACCAGTGAGCAAGAAGGAGCTGCTCTGTCCTTATGTGTGACCAGGAACCAGTGTCTTTGTAGCTGTTGCAGAAGTCCTCTGTCGTTCTTTCTAGGAGTGCCAAGGCATTGCAGAGAGACCAGCAGGCCCTTTACATGCAAGTTTGTACATTTCTGGAGAAGCATGAAAGTTCTGCTCCTTCTCATTTGTTTATGCCCAGGCTGAATCTGAGAGACCCTGATGCTGATAGCATTTTTTTACTGCTGGTTTTCACCGTGTGCTGTAACCTTCATTATCCTTGAAACATCTGTTGTCACAGCACCAGCCTTCACTGAGCTTTCTGCTCTCGACTCCCAGCCTGGGAAACTGACTCCTCCAGGTCAGCACCTTGGTCCAGCCTCCCCACCACCCCTTGGCCAGCACCTGCCTCTGCTCCAGTGGGTGAGAGTGACAGGCTCCCGACAAGGACAAAGCAGACACTCAGGAGGGCACCTTGTACCCACCAGGCCCTTGCAACTGCATCTGGCCGGGACCTCCCACTGCAAGGACAGCAGTAGATGCTCTGGGAGAGAGGCACAGGCTGTCCACTGAGAGAAAGCCAGGCCTGCTTGTGTTTACATTACTGCAGGGATCACCCGGCACTGCTTCTAGATGCAAAGCTATGCAGTCAGCAGCAGAGTGGCTGAGCCTGGGCGCAGCTGGGGCTGTGGCCTTGTGCCACTGCCTCCTGCAGGTCTGTGCTCCCTAACATGGTGATGGACTGTCACCACATCCTAACAGCATGTATGCTTACCCAATCCCAAGCAGCTGGAGTGGAACAAGGTTTCCATGCCTGACTTCCAGATCAGACAATCCAAATCCATGTGCAAAAGGACCGAGCATGGGAGTGATAGCATTCAGTCACCACAGTGCCATCAGACACAGAGGAGGTACTCTTGAGACACTGAGCAAGTTGCAGAGTGTCATAAGGGCAGGAAAACCACTCCACACCAGCTGGGAACGTGCAGACACAGTCTTTGGCATGTCTTGCCTGGAACAGATTCTTTGGTACCAGGCCTGGGAGGCAGGAAGGTGGCAGGTGGGGAAGGTACCACCCTTGCACCTCTATAACTTCCTAAGTTTCTCATTTGTTACTGTGTGTCCCCATGTCTCAAGGAGGGCTGCTGGCTGCCTACAGCCTGAGGAAGTCTCCTGCATGGGAAGGCAGCCAGCAGCACTGCCTGCAGCAGAAGGACACACTTTTCCAATGAGCACCAGTATGAGATTTCTTCCTCTTTGTACTTGGTCATCTAAACAACAGCTCTGATTAAAACCAGGAGCTGTTGTACACTCTGCCGTGTGTGGACATCAGCCCAGCTATTTGAGCAACAAAATAAAAATTAGGATGCTTAACTCTGAGCATCTGTTTTCTTGCTTTGTTCTTTTTTTTTTAAATTTTGGCCGAGCCTCTGTGAGATTGGACCATTTTCCTGACAGGTCAGCACAACGAGATGCCTTAAAGCTTTCTAAAGATTGGTTCTTTTACTTGATGATGACCCAGAAAGCCACTGGGGATGTACAGTCAGCATCCACCCTTTTTGGGAAAGGAGAGGGTGGAAGGGGAGAGGCCATGGTTCTGATTTGCTTGGCTTGGTGCTCAGGCTCGCCGAACTGTGCCTTATGCTGCAGCCATGTGATTTGTGTAGCTGTGACAGAAAATCATAAATCAATCCAGTTGGGCTAGAAAAGTTCACGAACCCTTACTGAACTTTTGGACGAACATGGGTCAAGTTTCAGGCTCATAACGAAATCCGAAACCAGGCAGGCTTCAGAAGGATTTGCGTTTCATTGCAACCGTTTTGTAGAGCTTCACTTGAAAGGTGGTGGTCGGGAAAATGCTGGGTTTGGTTAAGGAAAATGGTGTTAGCATGAGAGCCTTTAAATAGAGCAAGGCTGACTTTATGAAATAGTCCTACAAACAGTGAAAAACGATTATTTTTGAAAACTGCCTCTTGTACAGCCAGGACTTATCTTCATTTCACAGAATTGTCCAGCATGGCTAAAACACCTGCTGGGAAGATCCATTTGAGCATATTTTCCAGATTTTCAGAGAGGCTTCAAATCTCTTATTCTTAAACCTATTAAATTGTGGTGATCTGTTTGAAAATGCTTGCTTTAGAAAAAATTATTTTATAGGCATGGAAGTTTCTCAAAACTCTTAATGCAATGCTAGCAAAAGGTTTCAAAGAGCATCGTGATTTTCAGCCAGCTCAAAAATCATCTCTATTCCTCCCTTAAATCTGATTGCAGAAATGAAGCCAGAAAGGGCTTCCTTTCAGGTTCATTATTGCTTTTCTCGTTGAGGGGGGGTCAGGTTCTCCTGCTGCATCTCCCAAGATGGCAGATATCTTCAGTGGATTAGTTTGAGTTCAGATTTTGAATAAACCTTTGCAGCGTTTCTTATTGCAAGCAGGCCAGGGCCGATAATGAGGAGATTTTAAGATCATAAGATTTCAGGTCCAGTTTATTTACCCTCTTCTATTTGAACTTTCAGGTTTCATATTTGCAGCCTTTTCCTTCCCAATGTGCAGGAGTGAGAAAGCTGAGATCCTTAAGCACTCAAGAGGCCATACAGCCAATTTCTCAGGAGAACAATAGAAACACACTGACCCTTTCAGAAAAAAAAGCAAGATTTGGCTTCTGTGCCTCCAGATGACCGAGTGAGGCTCTGACTCCACTGTGCTTTGTTTTTCACCCCTTCACACTACAAATCAGTAGAAGCCTTGTTATACTCTACAATTTGTATTTCAAATAAACATATTGCATACTAAGAAACTGCTATGGCTATTCGGTCCAGTGTTTTCACTCTTTAGGATGACTCTTGCTTTTGAATTAAATTGACCCTGGAGCAGATCCCAAATTAACAAAAATAAAATAAAAGCATGGGATTTCAGTCAGTTTAAACACCAGAGGATACACAATAAATACTGAAGCTTAAGCAGCACTTTGTGGAGATCTGTGTCTCTCATGAAGCAAATTGTGCTGGTGCAAACAGCTGACCTATGTGAAAAAGGACTGAAAAGGTCCAGTAAAATGGTGCAGTGCTCTCCTTATTGACAACTTGATTGTGATGATTCAGAGGAAAGGGCTAAAAAGGGGAGGACAGTGAAGTGCCTTTCAGGAAGGAATATTATGACTCTCAGATTCTGAGCAGTGATTCTTATTTTGCCTGGGAAAAATTCAGTTTGGAAGTTAAAGGGAATAATGAGCTGAAAATCTCTGAACTATGTACAGCTGTCCCAGCAAAACCAATGCTCTGGGCTAACTTCTGCTTCCAAGGAGATGGATACACCTTATATAGGCTGCTGGGGGACTGGACCCCCAGGATCAAGAGCAGCATCTTGGGGTGCTCTGGACCTTGCTGGACCATATCTGCATTCTTGAAAACCTTCCTTTCCATGAGTGTTCTATGGGCTCCCTCTCTGACCTCTGCCTAGTGCACGGACGTCCTGAGGGTCTGAGGTAAATCACACTGGGCTTATAGACTTACAGCTGAGTTTGGAAACTGATTTGTGGCTTTAAAATATGAGGTCTCAAATATGAGAACTATTTTACTCTGTCAGAGCAGTGGATTCAAATATTTCCATGCCAGAGGGACCCCAGGAGTAACAATGGAGGAGAAGTCAGAGAAAGCAGAGAATTGGGACTGAGCTTGATAATAATATATGGCAGAAAGACAATGTAGTTCCTCAAAGAGGACAAGGATTGTGAATTCTTAATGTCAGGAGATTAGGGACCAAGAAAAGCTGGAGAAAAGTAATCAGATGGAGAATATTTCAGCGAGATGTAAGGAAAACTTTTCTTATCAAGCCACACAATTACAAGTTGCTAAGAGTGTCATGAAGTTGGAGCAGGCTCAGGATGGCAGCTAACAGAGAGCTCTGCTGGCACATTATTCCTGCTGTTGGCACTTGACCCAGCTTACTGTGGGCCACAGCTTACCATAACTGCATTCAGCACTTCCCTAGCGCCTACAGCTGCAATGCCAACTCCAGGGCACTATACATGGTATCAAAAAATCTGCAAGTCATTGAAGCATTGGAGATTTGGTGGAGTACAGATGAAATCATTCTGTCACTGATGAAATTTTGCAAGGGCTGCCACAATGTTAGTGGTGTCACAGAATCGATCACAGGAGGGTCAAGGTTGGAAGAGACCTTAGCGAGTCATATTGTCCAATGCCTCTGTTCAAGCAGGGCTCTGTTCTACAGGAGGTTGTCCAGGACCATGTCCAAAAGGTTTTTTAATATTTCCAAGTATGGAGACTTTGCTATCTCCTTGGGCAACCTGTACATCAGTGTTATAAAATAGGCCTCCCACCTTTCATGCACTCTGTGCACACCTTATTCTTGGACAAGTTCTGCATGTAAGAGATCAGCACGTACTTCAAGCAAGGCCAAAGCAGAATACTCACTGGATGCAACTTTTATCCCAAAGCATCTGTGTTTCAGCACAGCAGCATGGCTAGGAGCTGCTACCCTAATTCACCATTTTCCAGACTTGAAGTTTTCCAGGTGGAGACAATTATTTAATTTCTTTATACGCATGAAGGAGCCAGAGGTGTGCCTTTGGCATTCAGGTGTGCTTCACTTCATCAGAAGGATAGAAAGCACCATTTCAAACATGCTTCCACTGGGAAAAGTTTAATATGGAGAAAATTGCTCCCAGGGAAGTATAAGACTGAGAACTGTGCCATGAGAAGCTGTAAGAGTTGTTCTTTTGCCTGGGTAAAATCTTGGTGGAGAGTAAACACCCATTTGTGCTATAACTGATAGCAGCAGGAGCAAGAACAGGATGAAGGTAAATCCTGCATTTCATAATGGAAGAGTTTCTGCTCCTCAAAATTCAGAGTCCCGTGTGCATATGAACTTTCTGAATGTGTGGTCCACAGCTCTTTGTCATATACTGTGATTTTCCCCACTCTACAGAGATAAGTAGGTAGGAGGCAGCTGTTTGGATAAGTCAGCAGCAGGCGATAAGATTATAACAAAGCATTGGACTGCAGTGGAAACTTTCTATGCCACACACAGGGATTTTATCAGGGGTCTACAAATTGTCTTTGTTTCATTTTAAGAGCTTAACTTAGCTCATCCTCAAAGCAAAATGGCCTCATCCTTCCTGTCATCTTCCAAGATAGAGGACGTGGTGAGATATGTGTGTGTGTTCCCTGTCACTTGGTATCACCTTACACCAAAGCCTGGAAACAGGATTTTAAATCAGCATTTTGGGTTTCCTTTCCTTGTTTCCCTCTGCCTATGGTGATTTTGGCAAAAAGAGCCATCATTTCCTCCTTTGATCTGCTTAAACAAACTGGAGGATTCAGAGATGGTGTGAAATGAGTCAACCCTGATGGGACCTAGGCACAGCCTTTCCTGTCCTTGTAAAACCCCAGTGCAGACAGTGCTCACATTCCCTGCCTTGGTGCCAGGGAAATTGCACATGCATACTCCATGTATAACCTAAAAGGTCTAAAAATCACTGGGCCGCTACTGAGGTGATAACTCAGCCCATGCTTGTGGACTGGCTTACAGCTGCTTAGCTCTCAGCCACTGCAAAAGCAGAGAGGCTTTGAGCACAGCTGTGTCAGCTCATCAGAGAAGATGAATCAAGAGAACTAGTACCAGAAAACAGCCTGATGGAAGAAATCTTCTAGCTGGGCCTTTCAGAATCTGGAGATGTGCATTAGTGGATTGGTTTGGTAAAATCAGAGTGTGAACTGCACCAGAGCTGGGTTCAAGCAGGTCTGGAAATCCCATGCACTGCTGTACACATGATGAGCACTTCTGCCCTTTCACTGAGATCGTAGTGCAGGTAGCAATACATAACACGTAGCACTTCCTTAAAAACATTAAAGCAGTACCTTGAAGTTGTGCACTGTTCCTCTGGCCCTAGGGACCAACATGTCTCTAGAGTTCCAAGCTGCCTTGCAAGGCCAGTCTCTGCCCCAGAAGAATTTGCAGAGTATATGGACAAGACCCAAAAGGAATGGGAGAAAAAGGGCTAAGGTCTCATTATTATTGTATTTATTGGCCAAGGGGACTGAAGAAGCAGAGGAACTTAGATATGTTACTGATTTATTTTATCTGTCTCCTTGTTTTTCAGCAACCAGAGGTCTTCCAACCATATCAATAGCTTGTGCCAGACACAGGCTCTTCCTCCGCCACCAGGACAGTCACTGTGAGGTTCTTCAGGAATGCTACTGCATGTTAAATCCTCATCCTGTCTCAGTACACATGACATTGCAGCCATAGACAGGCTGTTTCAACCTGATTTAACCAGGTCAAAGAGGAAATGTGCAGCACAACAACCTTACTCCCTGCCCACTGATAGCCCAGTGTTTAACCTCAGCTTGCAGTTTGCTGAAAGCCATGTGTGAAAAGAGCTATGCCAAATGAAACCTACCCGAGATTAAATGCAAATTTTGTGAGCAAGAAGTAAATTAAACAACTGAACAAGCTGGAAAAATGTCTAGATCCCTTAGATGGATTTATGTATTTAAGAAAGTATTGGCTTATGTGTTCGTTAGCAACACACCAACCTCAGAAACAAATACTTTTAATCTTCTGATATAACTTTTGTCTGGGAATGAAGACATGAAACAAAGAGTCCACCTCATTGAAAACCCTGATTCCAAGCCCTGAATAACCTGATAATAGCCTACAGACCACTTTAAAGTTCTAAGAACTTTTCTGCCTGGTATTTGCTTGTGCTTATTAGACATGTAATGAAATAGATGATTTATGACACAGTCCTTATATACACAAACTTTCTTCTAGAAAACAATCATTGTTTGTGCAGTGTGGTGGAAGCATGTCAGTTGTGAAGTAGCTATAACTACAGGGAAGTGAGAGGTTGACTCCGTTGAAAACCTTTCAATGTTTTTATTTTAGTTCCCTAGCAAAAGGTCCCTAAAGACACACTGAACAAAGGCAGGAGAAGACACTCCTTTTCCTACTGTTGATGACCCTGGTGTTGCCAGTGGAGAGGAAAGATGCTCTGACTTGCCCAAGTGGAGGAAGGTGCCCTCACCAACGCCAGGGTGAGTGACCTGCAGCCCCACGGAGGCTCTGCAGCTCCTTCACTGACATGCAAGACTTTGTCCTTACATTTTGGTGGAGAAAGTGCTTATAATTTATCCTAACAAGCCAGAAGGAGACTCCTTCTATGTAAGACAACCCTCAGGGACTACTGAGGAGACCTGGGAGTTCCAGCAGGATGCAGCATTAGGAAAATAGGCAATGAGGGAGTGTCAGGACACCAGTGATCTCTGTGGTCTTCTTACTCCCTGAGATGTCTGATCCAGGCCAGCCTGGGGCCCCCCGGACATACCTGCAGAGTCCAGATGACTCATTTTAACCAGCAAAATTGCACTGCCCAAATCTTCTTAGAGAAGGGAACACTGAAGAGGACAGATTTCTCACTACTGTAAAAATGACCCTACATGGGAACTTCTGCAGAAATGCATACATGTACACATCTACATGTGTATAAACTAAAATGATTTAAACTGCTTACAAATCTGCCTAAGTGCCAAGAAGTGATTTTTGAGTCCAAAAGCTGCGAGGATAAGGAGAGTACATGCTAGTCTTAGAAAGAAGGAAGTTCCTATCTTGCTTTTAGCTCTACTATTTTTTTTTATTTATGACTATCATTTGGTAGTTTCTGAATGGGCTTTGGCCAAGCAATTCTGGGTGTAGAAATCAGTATTTTTAGTTATGAAGCACAGACATTGTGATATTCACATTCTTTGGCTCCCTTCGCCTGAGGTATAACTATTGAAGCTCTATTAATTGCAGCTGAAATAAGCACAACACTACCATTACTTTCAGTAAGGTCAAGGCTGGGTCCATTGCAGACAGAGATCCATTAAGCCCTTTATGTGCTGGCCAGGCCTTAGAAAATTGGCCTGTCATTCTTGTTGTTCACTCCTTCTGGCTGCTGTTAATCAATTAATATGTGAAATTGCAAAGTCAAATGGAGACGGGATATTAATATAGAGTGTGCACTGTTTCCCTGCAGGAATTCATGTAAAAGCTGTCATTAGCATCATGCATATACATGAGTCCAACAGAAAGCTATTAACTTATGTATTCATCCAAGCAGGCTCAGTAAGTGCTTTACCATCAACAGTCTTGCTGCACTTGAAATTAAATATGTGTGTCAAGGTTAGCACTTCCTGGGCTGAGAAACTGAACCAGGAGAATATTAACAGATGTTAGCAATATGTGTGTGTGGGAGGAGAAGATCACACCTGAGTCTAGTCAGTACTGAACAGTATTTGGAGCCTGGAGCTAATAATCTAGAAAAAAACACCACTTTTAAGGAGCACAGAGTTAGTGTTCTCTGCTGATGCCTTTGCCCTCTCAGTACGCCCAAATGGACTTTCTGACACAGTATTTAAACACTGACTATGTTAAGACTGACCTGAGGCACCCAGGAACCTGCAAGGACTCTTGCAGCAAGACAAAGCCATCTAAAGAAATGTCTCTGGCTTGTGCAGAATTGCCTATGGTCTCCACCTCCCTGCTGCAGCCCATTACCTGGGGGTGAAACAACAATTTCTGCTCCCTGTCCCTGAGACAACCCTCTGGTTAGAAGCAGAACTATTGAAACTATGTTCAAGGCAGCTGGTTTAAGTTGACTTTAGTTTCCAAAGACATATTCTCTTTTTAAAGCACAATCATTAGCTGTTGCACAAAATTTTTAACAGAATAGGTAACGGATGTTGCTATACAGGAAAAGGCAAACTTTAAACTCTGTTGGAGGAATGAGTCTGCTCTAGTCTGAGATCAGATTTCTAGCTGTAAAAGAGAAAGCTCTGTCCAGAACTGCATGCAGGACTTACCAAGTGGCAGAAATCCACTATGATCCCCCGTTGCAGACCCCTTGGTGTCTGCGGGAATGTGCACAGGAATAAGGGAAGCAAGCAGTCACATTTGTAAAAGGTCCAAGGAGAGGAAATGCTATGTGAGAGCTGGGAATTGGCAAACATGACTCTTGTTTAAGAAAATAAAATAAAATAGACTAATAAGACAATCTGGGAAGCAATATGGCCAGTGAGTTGGACATTTGTTCTGGGAAAATGGCTTGGGAGCCATTTCAAGGGATATAGTAAGAGAAGGGTGACCAAATCCCAGCTAGATTAGAGGAAGCCAGCACAGACTGAGGCACAGGAGGATCATGTCATGCTTAACTACTCTTCAGGAATCCTTTGAAGATACCACTGCCATGACAGATAAGGGCAATTTAGTGGGTAGCAGAATATTTTGATTTTCCAGAAGCATTTGACAGTTTTCCATGCAGTAGATTAATGACGTTTGTACAAAGACATTAAAGGGAAGATAAAACAGTGATGGAAATGGAAAAAAAGCTTAAAAATAGGAGACAAAGTTTGGCAGAGGACAGAAGGAAGCCATTCTGACTGTCTCTAAAACAGGCATCACTTCTATTTATAGTGGAAAAACAGGCATCACTTCTATTTATAGTGGACCCAATGATATTTATGTTGAAGGCAGAGGTAGTTTGCCACTGAGATCAGATTTGCGGGGAGACAATGAAATCAGGTGGTGTCCTGCTTTCATCTGTGTACCTGTTCAGAACAGCCTAAAAATGGGATGATCAATCACCTTACTGTGTGAGCTGCAGACAGGAAACCTCTGGAAGCACTGCTGCCTTCACTTGGAGGGTCTGGCACAGGGGTGAGTTCCCCCATCAAACCTGCGCAGAGGGGTCTGAGCAAGCAGCACTGCCTGCAGCCAGGCAGAGTGAACATTCCCATCCAAACTACTGCCTTACTCATTGGGCCAAAACTATTTCCCTGAAAAGTGCTTTGGGAAAACCTGGAAGCAGGGCTGAAGCATCCTGTTTGAAGGAGCAAAGGGGCTTTTCATAATCACAGAATCACAGAATAGGATCACAGGATAAGCCGAGTTTGAAGGGGCCATCAAGGATCATTGAGTCCATCTCCTGGCCCTGCACAGGACATCCCCAAGAGTCACACCTTGTGCCTGAGAGCATTGTCCGAACACTTCTTGAACTCTGTCAGGCTGGTGCTGTGACCACTTCCCTGGGGAGCCTGATCCAGTGCCTGACCACCCTCCGGGTGAAGAACCTTTTTCTAATATCCAACCTAAACCTCCCCTGACACAGTTTCAGGCCATTCCCTCGTGTCCTGTCACTGGTCACTGCAGAGAAGAGATCAGTGCCTGCCTCTCCTCTTCCCCTCACAAGGAAGTTGTAAGTGCAATGAGCAGTCTTCAGCCTCCTCTTCTCCAGGCTGAACAGAACAGCTGCTCCTTATAGAGCTTCCCATCTATCCTTAATTCTGCCCTGCTCTCACTAAAATAGGGTGGGTCAGGCTTGATGCCTCTGAAGTTGTTGAATGGGTCAATAAAGTCAAACCCTCTGAATTCAAAACTGGTACTTGTCTTCAAGGTCAGTAGAGTCATGTTGTTTGTTCAGCAGAAGCACATATAGATTTCCCCACCTTTCCAGCTGGGTATAGACTCTGGAGTTGTGTGCTACCTCCCTCTTAGGTAGAAGTGTCTTTCATGTAATCTAACACCCTTCTTTGAGGATATTTTCTTGATCAGACCCATCAATCTAGCCCTATGTAGAAGATCTTAAAGGTATTCAACTCATCTACAATGAGTATCTCTAAATTTGCATTAGAACTCAATATATTTTCATTTGCACTAAATTTATGTTAATTTTTGGACACAGGGCACATTAGAGAGTATATCACTAAACAATTTTTTCCCCACAAGCCTTCATTATCTCTCAGTCCTAAAAGAAGCAGTCTGCAAAGTAGAAAAGCTTTTAGATAACTTTGCCTGGATATTTTCTATCTCCTTTCAGTTTTGCCTGTAGACTAATTCCTCCTTGAGTGGGGACACAGAGTGCCCCTGCAAAAATTGGGCAATCCAGCCTTGGCCAAACTGCGACCTAATCAAGGCCTACAGAAGTCTGTGAAAGCCTGAGATTGTGACACAATTAAAATTAGTCTAATCTATGTTTTTGTGAAGTATGCCAATTATAGAATATATTAAAGACAAGTTAAAACAATGATCCAATTAAGCAGAACCTTCTTCAAGAATGAAATGTAAATAATTTTATCATATATAAGAAATGTGCACAACAGAATAAAGAGATTTCGCCATTTTAACTGTATCAGTGTAGACATCTTTCTTTTCTATTCCAACTCCTCATCAAGATACCCTACATCTGCCTGTAGCACTTTATCCTGGCTTTTAGAGTGGGGATAAAAGTACAGGAAAAAATATATCATGTTTGAATGCCTGTGGGGAAAACAAACAGCGTTTGAAACATGTTGTTTTAAAATACAACTTCCTACCTGTAGTCTTTGTTTTCTCTGGAAGCGTCTAGAATCCTTGATAGCACTTGATTTCTTAAAAACTCTTTAAAAACTTACTCAATGAAAATAAATCAAGATAAGGAATACATATGGTAACAATACTGTCTCCTGCTTGGTTTCAATTTGTTCCAGCTGTTTGCACGATGGTGAATTGCAAGGCCAGGAACACTGTGTCCATGACTGTGTTACTGGAAGTGGCCGACAGACCGCTTTGGGCAGCTCTCTACCTCCGTGCGAGCAGGTAAGGTGACAGAGAAGTCAGCATTCACCTTGCGGCAATCCAAAGAGTTACTTCGGTGTCACAGAGGAAAACACAGCTCCTCCAACTCCTTGAGGCCGCCGTAAGAAAAGGTCATGATCAGCAAACAAAAGGAAAATAATATCTGGGTGTTCAAAGTCTGCCTGAAGTTTGATTTCTCTGCCAGAAAACCTAACACTAAAGTTTAAGATAACATTTAGAGGGAAACAGATGTACTTGGGTTGTTTATCTGAAATAACTCCTCATACCTCATAGCCCAGCTTTGTAAAATCTTTTTCTAACTTGAACATTTAATGTGGTCACTCCTTACAGCAGTAATTATTAGTGATGCACAGACAAACATCCCGAGGGAGATGTACTTTACAGTCCTGCTTGTAACTGACAGTAAAAAAAGCTGTATAAGTGTATGAGCTTAAATACACTATGCTGAATTCCTTATTAAATAATGGTATTAAATTATTACACAGTGCTTTCTCTTGTTGCTAGATCTCTACAAAATGTCCTATCCCTTCCCTCAATGATACCATCCAAAACAGAAACATCACCTGCTGTGTAATGCATAGAAATATAAGGGCACTATAGTCATTAACCACAGCTTAAATAGATGGCTGACGATATGACTGTGTTCATTCCTTCCTTTATTTCTCTGTAGACCAGTTGTCATGGGAGGAGAGGAGGGTGTGTGGCACTCAGATGTACCGGGGAGCTTTCATCAGTGGAGCAGAATGTTTGGCACCCGAGGTTATCACCTGCTGATGTCTTTCTGGGATTGCCCAGGTATGAAAAACTATATTTAAATGTATGTTTAACAACCCCACCCACTGCCCTGTGTTTCCTATCTCAGAAGTCCTTCAGGCTGCAATAAAGTTAAAACCAAGGTTAACTCTGCTGAAATTAATTGTGAGATTAGCAGAAGCAAGGCCTAAGGTGGAGCAATTTTTGTGCTACAAAACCAGGAGTCAGCACACAACAAACATCACAGCCTGGGGGGAATGGCAGCAGAGGCCAGGGCTCAATGGAATCAGCTCCAGAACAGGCAATGGGCCGTATGCTGGCACCTAAATTTCACGCTGTCTCCCTTGCTCCTGCAGAGTGGGGAAATCCTGTTTCCAAAGCCCCTCTACCCAACATCCCCATTCTGCTGCATCAACCATCTGGCGGGGGGAGGGGGGTGAAGCTGTTGCTACTGAATCCCCCTTGGAGAGGGGCAAGGGAGCTCTTTTTGCTCTAATTGCAATTTGTTCTCCCAGGAAGCCCGGGCAGAATAGTGGGGAGGTTTGATGGGGCAGTGGATGTCATGACAAATTTGGGGCACTGAGCTCTCCTGGGCAGTGATACTACAAGGATAGCAGGACACATAGGCCTATCCCAGGTGTTGCCAGTGAGCACATAAGGACAGTGTGTTATTTTCCCTCCCTGCAGCCCACATCTACCTGCTGCACTGTAGATACCCAACCAAAACCATGTGATCTTCCAGGCTGATGTTGTCCTTTGCGAGGTCTTTGCATTGTACATGCAACAAGAGGCATCTTTGCAGTCTGGCACTCCTGTGGTATGGATGCTCCACTGGATCCTCAGGATTTTCAGTCCCTTTCTGGCTGTATGTGCTGCATTCACACTTGTAAAATAAATTTGAAAAAAGTGCTGCAAATGTTAAAGCTAGCTGTGTACACTTCCTGCAAATTTCTCATAGTAGAATGAATAAATTATATAAATATTTGAGTATGATCAAAGTGTAGAAAGGTTGTGATATTTTTCATCTGCCACTGGGCATTAGGGATTGTGGAACCTTGTGGCTGAGGGCTGGGGTACAAGAGTGGATCTGCAGTGTTGGTGGCCCCAGAGGAATCCTTACTCAAGCTTCAGATGGAAAAAACTGAGATCAGGTGTATTCCACAGGGAAATCTGTGTTCCCTACATGTTTTTAGGTTTTTTCAACAAAAATTTAGGATAATGAAAAAAGGTCTTAGGGAGGCTATAACCATGGATCCCTTCCCTGGTCTGCTGTTCCATGTACGTAGCACGTAGTGGGTAATGGCCTAACGAGACCTGTCCAATGCTCTAAGCTAAATCTCTAGTTCCAGGTAAAAATAACATTTGTCAGATCCAAGTAACAGAAGAACTTACAGGAACTGGAAATAATGCTTCCTATTCCTGCTTTGTAAGGGAGGCTTGATGGGTGAATGCAAGAGATGGGACACTCTGCATCCAGCTGGGCTCCCTGCCCACAGTGTGAGCACTCACTAACACAGTCTCAGGGCTCATCAAGACAATCTCAGGGCTCACTAAAACAGTGTCAGCTCTCACTAACACCATCTCAGTGCTCACTAAGAGTCTCTGAGAGAAGCTGCGATGGCATCCTCTGAGCAGCCCAATTAGAGGCATCCCCAAACACAGGCCTGTGTAAACTCTGCTGCAGCTGCAGAATGAGCCCCTCCTCCCCATGCCCTCTGTGCTCAAGGCCCTGCCAATCAAGACAAGATCCAACCAGGAAAGCAAGGATCTCCCAAACAAACACTTGTCCTTTTATTTGCTCTTGTGACCATACTTGTTGGATCTCTTCCTTACCAACTGGTGTCTGAAGTTCAAGAGACACTGTATCTTTGTTTTTCTCTGCAGCTGTGAACTATGGCAAACATGATAAAGTGGTGACCTAACATCTAGGACTAGGTCTTACGGAAAACCAGCAATTTTCCTCATTGCTGTAGGAGACAGCAAAAGTGCACGGTCCTTCTTGATAATGAGCTATTGCAGCTTGAGAGCATAATTTTGAGCAGTCTCTCTCCTCATGGGGCAATTGCCTTTCCTGGGATGCTGCTGCTAATATCCCACAGCACCAGCATACACATGCTCTAAAGCAGCAACGTATAAAAATACTTTGAAAGCTGGCCAAGGAAGATGGCCAAGAGCTGTGAGGAAGATAAAACTTTGAACAGTGCTGTAACTGAAGCAAAGTCTCCACCTTCTCAGAGGAAGGGGGCCTCAGAGCTGCCTGATGAAGGGAACAGGTACACAGTGGTGCACAGCAGCACTGGGCAAGGAGCCCTGCCCTGTTCCTCGCATCCAGTGGTTTCCAGAGCTGCCTCATTATCTCATTTAAAGAGTGAAATCTGATTAGATTTAAAAAACAATCAGTAAAATTGAAAACATTCAGATTTTCCATGTGCGGGGGAGCAAACCCTTGGGTTTGAGTGTTACTCTGTGGAAAGCACAACTGCAGCTGGCTGCGTTTTCCCCTCCCACCAGGACAGGAGCAGGCTGTGGACCTTCCCTGGAGCTTGCCTGGGCACTGTTGCAGGAAGCCTGCATTCATGGACACATTTTGTCCACAGTGATCCTGAGGCTGTAGTGACCCATCATAACTCCTCAGCTGAAGGCTTTTGGCCATGCTCTCGTGTTACTGAAGTCAGCAAGAACAATGCAACTGATGCAAGCAGGAACAGAATTTTGCCTGACAGAAGCAAACAGAAAGGCTGAAGCAATGAGCCTTCTCAATTGCTCAGAAATAATCTTCCAGCTGATGGGCAGAAAACAGTATTTACAGAAAAGACCAAGATGATTTTCCATCTCTCCTGCGAGGCAGCCCTCTTTCTGCTGCTTGTCTTATAAAAGCAGAGAAGCCAACATTCACAGCACTGCTAATATAAAATAAATCAACAGATTGGAGGCATCTTTCCAAATAGACAACTGTGTTTATTAGTACAAGATACTAGCAAAAGCACTCTGTAATGAAGATTTCCAAACTTCTTTGTTTTATGTTTATTATAGCCGCTCCTCTGTTGCAACAAATAAAATTGACATGAGGATTATTGGAGTCAAAGGGAGACTTGGATTTTTTTTTTAATGTGCTTGGGGTAACTAACACAACAGACAGCAAAGTAGCAGGAACTGCAAAGGGAGTAGATGTTTTATGTTGCAAGGCAGACCATCACAAATTTATGTGGGCAGTTTCCTGGGAACAGATCCAAAAAGAACTTTAGATGTCACCATCCCTAGCTCCACAATGCTGAAGTTTCACTGTCTGTTCCCAGGGCATAATCTCCAGCCTCAAATTAGGTTCTTAGCATGGACAGAAACAGGATGCAAAGTGGGATGCCACAACTCAATACCGAGCACTCCAAATGATCAGCCTTAATGGAAATGAGCCCCCAAAATTCTCTATTTAGGCACTGAAAATAGAAAACACAGATTAGCAAACACTTTAAATATATATGAATAAATGTTTATAAATGGTTTCCTTATCAAGAGATGCTGATCAACCTTGTACTTCTGGAAGTGATCAGGGAGAGTATGAGAAATATATTCGGTATAACTTTCTGACATCAATAAAGGGCTAAAGTATATAAGCCTTTTCCAGGGTTTTAGTAATCAGCTCAGGTTAACAGCTTGAAGCAAAATAACCCATCTGGTTGTTATTCTGTAGTAAATACCCTGTGGCAGCATGTATTGGTTTGTTAGTAAGCAGTGGAAGTGCAGAATCAGAAGGCTGATTTTAAAAATCCCACATTCTGGTTAATTGAAGCATTTTGTTAATTACACGCTGCATGAAAATATGAGTTTGAATATAGGCAAAATAAAGATTCCCCACAACAACATTTATTCTCTGCAAGAAATAAAACATGAAGGACTTCCAATACTGAACCTCAGCCGTGTTTGCATACTGCAGTGCTGCCAAAGGCAATAGTGTGAAAATCTGCAAGACCCACATTTGTTCCTGATGTTACTCAGCTCTGGTGTTATTCTGGTGGAGATACAGCTGGGATAAGTTTGTTTCAATAGGGATGGGCAGAGCTGCCTGTCAAGAGCAAATTCAGTGTACTGCTCCTGGGAGAAGAGCAGATAGACCAGCCTGCAGCACAGGAGTTGGTAATGCTCCGTTTTTACCATGTGAAAGTGCAAAGCAGTCCCAACAACTGGCTGACCCACACAGCTTCATATCCAGCTGTAGGGTGGTTTCCAGCCTTAACAATATCTGGCTGCATTTCCCCACCTGCAAAACAAGAATAGGGACTTAAGTGGCCAACCAGGAATACTGGGGAGAATGGGGCAAGTGCAATGATATTCCCCTGAATACACTTTTCCCTCCTCTATGTGCATTTGAGGTTTAATTTCCCCAAATACTACTTGTCTTTGCATTTCATAGTCTTTGACAGATTTTAAAAGAAAGCAAATCCTTTGTGAAAGCACACCTCTTCTAGTGCTTTCTCTTTACACAGACTGCCATGGTTCCTGCCTTATGGTCTCAGCTCCCTAGCAACAGATACAAGATGCTAGTTTTATCCCTCCTCCAGGTTCCATGGAGATTTAAGCTCTTGATCCCATACATGTATATGCATTTGATTGCCTAATCTTTCTGCACAGTCCTAACAACCCATGTCTGTTTCTTCCATGGAAAAGATGATGAACCACCAGGGACAAAGCCTCAGAGCTTCTTTGAATTGGTACATCCTCAGAGTTTCTTCAATGCTTGGATAATTCACCCAGAGAGCCAGTGAAGCTTATGCTTTGTAGACTTGTGCTGGCAGATGCCTTCAGCCTGGAAGTCATCCACCCCAAATTCCTGTAGCACAGATAAATTGGTCTATGAATTTCTAATGCACCTGTCACGCAGCACGAAAGTACCATGACATTTGTGTCAGTGGGAGACATCAAACCTTTCCAATGTGTCTCTGTTGTGTTCTGCATCAGGATGAGCTAGCAAATGTCAAAGCTAGGACTAGGGCCATGATGTAGTTGCAAGTATGTATTGCTTGTAGGGAGGCATTTTGCAGGGTATGCAGTTAATTTGACGTGTTACTGTAGGAGTCCCTGGCAGAGAGGCAGCAGGAGCAGTAAGGCTTATTTGAAGGGAAGTCAGATATTACACAGCCCAATAGGCTAGATTTCTCAGAAAATGTGCTGTTGTTGTTTAGCTGATTGCCATCTTGGAGAGAGAGAGAGTGCAAAAAAGGGACAGAAGTGTGTGGGAAAGGAAATAGGGTTGATATCAGATATTTGGTATGAGAGCTAGCTCTGTACTTGACTAAACTCATCTGTGTGCTGCTGGGAGTTTGGGTAAGGCTGATATGGATTTGAATGAAGAAATTTGGACAAGGAGATAAAGTGCAAAAGAAATTTAGACTGAATTTCAAGACCTAATGTTTAAGTGTGAGAGAATTTTTTCAAAATAAAGATGTCAAAAAAGAACAAAATGTCCTATTTTTTCCAGCATCTGTGCACAGTCAGACAATATACTAAGGAAGGTGCTGCCTCTCCCCCTGGCCATGAGCACCCCAGAGTCAAATCTCAGGGAGAAGTGAATCCATGCACGTGCACTACAGATGTGTATGGTCCCACTACAGGGCCAGGCAGATGGGCAAGGAGGCTGAGGCTTCACTGTGTGAAGCCTCACCCAGAAGTGAACAGATCCATGCTGCCTTGCATTGGGCCACAGCCTCTGTGATCAGAGTTTGCAGCATAAAACTGACCCAGTTCAAGAAATTCAGATCACTCTCACCTAGAGCAAGATACTGTCCTAAGAGCACATCCTCTTCTGTCAGGAGCTCAGCTTCTACATGCAGCATCAGGTCTGAAATCAAAGATGGATCTTAACACAAGGAGGCAGGTGCCAGCTCTAGATGTCTGTGCCACTCAGGCAATTAACTGACAAATATAAACCAGATCTCCACATTTTAAAGCTCATTTGCATTGCTCCTGAGACAGTCTGTCGGAAAAAGACGCAATTAGGTTGAAGCCGACAAGATTTACGCATGAGGAGGGGGAAAAAGAGAACAAAAAGCGAATCTGTTGAACACCCTAGGAGAGTGGCAGCACTGGCATGAGCATCCTTTGCAGGAGAACAGTCAGCAGGGCTATAGCAGCCAGGAGAGAGGCACAGAGCTGCTTCCCCCCACCTCCAAAGTCAGCAGGGAGGGGATGCTCACAGCGATGAGCACTGAAATGTTGCCGGCAGCCTTGGTGGGAGGCTTCTGCTGGCAGTTCAGCTGCTACATCACCAGCCCAAGCTGCCATCCACCCTCGGCCACATGAACCAGGCTGTGTGCACAGCTCAGCTGATCCTCTGCCCCTCACTGAATTCAGTTTCTGCTCATCGTGGATGATGCACATGGGCATGAGGTCCAGAAGATGTAGCCCTCTGGATAACATTCCTGCTCTAAATAGGAAGGCTGTCATTCCAGGACCATGCACAAGCTCAGTAGCCATCACAACGAATGAACTTGCAGATCAGACGTCTGAGATATAGCTCCCTCACTTTTGCTTAACTAGCTTAAACAGGAAAGTGCCAAAATCTTTATGGCTCTCTTCCCTCAAAAATGGGAAACACCGAGGTATATGGCATACCTCTTCTTTAAGAGTAAAATCACTACGCTAAGTTCAACTGTCTAGCATTCCACACTAAGAAGACTTGGATTTATTGTAAGATTCATAGTTGTGATAAGAAAAAATAAAGCTTTGCTTTGAAAACCACACTTAAATCTGCCCTGTGATAAAAAGATTGCAATAATTACATGATTAAAACGTTTTAATGGTTGTTGGAGATTGCTCAAATTGGTGGGCAAAACCACATTCCCTCTTCCCAGTTTTTTTCTTTTGGCACCACTCTGACAAGAGCTAATGGTGTCTGAGCAGCTCACTTTTGAGTCTGGTCCTTTATTTGCCACTGGACAGATATTTCAGTCGGCTGTTAATAAAAAGCACTCCTGTTTCCACTCTCCGGGCAGGATGGAACTGGGGCAGCCCTGGAACTCTGCCCTGCTGCCACAGGCAAGCCCAAAGCTAGACCATACAGCTGTATTTTAACCCAGATAGCAACACTGTCAAGAGTCTCTCTCTTGAACAACTGAGTCTGGACAGCCAATATATTTGCATGTGAGTTAGCAGTAGACAAAGAGACATGATCACTCCTGCCTTTGTCATGCTGGCTCCACTCAGCAGTGGTTGCATGACCCTAGGGCTTGCAGCCTAGACAGGGAGCTGTTGATTCTTAGCCATCTTGCCCGTAACACACAACTTTCTAAATCTTTCTTACATCCTCTTAAATGCTACCTTTTTGAGGCTTAACAGTTGTAACAACCCAGTCATTCCTTGTAAGAATACCTTCGGCTGTGCTGCTTGCAGACTGGGACCCAGAGCTGCACAGGTGTGAGCTGGGACCCCCATCCGTGGCAGCAGCACTGGGGTTCTTGTTTCATGCTCTCTTCATTTCCCGGTAAGTCTCGGTGTTTAATCGGCTTTTGACTATCTCTGTGGATGGAGGTGCTGTTTCCATGGACCTGTCTGCTCAGAGCCATCACCACAAACACAAGTTGGAAGTTATCCTCCCCTCCATATGCACCACCTCACACAGTGACATAAGCAGTTTGACTCACAATCTAGATAATCCATCTACAAGAACTTTATTTGCTTTTTTATTGCCAGTCACTTTCATTAGATTCTCTTGCAATTCCTAGCAGTCCGCCTTCATTTTAATACCCTGAACAACTTGGTACTCCCAACAAATGCTAACTCAAGGCTCCCTCTCCAGATCATTTATGAAGACATCACAGATTATCAGCACAGGTAAAAGACCTGCACAGCTCCTTTGATGACTTCCCTCCACAGAGGAAAATAACCATTTACTTCCATTTGTCATTTACTATCATTTAGCCAACTACTTGGGTTGATGAAGATCCTACCTCTTGTCCCCCAGCTACTTAGTTTTCAAAAAATCTTTATAGGACCGTAGGAAAACCAAAGAGACAATGTCACTGGCACCACATATTAACTGAGAGGCTTGTTAGGCAGAACTTCCCTCTCAGAAGCCAGGCTGAACCTTTATCACTTGTCTGGTTTTGTCCAGATGTCCACTAATATTATCCTGTACCACAGTCTGGGCTAATCTACCTGGCACAAATGTAAGAGTTGTCATTCCCTAGATTCCTCCGCACTCTTTATCCCTTTTACATATGATTACAGCTAAATTTGCCTCCCTCTGGTCTTTAAATGCCAGTCAATGAGTGCTAGTTGTTGTCTAATTTTTGAATAAAATTCTGTTAGATTTCATTTAATATTAATTACATTTAGAATTTCAGACCTCTGATTCTACAGTTAAAATTTTTTAGGATGGAGAGGAGACTTATACAGGTATGGGATTTCGTGAACAACTCATTTTTACCCAGGAGCATGAATTAATTATCAATTCACATGGTAAGCATACATATGGCTTATTTGCCTAGTACACAAGTTGTTAGGCATCCAATTTGCATACAGCAGGACTTTGCTTGCACAGTTGCTGTCAAGCATGAGCTAACACATTCATTTACTGAAAAATCCATCTTGCTATATTTCATTGTTAATAGAGTGTTTTATGCATAGTTTATCTTGTACTTTCATTTTATTTATATCTCTTTTCCTCACTACTCTATTTTTTCCACCCAAAAAATCTGTGTTTGGAATGGTCATGTTGATGACATGTTGAAGTCTTGAAAGTAAAATTGACACATCCCCACTGAAACCAGTGGAATATTTGACAGAGATTTCAATGATGCCAGTATTACTTCCAGATCTGCTTATTACTCCTACTAGTAGTAAGAGTAGTAAAATACCTTCCCTTGCAACCATGCTCCAAAGATAAGTGCTGCCAGCTCTGAAAACCTTCCTGGGGATCAGTGGAGGAGCCCTGAGCTAGAATGCTGGCAAAAACTCACTCAAGGGTGACAGAACCAGTATAAAAAATCCAGAGACAAAAGAAAGGAGTTTTAAAACACTATGAGGTCTTTGGGCAAACGTATAGCAAACCCAGAAAGTACTTCATGGGTGGTGATGAACTCAATAGACTGACTAGAAAGCCAAAATTAGCACTACTGAAATATCAGTGTTTATAGACTGGATCTTTACATAACTTTAGGGGAAGGTCCAGTTCTGATAAAGACAAGATTATGATGTGACAGGTGTAGATAGAGGTCACATCTGTGTTCTCAGTAATGTCTGTGGGGAAAGTGTTCTCCAGACATAAGATTCCAACAAGTCCTAGAAAGTATCTGAGCAACCTGTAAAACACTCTTGGTAGTATTGGAGAGCAGAAACAAACTTAAAAAAAAGTATCCTCTGCCTTCAAGTACTTTCTACCAATTAATTCTGTCAATAACTTGGTTTTTGTGCATGACCAGTACACCAAGACTTTGCTGCATATTGTGTAGTGCAAATCAGACAGGATGTGAGATGTCTGACAGAGATCTCAGAGACTGATAGACATCTCTGACAACCCAAACCACCATTCACTCAGATTTGGTCAACAGTGAAGTGGTGCTGAAGAAATCCAACCTTGATGACATTCTTTCCTTCCTCCTTTAAGGTATAGATAAGAATGATTATATTTTTTAAGCATAGAAAATGTAGTTTTTTCCAGTTCAGTCTAGATACTTGGTCTCTTATAATTGCCTTTAAATGGAACTGATTTTCATGCTAGATTTGACTAGGAAGAGTAAGCATTTCAGAGCAGGAAGAACAAAGAAAAGGGTCTATAACTGTGGCCTTAGTGAGCCGAAGTATAGATTGATTGCCAAAAATTAACATGAAGGAATCAGAGCTAAATGCCCAGGTGCTAGTGAGTTCTATGAGAAGTCAGGTGTCTACTTAAGTTCCCCCATTAAAAATAAAGACCCAAGCTTCCCAAAATAAATTTCCTTTATATGTGTCCCAGACAAGCAAATAAAGGGAAGCATCTGGGCTATTGTGAAATAACTCTGATGTTCTGCATAAGAGTGAGTTTATTTTTACTAGTTATTCTTCATGTAAGCTGTTGCCTCTCAGGCACCTCACCTAAGACATTCCTGGCAGACATGGCTCACTGTGCTGGCCTCTGATTTATTCATGAAATCCACTTCATGACAGCAGAATTATTTTCCATGGTGAATTGTCGTGCTTTTGGAGATGGGACAGGGGGCTCTGAAATTTTATCTGAGGCATCCTGTCACTACCCAGCAGTGGGCTGCAGTCCAGTCATGTCATCCCAAAAGGAATTGTGTGCCCATTGTAATATGCAAAGCAAATTTATCTTGGATACAACTCCATAGCTATCAATCAAATTGATCTAAATCAAAGTCTACTCCCATATTTCCATGAACATGGTCAGTTAAAAATTATTTTTTTACAATTTGATTAATTCTAAGCTTTCTTTCCTTGTGAATTCACTGTTAATTAAGTGGTAATGTGTCCTGCTGCAGTCTCCTTTGGGAAGAGCTCAGTGCTGTGGGCTGATGGAGAAGAGGCAGGTGTGACACTAAAATCCTACCTTGTATATGGCTAGTGTGAAAGCAGGCCCAACACACTGAACAAGCTCAAAAATTGGACCAGATTCACTCAGGGAAAAGGGGGACATTTCTGTGAGATACAGATACTCATCTGGGCTGGCTTTGACCCGAACAGGCAGCTGAAGGAAGGACATGACCGTGAGCAGAGAGCATCTTCTGCTTGTGCCTCTGCCTCTTCTAAGAGCTCATCCAGCTGCCATAGGGTAGCCATTTCTTATCAAATCTTCCCAGGCATAGACACTTAATCAGTTTATTTGTAGAGTGAGTTTGAAGTTTCAGAAGGCTCAGGATCCATTTATTTTCTTCCTCCTTACATTTCACTCACACATGTCCTTCCTCCCAAGCTGCAGCCAGGATCTGGAGCAGAGTGCCAGCCCAGCACGGGCGTGTGCCCAGCGTGGAGAGAAACTTCAGAAACTTTTGATTAGCCAGGCAACCATTTCATTTACAGACAGCAGCTGAGCATCATCCAGGAAAATTAGTTAACTGAAACAAAATTAACTGCATGTCAGCAGAGCAAGTTGAATTAGACTCTTGAGGAAATTAACAGGCACACAGACACAATAAGGCTTCCAAAGAGCCTGAAGAAGTCGAATAAAGGGACACAACAACCAATTCACATTTCTAATTAGAGAAGAAAGTATGAATGAAGTACAAAGTTCTCCCAAATCTCACTCACCTTTCACATGCCCTTTCACAAAGGGATTTCTCTGTGTGGGAATGATTCAGGCATATCTAGAACTTGTTTAATCCAAAAGTCAAACCATATTTGCAAGTTAGCTCAAGTCACTTTGGGCAGAGGGGGGCCAGTTTCTGAGGCAGTCAGTCATGCACTTGAAGTAATGCCGTGGGAGTTAGGAGATCAGCCATGCAGAAAAGCCAGCAAGCTCTGCACGACAGCTCGTCAAAGGATACTCAGAACACTCAGCAGTCAATGCTGATGCTGAAATCCAGGCTCAAGTTTCAGTTTCAAGTAAATTCAAAGTTCACAAGCAGGGATATTTTCTCACAGGTAGCAGTAAGCCTCTTTACTCTGCCTTCATGGTCTCAGGTCAACTTTTTGCCTCGGATAATTAAACGCAGTGTGAGGCTGAGGGGTTGCACAATAAGGCACATCCTGGAAAATACCCCAGGAGCTCTGCGTGGCTGCCAGAGCTTGTGTGTCCCCCAGCCTCCCACCTGCATTCAATTCGAAACCCCAGAGCTGCAATCCTACTTCGGCCATTTCTGCAATCTGTGTTCTACTGACCTGGGACCCCTTTGCCTCCAGGGCTTTCAGCCCTCCTTTGCCAGGGAGGTGGCATGAGGGATCCCCAGCTCCACAGCTCTCCCACTCAGGGCTGAGCGCTGTGTTTTCTTAGGAATTAAAAGCCTTCCAACTTCAAAGGATACTCTTTCTGTCAGCTCTGGTGGATATTGGAGTTGTCTTCAGGGCCAGACACTTTTCTCAGAAAAAAGCTCTTAATTCCCACTATATTCCAAGTGCTTCAAGAACCATGAAGCACTTGGCCTTTTACATGCCCAAGACCTCACTTTCCACACAAATATGAGCAAAGACCCAAAATTTCCCCAGACCCCTCCATGTCTGTAAAACTGACTTCACATCCATGTGTGAATGGCCAGGTGAACTTAAGTTCCCTTCTTCACTTTTATTCATAAGATAATTTTTGGTATTACTTCAGATAAGAAAAGAAAAATCAACTTTTCAAACATAAATGGAAAGCAGCACTCTGTTTTTCTGACATGTTTTGCGGTAGTCTCAGGTTTAAACCAGACCTGGATGGCCATGCTTGTTACTGTCCTGTGGGCAACGAGGAAGCAGTTTCTCAAACTAGAGATGTAAACTGGAGTGATTCATTGTGCTTTACATGCCTCCTGTGCTTTTCCTAGCCAATTTAGGTAAATACAGTATTGGAAATCGGGTTCTGTATGAACAATTGTGACAATTACTGCTAAGAGCCCCATCACTTTTTACTTCATTTAATATTCTCTATAATTATGTTAGTCATAAAGAAAGTCATTCGGTATTAATGTGGATGTCACATGCCCTTCCACAGAAACCTCAGCAATAATTAATGCTCCATTAACACCTTAAGTGTCTTGTTATTATTTATTCATTTAGCATTAAAATAGATGAAGCTGTTTTAGGGAGGAAAGAGTCAAGATATATTGTATGAAATCCTTTTTTTTTTTTTTTTGTGAGGGTATGACCACACTGTTTCTGCAAGAGCCATGAGACATGGGTTTAGTGACAAATGCCAGTGGGTCTGTAGCCTTAGCTATACTGCTCCCTGCCTGCTGCTGTGCTATAAATAGCTCAAGCTTGAACAGGAGATACGCAAGACACTTCAAGAGAACACCAGAGGAAAATCAGGAGATGATGTCTGGCAAGCCTTTTGGCAGACACACCAAAGATCCAGGAAAATTTCATTCTGTTCCCATCTCTACCACTCTTCCAGATGTCTGTGTACAAGCCATGCAGAGTGAGTCCTCACCCTGTCAGAAGGTCAGGCTCTCAGCTCAACTGAGAGCATGGAGTGCCTCTTGTTTTCTTGTTTCTTTGTGGCCAGAGACCCAACATGAAATATTTTGTTCAAGCATAATACGTTTGTTTTTCACTTTTTTTGATCCACAAGGAGAAATTGTTTTCCTGGAATCAGTAGGATTATCTCTGTGTTTTGATTTTCCCTTTAGCTGCTGGAAAAAAATCAACCATTGTCTGAGTCCAAACTTTGTTACTGCGTTTGAATTAAGCGTCTCAGGGTGTCCTTCAGAGCCTAGTGGATTATCCTTGGCAAGTGGCAAGAGTCACAGAAAAGGAAATCTGTGGCTGCTGGCAGAGAAACTCCCTCTCAAAACTGTGGTACATCTGGGATGAGGGTTCAGGTCTTCCACAGCCCATCCCTGAGTATCACTAGTGGTCTCATCCCTCCTTCCCAGCTGTCTTGAGCATGAGGGCTACTGCCAGCTCTGCATCCAGAGCAGAGTCTCGGTGTTTCTCTGCTTCTATAATGGTTGTAACTTATTTTCCAGCTATTGCCATTATCAACAACTCTATTAACAAGAGACATCTAGGCATACAGCAATTCCCCTTATGGCTGAGCTTAATATAGGCTGGGGTTCCCCCGCTGAGTCTGGGCTGAATGTATCCTTCTCACATCACAACTCTGAATACCTTTTTCTTTCTTTCAAAAGCAACAGGGAGCTCTGCATGCTGCATGACTCCCAGTCCCCAATTAAACTATCCTCAGCTGTTATCAACTTCTGAAAGTGGACCTGTCAGAAGTGAGGTCATTGTGTTGAGATCTACCACCAAAGAAAAGAAAACCCAACAGTGCCCAAAGAGACAGGCTTTTCTTTGACACTCTCTCCCATCCCACACACATGTGTATATATATGTATGTATGTAGGTACGTATGTATGTATGTATTTCTGTACTCACAGGGTAGCGTTATAGTATTTAATTTTTGCTGCTCACTGCAAAGCCTCAGTTATATTAGCCAGAGCTATATGTTTTTTGCACATGCTGAAATGTCATATATTTATGCTGCTTTTATAGTTTTCTTTCCTTGTAGGAACAGGATGTGCTGCCTTCTTTTTTCGCTACATTTTCTTTTTCTTTCTCTCAGTATCATCTGCTACAGCTTCCCTAAAAGAATCAGCTCAAACAAAAGGGGTGCTCCTTGCACTACTGCCAAGATTCTCTGCCCAGCCCTTGGTTTCAAGAGCATTTCTATCGGGACCTGAGGGCTCACCTCATGTATTTCCATCCAAAGTGTGCACTACTGACACTCATCATGTGCCCAAGCTGCCTGACCATGGCACATGACTTCTGTGGCTTGGCAGGGGGTAGTTTGGCAGATAGGACAGGCAGCTCATCACTATCCACCACAGGAACTCTCCATGCTGCTTTTCCTTTTATCTGAGATATTGCACTGAGATTGCTACTATAAAAAAACCCACAAATACAGCAAGGTGCATACAAATTGCAAATAAAAAGTTAATGGGGGCATCCTTCAGCGCTCCATGGAGAGTAAAGGGCCATTAGCCTCATTGAGGCAAGGAAAATAATTTTTTTGCACTCCCATTTTCCTCTTTACTGCAGTGAGTCTTCATGAGTGCACACACATATCTGTGCCTTGGAAACCTTCCTTTGAGTTATAGCTTCTCATTACAAGGAAAAGGTGTCAGCTTCAGTTTCAGCTTTCCTTGCAAAGTGTTTTGCTGCCTTTCTTCCACAAAGGAGGCCCCTTGCTAATTCATCCTGCATCTTTACAACCAGAGGAGACAGCACAAGGAACCTGGGTCTGAACTCCTCACCTCTGGGTCTGACCCTTATGGTCCCTCCCAGGCATTAAATTCTCTATTATACTCCTCTATCCAGGGTATAATTCTCAAAATCAGCAACTCCTTCCTCTCCATTTACATTTCGTGGGCTATGCTTACCCACAGCACAGTAGACCCACATGTTTTGGCTTCTCCATGACTGCATGATTTTCTATGGAGAGGAGTACTTTCATTTTTGCAGCTTCCTTCCTTCTGAAAATAGTGGGCTGGATTTTCTCATCAGTCATCTACTTGTAGTAAAATCAAAGATATTTCACTAAACCATGAAGACATGGTTTTCACCAACTCCGTGGGCTGGTTCCCAATCTGTGTCAGCGTAATAGAGATTAAAAGCAGGCCTGGATGGCCAGTGACTGTTGACACTGGTGGTCCTGCATTGTGTCATGGCAAGGTCGGGACAGTCCTTATCTTTCTGCTTTGATGTGAAGCACTGAGGATACACATGAGTTACCCCAGTTTGGATCTGGGGTTGGATGAGTTTTTTGTCAGAAATTCAGAATTCAGACCTAGATAGGGTTCTGTCATAACAGATCAGTTGCAAGGAGGAAGTTGCGAAATGTGGAAGGAACTGAATACAAATCAAGAAGTAGAGAAGGCGACATTCATCTGAAGGGATTTTATATTTAACACAAAGACTTTGGGATGATGTAAAATTGTTGATCACCTGACTGGTGAGTATTTCATTGATTGAAGACTCACAGTTGGTTAATCCCTACCAAATTTGTTTCTCTTTTACAAAGCAACAGCAAATTCCAGGTACTTGAGGAGTCTGTTCTCTTTGCTTATAAGCCTTATAATGGGTTTTTCAAACTGCACGCCCCTGTTCCTTATTCAGCAAGCATTTAAGCATAAACTGGATTGAATTTTCACAAGTAAAACCCAATTTTGCTCACATTTCAATACCCACCTCATCCCCATCCCCCAATAAATAAAAAAGAAAAAAGAGAGAGAGAGACAGAGAAAGAGAGAGAGACCCTGAGAGATACCTAAGCTACTTGCAAGCCAAGAATTAATGCTGTTGTGCCATTGATCTGATTTCCCACATCCTCTTCCTGAGGAATCAGTCTCTATGTGGAAGCCAGTGGAAAATGGCTCTGAATTTCTGAGTGAAGATTTCTACCTGTGAAAAACAGCTGCTAACAGAGTTTGACTGTCAGGAAGCCAGCAGACAGATGCTTTGGGTAAGGAGTCATGACATGAAAGACGAAAGGATGCTAGGGCATCTGCTACTCATCTCAGGAAACAAAGAAGGAAACATTACTGAACCATTTATACAGGAGCTTGGGAGATCCTGGGGACTTTAATTACCCATGCATCTGCTGGGTCTGATGTTCCTCAATCCTAAACCAAAATCATTCTTTTATTCCAGCTAGGACCATTTTCTCATGTAAGAAATAAAAAAAAAAAAAAGAATGAATACATTCTAGATCAAATGATACAGAGGGAGGAAAAAAACCTAAATATTTTAGGAAGATAGGTGGGTCTGTAATGTTGACCACCACAGCTTTCTTGAACTGGGTCCACATAGGACAGTTCTGGGAGTGAACAATATCACAAAGGGGTTGGAGAGTGAAAGTGCACATGGATGAGAGTCAACAGGCCAAGCAAGACAAGCATTCTTCCTGATTATGCTCTATTCATTTTATGTCATAAACTGTCCTCAAATGGATTGCAATCCTGTAAAAATGAATTGGCTACCTGAGATGGCTTGCTAAGTAATTTGAGCAGCTAAACCAAACCCATACTCAAAATAAGTTACTGAAATGAAAGGACACTCAGAGAAATACGTAACTCAGATTGTGCATTGCTGTTCCTTGATCCAGTGAATCTAATGTGTGTAGTACCAGAGAAGTGGTGTCTGAAACCATTTTAACCCACCACCCAGTGGTGTCTGCAACCTTTTTTTTTTTAAAAAAAGTGCTTCTTAAAGGGTTGCCTAAAATGCACTTTTTGGATCTTTTTTTTCTTCTGCTAGTAATTAGGTTAACAGTAGCGTATTTACAGTCGAGTGCCACAAATGAGTTCCAAAGTTAGATCTACCTCTAAATACAGGCATAGCCTCAGTGCCACATGGGAAAGGAGAAAGTTACAAGCTCTGTCTAGTATGCAGCATCTTTCTAGGGAATTGCCAAGCCCAGTGTAGTGTGTGTCAATACAATAAGCAGTCAAGCTTGCCTAACTGCTCACTCAAACGTGTGCCTTCTCTCAGCTCTACTGCAGCAACAAAGAGAAAGAGTAGCCAAATCTAAGCAGGGGACCCGTGAAGTCCTCCGTGAGGACATCAGGCATGAAAGGTTGGAAAACCTGCATGGGGAAAAGAGAGACACTTAAAGATGAAACAGAGAAGTGCGAACTAAGCTGAGAGATACTAACCTCAAACTGGGGTCTAATGGCTAAGTAACTGTGTGCTAAATTTGTTCAGAGAAGCAACTGGAGATATCAGGCAGCCTGTACAAGACAAAAAAAAAAGAATTAAGGAAAATAAGATCAGGCTTTACAGATACTGGGAAAATCAAAGTAGGTAGAAGAGAGTGAAGAAGGAAATTTCAGAAGAATGAAATGTGACTGAAACAGTGAGCTTTTAAAGAAGGGCCAGGAAGTACAAGTGCAGAGACTTTGTCAAACCTGTGCCTGAGTATGCTCTTTCCAAGATGTTGAACCCTCTTTTTAACCCAACCCAAAGGCTAGGCCCATTTTTCTCGTACTTCTGGCCCATTAGACTCCTATGGTGAGACCTTCACTCTGCGGAAGATTCAGCTAAACCTTTCTGAGACAAGCAGAGCTGAGCAAGTGAAGGATGGAGAATTAGGCATGTAACAGTGCTTAACTTCCCTACAATGAGCATAGAGCAATTATTTCTGTTAATTAGATCCCTCCTCCATGCATAATCAATCCTTGCTTGAATGGGAAGGGGCTGAAGGGCACGAGCTGACAGACATCATCAGCTGAGCGTGCCTGGGTCGCTGCCTTGCAGTCCACACTTGTGAACAAGTCCCTGAACTCCCACAGAAATGAAAGGCACAAGTGCATTGATGAGTGCTGAGCTTCAGACAAACCTCACATCCAACCTCACAGGAGTGTTCAAGGTACTAGTAAAAGTCTGTACCTTAACAAAGCACTCTTCTAACAGAATGGGGAGGGCTGTGTTAGCACCTCTGGGCATATCTGGTGTACCCTTCTTGGAGAAAAACACTGCACTAGGTGGTCTTGGGCATGGCTTTACTTGGGCTGACTTGCATGAAGCTTTTATTTTTATTTGTAATGTTCTTTACGTATTTATTCAAAAGTCTAATGACATTTAAATGAAAAAATCTCATGCTGATTAAAAGCAGGTAGGGGAATAGCTGGGAAAATGAAATGCACCATACATAATCAGATCCAGATGACATGCAGCCCAGGGTTTTGAGGGAATGAAGCTAATGAATATAGTGAACCTCTGGTAATTAGATTTGAACAGCCATGGCAAGGGAGAGGAGGGGGAGAAATGCAAACATGGTGTAGATCTTAAAAGGGGGAATAAACAAGAAGAAAAGAGTTATCCTACACAGGCTTATAAAAAGCCCACATCACTGACTATAAGCCCCAGAGGGGAGGACTGCAAAGTTTCTTCAGCTTTCCCTTTCAAACTTTCCATCATCTTTTCACTCCCCACTTCCACAGTTTTGTTCTTTGTTTCCTCTCCTCCCCTTCCTTGCATCCCACTTTCTGATCTTGCCCACATCCCCCATTTTACTCCCAAGGAGATCTTTAGGGTTTTTCAGGGTGAAAAGCTCTTCCCAGACCATTCTTGATTCCCTTCCAAGGTACAACCTCTCCATCCTGCTCTATGTAGTTACCTAATTAATAGAGCTCCATATTGTCCCTTTCCTTCTTGAGAGCACTAAGTTAAACCTTTAATTCAGGCTAAGTACTTAAAGATGTGCATTTCTTTAACATGTGACTGGTCCTGCTAAAATCAGTGGAGTAACTGAGGTGTTAAGAACCACAGGGGTTTTTTTGCCTGCCCAGAACAGAAGTTCAAGTATTCATTCCTCTTCATTCCCAAACTGACTTGTCCCAAAGGCTACTGTTGTCCTCACCTGCTCACAAACCCAGGCTCCTCTGGCACCTGCCCTAGCAGACACCCCTCTGTAGCCAGTCTGACCTGCCACCTTCACACTTCCCTGTGCTGGAGAGGGGAAGCCTGGCTTTGCTTCATGCCCCTGCCCAGCACATGGGGTTGGCAGCGCTGGCTGCCCCAGAGCTGGTGGGCTGAGGGCACTTGGGGCTCCTGGATGGTCTCCACCTCGAGCTGATTGTGTAAAGGGCTTTTGTGCAGCCCAGTTGCCTGTGTGCACTGACAATAGCTCCCTTCAAGGTGCCACACACTCCGAGGTTAGGAACCATGACCCAGCTGCGTGACCAAGTGAACCCACTCCTCTCTGTCCTGAGGCACCCACACAAGGGGGAAAAGGGAACAAATGAGTTACAGTTTGCGGAGGGATTTGGGGGGTTTGGGAGGTTCATATGCTGCACACCAAGCCTCACTGAGCAGGTCTTTGGATGAATTCTTCGCATTGCTTTAGAATTAGACTGCAAGCCCACCGAGATCTTGCTGCTTGCTATGCCCAAGGAACCCCCTCAACGTTGCAGCATCCTGTATGTGAAGGCATTGAAGGAATAGGGTGGCACTTTTCCCTTTTTTTTAATTCGGTGTGGAAAATGAATTCTTTTCAACTAGTCCAAGAATCACCGTCAGTATTTGAACTGTAGATTTTTACATTGAGTATAAAGTCAATGTCTCTGCAATGGAGTTTATGTATAGAGTGTTAACAGGGCTGTCTGTTAGGCAACAATTCCACTGGAGAAGGGGAAAGTGAGTCTGGATGGTGATAAAAAGCAGTACTTCTTTTTTCTTTTGATGTCTCCACAAAAGAGTGAAAGTGTCTCTCGGGATCTGTTATTTGGATTATAATCTGAATTACTTTCTGTGAGAGTACTGCCTTTGTGGACCAGAAAGATCAGACTAGCATTGAAAAAAACAAATTCCCTTTGGGACACTTAATCCCTTTTTTCTCCCCAGAGCTACAAAAATACTTTAAAGTTATTTCAGTAACACTAGGAACCTAGAGCAGGCTTTGCAGAGATTTTGAAGACGAGAGCAACATCTTGCAGCACAGTTCATTACTGATGGGTCAAAATTATTTGCTGGATCAGGAATATTTCCCTCCCTGGGAGGTGTTGATTGAGGCTATAGGCTTCTCATTTTTATATTGCACAGTGCAACTCAGTTAGTTGGGCTTGAGGCAATCAGATGTTAAAAGGCAATTTGGAGAAAATTGCATATAACTTCAGATGTCATTCAAAAAGGATGGAGTAGTGGCATCTGTTTCTCATAACCTTTGAAATATTACATATGTTTCAGTATAATACTGTTTCTTTAGAAGTAAACCATATAATTTCTGGATTTTTAAAAATTAAACATGGTACCTTTAATTTAGGATATTGTTATTCTAAAAAAGACAATGCTAACCTTTTTCAACCTTTCTCTGCAGCATAAGTTATTGTTGGCAAGGTCACATTCGGTCGCTTTGTCTGATCCAGGAGTGTATTTCATAAATTACCCTATAATTTTAAGCAGTGACTAGACCTTTGTGTTCTAGATAACGTCACAAAAACAATTTATCTAAGGCATTTGACAAAGAAAGGAAAAATTGCCCATTTTTCCCATCAAACATAATTACCATTCACCACATCTAAATGAAGCGCTTGTTGCATCTTTACTGGAGAACCAAAAGCCACTATCAATAGGTCTATTTCTCCATTAACTGAAAACTGGTGCAGGGAAAACAGAGGAAGTGGGCTTTCTAATTAACCCTCTTAGTGCTCTGACAGAAAACTGATAGATCTGAAACTTCTACTGTGGTGGAATTGTCTCCTTTTTATTAGGAATGATGGAAAGCCATGAGGCAACCTCTTGCCCCTCTCGCTGTAACACAGGGTCTGGCAGTGGGCTGGAACAATGACACAAGGGCAGGAGGAACAGGCAAACCTAGAGCAGGGCTCTGCAAGTTTATTCAATTAGGTACTAAGTGTTTGGAACAAGGTTTCATCTGCCAACAGCTGTATACAATCATTTGCGGTTTTGAGGCCAGGGTAATTGGCATGTTATGAGCTTTTGCCTCAGCTTTTGGCATCTGCCTGAAAACCACATGGAAAGAGGGAAGGTTCTGTGTGGGGCTCAGCCAGAAACCTTCCTCGGGGGGTATAATCTCAGGAGCCATCAGTGAACAAGCCTCACCCAGGTCTCATGGACATGGTGCAGATGCTGCCCACCAGCACTCCCAGAAAGCCCTGGTGAGTGGGAGAAAGAGCCCTTGCTAGGCTGTATGCTAACAGGGCCAAGATTGCTTCATGTGCATGGATTTATGCTTTTAACTAGGGGTGACTGTTTTCAGGAAATTGACTGAAGCTGCTAGTTAACTGGAAGCAGTGAGGGTTTTTATTTTCCATTGTGTGCTTCAGTCCTCAGTGATCGAGCACTCAGCACTAAGTTGCTACAGCTCAAAATCTGCCACCAACCTTTATCCAAAGGTGACATGATATCCCTGACCTCCCTTTGAACAGTCCAGGACGCTCTGTCTCCCATGCCATGTTTCCTTTCACGGTATACTAGGAACTGGAACACTCTGCTCCTTGTATCCTCTTCCCCCATTCTGCTTTTTTTTTCCTTTTGTTTTCCCGTTCACCAGTGCATCACCTCTTTGCTGTGGGATGCTCTTTGGATGCTCTTTGGGAAAACAATTACCGTTTGCTATACATTTGTGCAATGCCCAGCACAACAGGCGCTGCCGAGGTCAACACTTTTTGGCACCATTACAACAAATAATAAATGCCAATAGCACCAGGGTGGAGCCATGCTTCACCATGAGCATCACTAGATAGGGTCACACTACCCCTTTTATTATCACCTATTACTTCCTGTTAAAGGGGAGTCAGCCTTGAATGGTTCCTCTGGCTCACACTGTTGTAACCAACATCACATCTTGGTTTCTTAATTGTTCACACTTTCAAGAGCAATCCTGTATCCCGTAGAGAAGTTCCCAACTGGTCTCATCATTAACCCAAGAACTGAAGAGCCGAAATACGCAGTGCTACTCTGTATTAGTGTGCTTCAGTTATAATAATGAGTTGCTTTTCCCACTGGTGCTCAGAGCTCTTTACAAAGAAAGGGGAGCACTATTATTGCCATTTAAGCCATGAAAAAGCTGAAGTGCAATGAAGAAATGTGCCTTGCCCAGAGTTAGACAGCAGAGTCCAGTTCTTCATACTTCCCTTGTCATCGGGACCTCATTAAAGCTACAAAAAGCTGTGTCATATCCACGCCCCAAAGTGAGAACTCAGTGCAGCTACTTAATAATAACAAAAAGTATAATTTATCCCATATATGTCCAAGAATCAACGCCAGTTGTTCTGGCGGGCACTCACATGCTGTTTGGTTGGGGTGAGTCTGTTCTGAACAGATGCTCAGCTGCTTGCTAACAGGATGGAGAGATGCAAATGAAAGTCTACAGGCTTCACAATGAGCAAATTTTGTCCCTTGATCACAGCACAGTGCCTCCTGGTCCTGACAGTTGCAGTTTTATAGTGGGTCAGGTGGACAACAGATGTTCACCTGCTTATCTACAGTAGCAGTAAAACTCTTAAAAGACAACCTCTGAACAAAAAGACCAATATACTCTTGTTGCTTTGCAATCAGGCAGGAGCCCTTCAGATGTATTTGTCTATACGTCCTGTCTCATTTCCTCTCAGAAAGCTCAAGCGGTAGAGCCTCCACTCTTTGCTTGGGCAAATAATTTCTTTCTGTGGTAAGACCCTGCTCCTCTGATGTGACTTTCCTCCCCCACCTCACATGGCTAATTTAACTTTTCCCTTCCTACCCTTTCTCATCAGCATGGATGCAATATGCACACTGAAATGTCATCACTCCCCCTCACAATCACACTGTTGTGCTTGCTCATCTGGGGTCCATCTGTGGGGTGGTGGTAATGGAGTCCTATTATGCTGGAGAGTAGGAGGATGGAGGGATGAGAAGCATGGGAATCCTGACTATTGCACTGAACTGGGTGATCACACCCGGTTTATTTGGCTCAGTGCTGAGGCAGCTGTGTGAAGCTCCATACCCTGTGATATGCACGAGGGCATCTCCCAGGATGACCTCAGCTTTTGTCCAGTGGAAATGCTATGCATCTTTTGTTCACCTTGGATGCTGTTTGCTTTGATGACTCCAGGTAAAACCTAAGGGACTTTGGAATTTAGCATTCAGAGTGCCTGTGCCATGTCGAGAATAAACAGGAGGAAGCAAACATCCATGTTGATCCATGTTGATCTTTTATGCTTAGAAACTCAGGGAAGGAATTTAAGCTAATATGACCAATGATTTTCTCCAGAGGTTTTTATACTGTGTATGGGTCTGCTGCTGTCTACAACACCATGGAGCTGATACCTGCAAAACTATAATTTTTTGTGAATCTATATGAACAGAGACTGGCTTTTACACTTAAAGCTAATGGTAGGCAGCACATAGACATATGTGGGATGTGAGCTGGGATTTCGTGGTCACACTTTCTTCTGAAGCATCTGTCTGAAGCCCAGTGAGAGGCTGACTACTATGAGCCTGAGGGAGATGTGCAGTGATGCTTGCAAAGCTTTCTGAAGCAGAGCTGCTGACCATGGGTGAGGCAGAAAGGGCCACATGGAGTGAAGATACTGCTGTCCATAGTAAGATAAAATCCTTGTCTAGAAAAAGAAAAGTTAAGGAGGAGTTTACCCTCTGTGTATTTCATATGTAGCCTGAATTTTCTGCTGCTCAGAGGAGAATGCCAAATACAATTCATATCCTCCAAATGAGGAAATTTGGGTTAAAAAGGAAAAGAGCTAGACATAAGCCTCCTCTGAAATCAATAGAATTTATGCATCTCAATCTCCTTCTCCTTTTTCGACTTTCATCCCACACAAAGCACTCAGCTATGCTTGTATGACCAGGTTACCCTTCCTTGCAAAATCAACCCCTCCTTTTCATATTCATCACCAATGGGGATCAAAAGCAGCCTACAATCCAGCAAAGGCAGGCTTCATGTTTGCCTTCTACATCTTTATTTAGCCCTTTTTTCAGACTCATGAGAAAGCCCAGGCTGCAGCCTTAGCTCAGGGCTGAATGAATAAAGGTCACCATGCTCCAGGATGGAGGTTCATTGTCACACAGTGAGACAGAGATAACCAGCTAAGCTGGAGGTGGTTTGAAGAAAAGATGCAGCACTCAGCTGTGCTCACCTTCACAAATACTGATCTCACAGGCTTGCTCTTGCCTGCAGAAAGCATTTGACTCATATTGAATGGAGGGAGTGGGATCTTACCCATGTTGCTTCTGTGGAAATGCCTTTTCTTACCTGCTGGGAGGAGGAAGAAGGTCACAAAGGGTCACCTCAGCTGTTAGGGCTGAGGTCTTCAATAGGCCATCTGATGATTTCCTTGAGGATGGGCTGCTAAAGCACGAAGAGCAGATGAAAGAAATAGTGAGCAAGTGCCACTGTCTTAGCAAAGTCATCTTAGAACTGGTAATTCAATAAATTCTTTATGAATTCCCTTGCTTTGGTTTTACTTTTGTGCCATTATTATTCTCCTATCACTAAGCAACCTCTGGAAAAGCACGATTAAAATAAGAAACAAAGTCCATCAGATAACAGAGAGAAACTGCTAGAAATAGGATCCCAGCTGCCATCTACTTCCTTATAAAACCAATGAGATCTGCTCTTTCTCCATCCTGCATTGAAGAACTTGTGGAGTTGAGCATGTTTTTCATGCCTAACAGGACATTCTGTGTTTGGACTGCATAGCCCCTTTTTCTCATCCCTCCTAATCTTTCTTGTTTTTTCTCGCTTTACTTTAACTGCTTGTAGACAAGAATGCTGGCAGCAAGTGTATGAAGTCTCAAATGGATTGAATATGAGAATTTTCAAGAATGAAAATACAGAGGTATTGTTCACCTCGAGTCCACTGAGATAGCAGGTTGAGTTATGGAGACATTCAATCTTTGGGCTGTAATCTTTATACTGGATTATATCCTGGCATTAGAATGGTTATTAAAACCTAGCACACAGGGGTTCTGAAATTATTCCCTGGTGAAAAGATTGGGTACCAGGATTTGAACTAAATGAGGTACTTCTTTTGCCCAGCATTTAGTTTAAGCCATGGAAGTCACTGCCAAAGCTGCAAAGTCAAATGCTTAATCAGGCTCAGCAAAAAACACCAGCTGAAGTTGTGAAGACCAGCTCATGAGCAGTGGTTAAAGAGGACAGGACAGATGATCAAAAGAAAGAGTCAGTACACAGAGAGCCCTGGGCAAGCTGGAAGGTTGGGCCAGCTAGGAAAGCATGAAGAACTGGACTCTCCTTTTCTGGAAATATTCATGACATGATTTGACAGGGCCCTGGATAGCTCAGCCTAGGCTCTGCTTTACACAGACCAGATGGCCCCCAAGAGCAGGGAACCAGCCCAGATTTTCTGAGATTCTATGGATTCAAGCCTGAAAACAAATAGTCAGGCCAATGGGAGTATTCTTCTTCCTTTGTCTTTGCTTTTATTTTTCTAGGTACCTGCCGCTGCCCATTGGTAGAAATGGCAGGCTGAGCTGAGTGAATCCAACCTGAAACTGCATCAGCTTTTGTATTCCTGTGTTTCCCGTGCTGTAAAACCCCATTTTCCATTCCAAGGAGCGTGCTGTAAATTCAAAGTTCACGCTGAAGGTAGGGCAACATTTTGACATGGCCATGCAGTCATTGGGATAAGCTATATTATTCAGATGACTTGTTAGCTGTTGCCCAGAAAAAAAAAAAATAGACAGAAAGCAGGTGGGAATATAAAGGAAGCAGGGGATGCATGTCCTGAACACCACTACTTCCATCAATAAAGCTGTCTCCCGTACGTGTGCGTGCCTGTGTACCATGCACTGCTGAGCTAGAGAGGAGTGCTTAGCAGACAGCGCTCCTTGCAGACCCCCTGCCCCCAAAGGAACATCTCCAATCAAGCTAAAATGATGGTGGGTTCACTGGAGTGCCTCGTGGCCTATATCCACCTGATACGGTGGCTCTCTCCTTAATGGCAACAGCAGCGTGTGGGCAGGGAAAGGAGGCAGCAGAGCGGAAGGATGGCTGGTGCAGGTGGATCACACACTGCATGGATGGAGCCATCCACAGTGACCCTCAGGCCACAGTACGATGGGCCCTCAGCAGCCAGCACCACCCTCGCCCTGTTGATGCCAAGGGATCCACGCTGAGGTCCATGAGCTGGAGGTGCCAAAAAATGTATTTGTCCTGGCTTAGGGCAAAATTTGGGAGGAAACCTCTGAATGGGGTCCCTCTAGAAAGCAAGTTCAACTGGCCTCTACCCCAGCTGGTTCAGGAAAAAGACTTCCTTGGAGAAAAGTGGAAAAAACTGTTTAATCAACAAGCAAAGCCCTTACAAGCACAAAAAAGAGAGAATAATATTAAATAATAAAACCTCTCACTGTTCTGAAGAGATAGCGAACTCAGAAAGTCCTTTTTGTGAGATGCAGGTTTGCTTGCTCAGTCTCTTGTCAGTCCCTCTGGCCTGGCTGGGAAATGCTGCATCCCAGGCCCTGGTGGGCCACAGGTGTGAGCTCCCGCTGCTCTTCTCGATTTTCAGTCCAGAGCAGGTTTGAACAGTTCCAAGAAAAAGAACAAAACCACAGTCCAGGGAACTTCTCTGCCTCACCTAGCTAAAACCAACTGAAAAGCAAAGGAGAGCTCTGTCCTGCTCTCTGTCTATGCTGTAGGCAACATAGTCCAGGAGAAGGATGCAGGGGAGCAAGTGCAGTTTCTGGTAACAAACTCCCTGCTTCTTTTTCACTCCTTTCGCTCTCAGAACCAGACTCACAGGTGCAAGACTCAATATCCACCATAAACAGAACAGATGACTGGGGATGCAAGCATCATAAAGTCACCCCAGGACACTCCACCCCTTATCCCCATATCGTCAGATTACTACCAGAACTAATATATATTCTAACTCTACAAACACATATATTATACATACATACAGATATATGTACATATACAGTATATGTTGCCTTTATTCATACTACAGTCGCTGCAGTGAGTGGCAGCCTGGGCTCTCAGTCTGCTTCATGTTGAGGCCCTTGTCCTCAGCTGGGCAGTGTTTGAAACAGAGATGTGCTGGGTTTGTGTCTGGGCCAAACAAAAGCCTGCTCCAGCAAATGCCACTGTGGCTCAGGACCTACCTGTTCTGTCAGCTCCTCTTGCAAAGCCTGGGTAACTCTTTGTGTTTGTTCTCAAAACAAGCATTCAAATACACTCTTTTGTATTTTCTTTTCCATAAGAAAACCAGAGCAGAAGAAACCTGTGTGAACAAGCCAAGGGGAGCACCCTTAGCTGTGGGAAGCCAACAAAAACAGGGGCACCACTTTCAGATATCCTCCCAGCTCTGCAGTAAACAAAGGGGAGCAAATCAGCAAACTCAGTGTGGAAAGAGCCACTGGTGGGGTTTTCTTTATGAAAAAATGCTGCCTTTGTGTCCTGCAGATGCTGGTCATGGCGAAGCCAGGCAGGGACCAGTCTGTGAGCTTTCCCTACTCTCTTATGGCCTCACTTCTCTAAACCCAGCACAGTTCCTCTATAAAGTGCAGAAATCAGCACGGTGCATAGGTGGCTCCTTTATGAAGCTAAGGGTGGAAGGATGTGTAGGTTTCTGTGAACCTTCCTTGAGTCTCTGTGGTTGCATGGAGCTTGCCAAGGTGCCAAACACACAAGAAAAAACTTCCTGCCACAAAAGTCCAACAGGGTCCCCACAGAGTCTGTGTGAACCCCTGCTCTGAGCAAGACAGCTTGAACTCATCAGGGACATCAGTCCTAGCCCTGGGTGCACAGCCACTAAGAGATGTAACTATTGGTCTGCCTTGTACAGCCCATGTGTCTTCTGTCTGTATTCTCTGTTTGTCCTCTAACCTCTTTGAACTGCCTTTTAAAATGTCTAAACAGTGCTCAAACTGGGACTCTCACAGGATTACCATCCAAATTATAATTATACCCAGACATGATATTAAAGTTGAAGGGCTGAGTACTCAAAAGTTAGGAAACAACAGAATTTCTATGGCCTCTGTACTTAAATGCAAATCCTTCCCTCAGCAGCTGCTGTGGTTTCTGTGCGGTCTGTTTGCTGCGAGTGGGAGAACCCAAGGGCACGTTTGCTGGGTGTCTTCAGTAACTCCCCGCTGCTCCCATGAGGAGTCAAGCACAGGGCTGGCTGAACATGTTGGAGGTATCTGTCTTTGTCCCTCCCGTGTACCCTGCAGCTCTGGGAGCACAGTGCTGGATGGCCAGTGGGGTGAAAGAGCTGGTGGATGAAAAATACCTCAGCAGGAGCTAATGGTTTTTGCAGATCACTTCTGTGCGAAGCCTGAGGGGTGGTACAAGGGTGAGGATGAGAGTGAAGATTAGGAAAGAAAGACTTATGCTGGCTTTGTTCCAAACAAAACATTCTTCCAACATAGGCAAACAGCAATGCTTGCGTGACACTCTCTTGGAACCTCTTTTACCCTTCACAACTCCTGAGCCAGTGTTTTTTAATCTAAGTTACTGAACATGTTAAGCAAGGATGGAGGCAGAAGGAGATCAAGCAAAGAGAAGCAAGGTCATGGTTCTGAGTGACTGAGTCCTGCCTTGGATAATAGAGTCCTTCCTGCTTAGCACATTGGAGGTATTAAGCACAACACTCTGTCCAAATGTTTTGCAGGCAGTCACTGCTTTTCTTCCTCATTTTGGGAGGGCTTTTAAGTCCTTGCTTCAAACCAGAAGAGCACTTGGACTTGTAGAAGTAATGCCATCAGATTTTGTCAATACAGCCACTAGTCTCTAGCCTTCTCAGATATGGCTAGCCTGTTTCACCAATAATTCAGTCTGGGGCAATCCCCAGGAATGTAAACTTTCCACCAGCAAGGTGAAGTGTTGGAAACACTGATAAATTCCTTAAATCAGGCTCCTGGAATGGAAAGCATTTGGCAAGCTTGTAAGAGGCGAAACCAATCCACAACACTCGAGAATAGAGCTTGTCTCTATAAATAATAAAAAGGAGCAGCTGTTATCTAAAAAAGTCTGAGCATGAAACAAAAATGTCCTCCAGGATATTTGTATGCACTTGCAGGAACTGGCACACAGCTGGAATGGGTGTACAAAATGCCTCTCTGAGGCCAGTGAGACCTGCCCTTTAACATGAAAGTGACTGGGCTTCCATGTGCAGTGTGGACAGCTGTATTGCTCCAGCTCCCCTCCTTCCAGGTAAAAGGGTGCAGAAGTGCTCTACCTGAGGCCTGTCATTCAATTTGCAGAAGTGATTGAGGCATTCACGTGCCCACAGCACAGATTCAAAATCTGGGTGACTAGGGTTCTACATCACTGTGGTGGGTCTGCTTCTTCTACTTCACCTCTCAGCTGAAGCTCTTAAAGTGATGTAAATAAAAATGTAAAATCTGACTATTTCTAAACTTTGGGGAAATTTGGCTGTGGTGTGCATGTTCTAAAGGTGATGTGCTCAGTACCCAGCAATGGTGAAAAACAGACTGTCAGTTTGAGTGCTCCACTGTCGGTTCCTGCAGCTGAGGATGTTTGCCCTGAACATCCCTTTCTGTGGCTGGTGGTAACGCTGAAAAGGAATAACTCCTTCCTTAAACATTTGGGAGGGAACTGACATGAAGAGAAAAGACAGAGATCACATCAGCTGTAACCAGCAAAGTCCATTTTTCTTTGACAGCCTCCCTGGCACCAGGGCTAGAAATTCTTTTGTTGAGTTGAAGGTCTTCTCCCATTTTGGTCAACCAGCCTGATGGAGACACAGGCTTAGAGAAAAAATGGTTCTGGAGACTGAGGGTAAGAGATCCCTCCTGCTGCTTGCAGACTTCACATTTTAGGGTGCTGCTTTCCCGCTGCTTGGGATTTCCTTTGAGATGATCTTTACTACATGAAAAAGTCTTGCTTTGAAATTTTAAAAATTGCCGTTTATGCACTCTCTTTCTTGTTGCCTTTCTTTTCTTTCTTTCCTTCCAGCCTTTGGGGTTTTTTCTCTTCCACATCATATTCACCACATCATTGAAGTGGGAGGAGAGAAAAGAAAATATTTAATACCTCAAGTGTTTTTAAACCATCAGCAATTGGTAGAAGCCTGAAGAGGTCATGCCTGGAAATAATCCAGCTGGTGAACTCCTTATGGATGTCACCTTTCCAAGAGCAGTGCCATTTCCTCATGAGGTGGGTCGACTTATTTATTGTATCATTAAAGCTGTTTTCTTTCAGACAGCCTTTAAATATCTTCCATGGGGATTTGCCAGGCTAGGCAGCAAGCCAAGTGGAACCCCCTAAATTTAAGAGCTCAGCTCTGTTGGACATAAACCACTTAACATTTCAGAGACGACAAAAGTGGTATATATCCAATTTGTTTCCAGTAGGAAAGAAATAACTGGCAAGTAGCACACCGAGCCCATCACAACGGACAGGCCATGCCATGGTGACTCCCCTTCTTCTATGTTGTACCTACAAGCTGTGATTGTGGACCCTTCACTCTGTTTGCCACGGCTGCAGAGAGGCCAAGACTGGTGCTCCAAAATCCCATGCTCTATTGCTCCCATGGGCTCTTACTGCTGCTTACTTTCCATTACCGCTGCAAACCTTCCCCCTGCCCTGCTCACATGGCTTGAGTTTTCATGTTAAGTATCTTGAATGTAGTCGTCCAGAGCTCAAAGGGTGATGCCGTTCATGGTTCACTGTCCCCAGGCCAGGTGATAGCAGAGTCACACCTGGCACAGGTTCTTCCTCTCCTGAAATGCTCAGACTGCTTTCATACAGGGATGCCACCATGGGTTTTGAAATTTGCTTTCCATGGACCTTCAGTTGGTTTAAACTCAGTTGCTGCCGAATTAGCAGAGTGCAACACAGTGGATCAGCTGCAAAACTTATTGGGGGACAGGAAAGATTCCTTGGATTTCAGCAGGTCATAGATCCAGCCTATAGGAGGGAACTCAGCAAACTGTGTACCATGGTTCTCCCTGTTGAGAGGAAGAGCACTGATCATCCCTGACTGAAGCCAAATGCTTTAGAATCTCACAGTCCCAAGGGCAAGTGATATTTTTGTTTGGTTTAATGTCTGGTCCAGCTTGTGGTGCAAGAAAATTCAGTCTGTTCTGAAGAGCTACCAGCTTGTCTGGAGCATTATTCCTATGGGGCCTTTCAGATAGCAATGGAGTTTCTCCAGATTTGGGCTTATGAAGGGCAAATCCAGATCTGATGTCTCAAGACAGTAAAAAACCTACTGCCACCCTGAATTCTGGGGCCTGACGCTCTCTCTCAGCAGGTTGAGACAGTAAAAGACACCACCTATTTGGCAATCCCAAACTGCCTGGCTGCTTTCCTCACAGGAAATGCAGCAATGCAAAGAAGCTGGCTGAAAAAACCTGCAAGAGGGAAGAAGGGAAGCAGCTCCCACACCAGCAAACCCAGCCAGCATGTCAGATCCTAGCAAGAGAGTACTGCTCAGAAAAGCAGGGGAAGAGGCACACACAGACACAAGACCAGAAACATAATCATCTGTGTTTTCCTTGAATAAAACATGGCAGCCCTTGCTGACAGAGGGTGAAGTAATAAGGATAATAATTATAATAATAATCTGTTCGGTCTCTGTTTCTTCTGGGCTTCAGGGGCTCATTTTGCGAACTGTTGCTTGTATAGCTGGAGCTGCTGCCTCACAGCTCACACTGCTCAGACTAATGGTCTCCTTCTCTGTCAGCAGCCTGGGATTGCAAGTGTTCATGACTCAGCAGTAATTACATACCCTTGAAGGTGAGCTGGAGCAGCAAGGATCCTCCCTAGGGGCCAGGTCAAACGCTGACTGGCTCCAATGGAAGTCAGCTCCCTTGTAGGATCCAGCACCGAAGAGTTGCACCTACCTGGGGAGAACCAAGGAAGATTTAGGCTTGAGCAAAAGCCCAGTGGACATTAAAAGATACCAATAATAGTAAATGTGTGAGTGGTAAGACAGAAACAATGCTCTATCTGCATTTAACCCCTCCTGTGCAATGGGCTCTGGCAGGGTGTTGCAACCCCTTTTTGAATCCCTCCTCCACTCAAACAAAACCTGAGTAAGACTTGTTTTCCCAGTTATTTATGTATATTTATTGTGATTTTGTATAAATAAATCCATTAGTTTACAGGACATGGAAATGCTTTCCCAAACCTGGACTTTTAAAAGGATGTAAAACACATATTAAAAATTAATCCTTGTGGGTCTTTCTGTGCCCACTTCTTTTGAGGGGAAAAAAAAGAGAAAACTGTAAAGCATTTTATTTCAAAATAAAAAAATCAATAACTACAAATATTCGGGCTTTTCCCACAACCCACCTTTCTTCCCAGAAAGAGTTTAAATGACTGAGTACTGTGTGCTTTCCACAGAATACAGGGATTTTAGTAAGATCATTAATAGACATTTAACTTTAACAAGTGCCACTATAAGCATTTCTCTGAAATTCACCAGGGAACCAGGATTTTATCACTTCAGGAGCACTGCTTGGCTCTGTGGTATGCTATGATGCTGGATAATGATCTAATAGGCCTCACTGACAACAAGCTGGCACCCTGCCATGGGCATGCAAAACCACCCTCCAGCCTGGAGCATGAGAAAACCTGCAAATAATGCCTCGTGATTTTCCAGCTAATATAGCAGCATGGATTAATGTGGCTGCAGCCATCTCATGCAAATAAGGCATGAAGTAAAATGCCTGAGCCTGGACTCACTACTGACAGTTGATTTTGTCACTCCAATCACCCAGAAATGTAACTGGGGAGTTGTTTCTTTGTTCCACCTGCAAAATGAATGAAGTTTCACCTATCATTCATTTAAAAATACACTGGTTCAGTACTGTTTTTTGCTTGTCCTTTGATTAATAGTATTTCCTATTTGAAAAAAACCTAACAAATGTCTGAACTAATGTTATAGATAGTGACATTTTCTTCTTCTCTTTTTTTTAAGGGAACGGCTTCTGTGAAATTCTTCATGAAGAGGGGATATTTCAATTTACTTTTATTTCACTTTTATTTTGAGACATTTCATTCAGCTCATTAAGGTATTTTCTGTCATAGTAGATTAAAAGAGGAAGAACAATATTAACTGAATTTGTCATTATTTTACCTCTCACTTAAAATGTTCTGTGAGACTTGCTTGTCTTCATTTCTAGGGCTTCTGATGGAAATTTCCCTTTGAAAGTGGGTCAAATCAGGAGTGACTTTCTTACTTGTCACTTGCAGTTTCTGACTCAAACCAAAACAACAAAGAAGGATTTTTGCTTGAAAGTTGTCAAGAAAAATACAAGCTCCCTTCATCAGTTCCAAAGGCACACTGCTCGTTTTGCAGGCTTTTGAGTCCTGCTTTTCCAGGCTGGCCCCATAACAACAAACTCTCTTTTCTAGTCAAGAGAAACAGCAGGAACCTGGCTCCAGCCTCCCCAATCCTGGTAGAAGGACCAAGCAAAACCACAGTCTGACCCATGAATATAGACAGCCAGCTCTACAAACACAGGAGAGGAAGACAGTTTTTGTTGAAGAATGATCATTCTGATTGCTTGCAGCACACACTTTTCATATGGTTTGGAGTTTTTTCCTAACGGTGCTAACAATAGCATCATGTAAGTCTTCTTTATATTAAGTTTTTTTGTAAATTTAATAAACTGAAAAGAAAAGAAAAGAAAAAAAAAGGAAAGCAATAAAAAATTAAGACAACAAACAATTAGGAAAATAATAAGAAGAAATATGAACAGAAGTATTTATTTGGGAACTAGAAAAAGAGGAAGATAATTGACAGTCTTCATTTACTAATAAAATAAGATTTCTGATTATGAAACAAGAAACCTCTGGCAGAGAGAAACCTCTCTTAGTACAGATGTAATTTTCATGGCTAAATGCATCCTTTTGCCATTTGTCTCACATTATTTGAGGCTAAAATTTAACAAAACCAGTCAAAATACTTCTCTAGCCAGTGGGCAAACACCCACCAGATGAGTTTTGTCAGTGACTGTGCCAGATGTAATAAGCTTATAGGGGGCAGACTAGTCCTAATCAGTCACTCAACATCTCTGAGCTTGTCTTTTTGACCTGAGAGAATACAATAAGCCTTTCACTCTTCTCTTACATCACCCAACAGTGACTTTTCAGTCACCCTCCTAGGTAATTTTTTATTTTAGTAAATAATAAGGATCAGAATAAGCAAGCATGTAAGATTTCAATTAAATATTTAAAAGACCAGTGTTGTAGCTGCTGCAGACTATAGCCACTTTCCAAAGTCCTTTAATGACAGTTTTCATTCACAGGAGATAAGCATGAGAATATATATGGCATTGCCCTGACTGCTTAAGAAAATCTCCATGTTGATCCCTCAGTAGTCGTGAGATTTTTATCACTCAAGCTTAAGAAACCGATAAGGAGGCTCCTACAGCAACATTCTCCCACCCACCCACTTGGCACTTAAACAGTAATAGGTCCTTTCCTGACAAGTGGTAATCTTCCTATCCCCACGGCATCTCTGCCAGACCTCATCATTGGAGCACACAGGTGCTTATTCTGCATGAAAAAAAAAAAAAAAAGGATTTTTTTTTTCTTCCTGGGCCTCAAGTAAGCACAAGATGTGTACCTCAGAAGGCAGCAGTTATGGAAAAATCTGACGAATAAGAGGAAATTTCCCTCCCCCACAAGCCTTGCAGCAGTGCTGTACTCTTTAGCACAGAGAGTGCAGCCTGGGCTCACACAGTCCCTGGCACAGTCCCCATGGCCCCTGGGGAAGCTTCACCCAGGAATGTGGGAACTCACCCTAGCAGTGTTATGAGCATCCCCACTGCCTCTAAAGTTTGGTTATGCAGCTGCCTTTCCTGTGCCTTAGCTCACAGTGGCAGACAAAATACCCTGCTGGGAAAGAGCAAGCTAAGATTAGCTCTCTTGAGGGCCATATGAAGTCTGATGATCATTATGAAGACATCAAATGGAAATGTTTTAGAAACATGACTGTACCATAGCCGCGGGTGAGCAACAGGAGCCCTGTGATTCCTGTAATCATGGCACTGTGGCTGTTGAGCTGTTTCCTGATGTCTCAAATGCAGTGTGCAAGTTCTGTGTGATGGGGAACACTTTCAGCTCACAGTCACGGGCAGCAGCTGCGGTGATACAGACAAGAAACCAAAAGAAGGAAGAGAGAATAACAGTGATCTTTAATGAGATCATCTCTGGTTAAATCTTTTGTGGTCTAACAAAATTTGGAACAAAAGAGAATGAAAAATCAGATGAGTCGGGTTGTCCCAGGGCATCTGATGCTACCATAAGCCATTTCAGCTTTGCTTACATAATTTGATTGTTAAGCACAGCACGTTAGGCATGTACATATGTAACACTGGGGCTTCCTGTTCCCAGGTTCATTGCTCCATTAACCAGTGACCTCAATTCATATGTTAAGGGAAAAAAGTAGGTATTAAGGATTATTACGGTTTAGAGGTGCACTAAAGCAAAATTTAAGCTCAAACCCCATTTTAAGCCTGCAGTTCAAATCTTTCTCTCTTCCTGGTCAAATCTGAATGCCTCTGATTCTGACAACTGCAGCATCTGGCTGCACACCCTCACTGTTAAGTTTGGGAGGATCTGTAGCTGTATGGGTGGTGTGCTTCTGTCTTTAAAGATATCTCCATCCAGAGTTCTAGTGGAGCCTTATTCTCTGATATAAAATCTATTTGACAATTCAAAACACTGGGGCACACTCGGTTTTTTTTTTTGAAGTGTTGCTCAGCTGTCCCATCAGCAGAGAGGGAGGCTGTAATTTTAAGCAGCAGCTCATCAGATTCCCAGCCATCACCTACCAATTAATCTACTACAGACCTGTCCCCTGGAGCCTTGCTTCCAGAAAAGGGCTGCCAGTTTTTCTGCATTTTAATTATACCTCCCTGAGGAGCAATCTAACCTGACAAAGGATTTTTCAAGCCCACCAACATAAACATCCTCAGTGGGGAATATATGAACCAATAACCCCAGCTGTATTCCCAAAATGGTCTTCAGAGTTAAAGGTTTGGGTGGTTTGATTGCATTACATCCCTGTCCCTGTCTGCCTTTCTGTACAGAAGGCAAGAAGATGAACAAGCAGCATCATCTCTGTTCAACACTGGAGCAAAAAACAGTGACAAAGACAACAAAACCACCCCCAAGACATCCACAGCACAGTTGCAAAGCAACTGCTTTGTAGGAAAGCAGTAGAGGAGTGCTGGAGCAAGGCAGGTCGGTAGCAACTTGCACTGGAGAAGATGGAAGGGTTGCCAGAGAGGTCCTGGGAGAGCCTGAGGGGATGCATGGTGCTGTGGAGAGGAATGAGAGTTGTCAGGAGAGGCAGGAGGAGGAACCTTCCTTGCCTTGCTGCAAGGGACGAAAAAAAGAAGAGCAGCAGGGATGGCTGCAGGGACATTCTGGGATCAATCAGCAGGGGAAATCCAGGAGCTCTGCAGTGCCATCTGTGATGCTGAGGAAATCCTCCAGTCCTGTCAATTTGCTGTTCTGGAGCAGCAAATACCGCCTAAACAGCTGGAGTCCAGTGTGGACTCCCACTTGAGCCAGGGCTAACCTGTGGGCTCCCAGCCGTCTTCCCGCCAGGTTCTCTCTCTGCTGCCACAGCAAGCCCATTGTCCTGTGCAGCTGCTGCCAGGCAGGCCATCCCATTAAGGATCCTGAGTGGTTCGGGATCAAGATGCCCCCCTGAGATTAAGATGCCCCTGCCAGTGCCCTTTCATAGGTGCCCTGAAATCCTGCAGCAAGCACAGCCTGCTGTCCGAAGGAGAGCTGTTTAGCCTCATAGCTCATTTGTAATCAGAAAGACATATGTTCACCAGCGTCACACTGAATGAAGCATGAGGAGCCATCAGGGTCCATGCAACCACCCCCTGCCTACCTTGCCAGCTGGGGGATGCCAGACACGGTGTGCTGCTGGGCATGGATGCAGGATGAGATCCCGAGGAGGATGCAGAATAAGGAGTCGCCGAGTGGAGACCTCATTTCTGATCACTGGGGAATTTCATGCTCTGTCGGTACCGCAATCTCATGCACAGATGAAATATTATGCAGCGTAAGAAGCCCTTCATCATATAAATCAAGGCAAGGAAGCTTGAACAAAGCCCTTTCAGTAGTCCTGCCCAACAGCCTCGCTGCTTCACAGGGTGAATGACACAAACTAAACTTCATGACTGAAGCCTTTTGCTAAAAGATGAACTTCATGCCTTTCCCAGGCTGGCTATGAACTCATTTGTGGGGCTGTCAGAGAGCTAACCTTTCCCAGTTAATCTGTTCTCCATCTTAATAAGAGTACAACAAAGCAGAAATACTCTTAGGCTTAAAACCAAGAATACATTAAAAGGCAGAGTATAAACTGCCTTTCTGCAGAAGCAGGGAGCATCCAGCGCTGATAATGATATTGAAAGTGGGGATTAAGTGGCAAAGCGCTGAGGGAGCCAGCATATGGCAGCTCATTGACCTGTCCCATATGCAGCAGCTATTGTTCCCTCCCCACTCTCCCACAGCAGCCTACTCATGCTTTTTTTGTGGCACGAGAGCCAGGGCCAAGGCTGGGATCTGCTAAAACTTGACATTTACACATGAATTGTGCAACACTGCTGCACAGAGAGCCAGGGTGACCTGTGCCACTAAGAAGTGTCTTGGTAATGAGGCTCAGCAGAAAAAAAAAGACCTGCAGCAGCATTGGGGAAGTTGCTCTGGGTTACACTGGTGGAGTGGGCCTTATAGCAGCACTTCCTGGCTTCATGATTTCTTGGGCAGTGGGGTAGGATCTGATTAAACTGCTGAAAAGCTGGGGGTTTGGCATGGTTAGTTGAGATGGTAGGAAATTAATGTCCAGACCTGCAGGCTTTTTTACTGAGCAGCAGAATACAGAAATCTCCACACTGCAAAAAAAGCAGAGCAGTTTCTGATATGGGCGTGCCCTCAGCTCTGGGAACCGGCCGTAGTTGTTTCTTTGGCTCCTGGTTGAATGGTGAGATAATCAACCCAAACCACAATCACAATCAGGAGAAGATAGTGGTTACAAAGCCCGAACCAGATCTTCACCCGGGACCCACTGGGCTGGAGCGTCTGATGTGGAGGGGTCGGCTCTCACACACACATTGCCAGGAATCACTCGGTCCAGTCCCACCTCCCTGGGGCACTGCTGCAGTGCCACACGGTGCTCGGCTCCTGGGCTGGGCCTGACCACAGCCTTCAGCCCTGTTCCTCTCTGCCTCTCCAAAGCATGCAGCCTTCTCCCTTTGTCACCACAGCTCATGCTCATCACTGATAACACTGTCTAGGGAGTTGCACCTCTCTCCTGATGGTGCTGTGGGCTGCCCCAGACAGGGGATAGAGCTAGAGCTGTTTCAGCTGCCCCTTCAAATTGCCAGGGCTCCCCACAGCCACCAAATGGCAGGACTTGAGGTGACAGCATCAGAGCCACAAAACCCAAACATAGATGAACCCCATAAGCAGGCGCATACCTTTCCTCACAGGGCTATTTGCTCCTTCTCTGCTGACTGGTAGGAAGAGACCTCATAGGCAGAATTGGATTTCATATAATCCTCTATGAAAAATACATTAATATGTCCTGCTGCTTGTAGTTGTTCCTGGCAGCTTTCACGATGTGAGACCACCAAAGAACTCCCAGCTTAATTTAAATGATACAGCTATTTTTAAATCCTACAAGACATTAATCCCGAACATGTTTTTTAGCCAGAACTCTACATATTTATTTGTTTTCTATTCAAAGCCATAAACTAAGCCTTGCTCATTGATGAGATTTCAAAATTCTTGAGCCAAGCTTGAGCTACTAGGCATTTTAAGAGCCTTTGGAGTACATTTTTCATTCGGAGCCACCTTTGACTGGATTTTTCAGACAGCCTTTCATCACATAATGGGAGCCCCACTTTCCCCCTTATGCTCTCACAACTGTTAGGCCAAAATTGCCACAAGTATGAGGTCGTGCACATCAAGGAAAGAAAAGATGTCCTCCTGTCATAAGATAATATTAGTCATCATAACCTGAATTATTCTGTGAGCCAGTGGGTATTAGGATAAAGAACTTCCCTACGCTCATGGCAAAGCACAGAAGTGAGCTTCCAGCATGGATGAGCAATCTTCATTTTCATAAATATTTGAAATTCAACTGGACATTACCCTAGGCAACCTGTCTCATTGGCCCTGCTTGGAGCAGCTTCATCAGCTGCAGGTTGAATCCCATGCTGCAATGGCTTCTTTCCCAGGGCAGATAGAGAGCACAGGGATGGCACTTGGACAAAGCTCACCCAGCATCACATGCAGTACCCAAGCCCTGCTGCGGGGCAGAACGTGCTGGCTTGGCCAATACTCACAAGGTCACGCAGCTTAAGCTGGAGCTTATACGTGTCCCTTCTGTGCCCAGCCTGACAGAGCTTTGCGTGCAATGTGCAGTGTGGGTATGGTTTTCCTTGCCGAGGTCAAAGTGCAAAGTAGGAAGAGAAACACAATGGGATTTTCTTGGTGAAATCCTGATGAAATTTGCATAGAAAATTTTGGAAGAAGCAAGAAGAAATGTTTAGTAATCACTGTGATGTTTTCTATTCTGTCTGCCTCAAAATTATCCTCTCACTCTGAGTCACATTCTATGCCTACCTAAACCATAATCCCTCACTTTCTTTGTCTGACCTCCTTCCCACTCCTTATCTTCCAAAAAGAAATTACACCTGCTAAATCCAAATGAAGTTCCCAACATCCAGGTCATTTTGTGGGCTGAAGTGGCAGAGAAAGACAATTCCTTCTACCCACCATGCTGTGCAGTGCTGGCAGTGATGCTTGGGTACCACTGAGGATCAGCAGCACTGATGCCACAGGAAGGGAGGGGTCTGCTCTGCACAAGAGCAGGAGCTGCAGGCAGCAGGAGCCACCCAGCAATGTGCACAGAATGAAAGTGAGAACAAGGAAACCTGATAAAACCAGTGGGAAAGAAATTCAGCCTCACAGAAAGACAGTCACAAACTATGGCCAGTGAAATACTCTCCTTCAGATCCTGGGGTGGAAAGCAAGGCAAAGGCTGCTTAGGCTCCCCCAGTGCTGCACTTCCCAGCTGAGGTAAGTGCAGGGAGCAAAGCCTTTATGTGGTTTATCCATTACATTCTGAATTAAGCCAAGGGCCAGCCTGTCCTGTGAGCACTGAGGACCTGTCAGCAGCTGAATGGGAGCATTGTGCGTCAGCTGCTGCTGTCAGAAACCGGGCCCACAGTCAGCAGCCGTCTGCAGCAGCTCTTTTCTGGCAAGGAGCACTTAAATTGCTCACTCCCTTGGTGGCATGCAGACCCTTGTATCTTTGTCCTCCCCTTGCAGGCAGGGCTTTTCACCAAGGTCCATACTGCAGGAGGCAGGGACGAAGGAGACTTCTTAATGTCTCTCTCCCCGTCAGCAGAACAAGAGCAAGCAGGGCAGGGCCCTTGCTATGTGGCCTTAGAGAATGAGTGTGAAGGCAAGAAAAACAAACCCATGTTACAAATCCAGGCCTTTGGAGGGGTCACATAAAAGTTTGGAAAACAACTGATCCCTTGAAAACTTTTTCTTTAGAAACAGCTGGGTTGAAGTTGTCGTGTTTCTTTGGTTTTTGAATATTGGGACAGCAGATGAACATACTCGAGCTTCCAAATCAGTATACTGGAGGTGGAGCTGATGAGCAGAAGCTCCCTGGTTTTGCCCTTCTTTCACCCCAGGTTTTACACTCTGTTAATTCAGATGATTCATGTCAAGCCTGAGGTGTACCATGAGGGGGACAAGAAGAACCAGGTCCTTGGGGACTCTTTGCTGGCATCTCCTCTGTAGCGGAGTGGATGCAACAGGCTGCACTGAAAGGGAAGAGCACCGCCTGGAAAAAGTGATTAGTGGGGAGCCTTTACTCTTGCTGTAACTCCTTTGAACTAACAGGAGTCACACCAGAGATTAGTTTGGATCAGGTTTTTTACTTGACCATCATTAGAAAGGAAGGTTGCTCAGGTTTGAGACACTGCACTGAGACACAAAGACACTGCGTCCTTTGTAATGTAAATGTGTTTTCTGCTTCAATAGGCTTCAGAGAATGATGGACAAAAAAACATTGTACAGAGATGTCTGTAGCTTCACTCATTCTTCTGTGATGTGTAACTTCAAAAGAAGGCATTTTAATTTGACAGATGGATATTTAATCATAAATAATAATGTATCCTGGTTCTTAAGTCAAAAGCACATGGCACCTCTGCACCTGTAGCCACTCTCCCTAACAAAGGAAGCCTCCTCTCTTCCAGATCATTCAGCCCATTTCTTTTTCCATCTCCCCAGAAAACGTACCTGCCCTTTCAGGCAGATCCACTCAGCAGAGCCCTGCAAGCGCCTGTCACTGCTTGCATGGCAGGCTGCAGGGTGGTGAGAGACGTGTTTATCAGTGTGGGGTCCACTTCAGCAGCTTTGAAACTGCCCTGAAAACTGCTTGAACACATCTTGTCTCCTAATTGCTACAGATGGAGTAGGAAATGTTACTTTGAGTGTTAGGTGAAAGGCTTGTCCTGAGTGGAAATGATCTCCAGGCTACAGCTGGTTTTAGCCTGTTTCTCTAAGTAAACAAAGTTTATAGGATCAGGCTTTGTGAGTTCATCTGCCACTATCTGCTGCCAATAGCTTTTCAACTCATTGGCCAACCATTTTGGCAGGACAGCTGAGGTTTAAAAACTGTCATTTTTCTTCCAGGTTATGAAAATCGACTATGAAGCAATGGAAAAAAAATCCTGCCAGTGTTTCCCCAGGTGAAAGGCTGATAAACTGAGCTCTAATAGACATCAGATAACTGTGCTAGGCAGGATGGAATGGAAAGGATGAGAGATACTGTGAGGCAGAAAACTGCAATTACTCCCTGAACCACTACAAACACCTTCCCTTATGACTTGCCTCTACAAGAAATGATTAGCAAAAAATTTCATCTCTTCCCACCACAGGCCCAAAAATAGTGGCTAAGTTTTCAGAAGAGCATCCATGCTGCCTAAAAAATTGAGCAGAGGCAGCATCCCAGAAGCCCCTGGGTGCTGAGATCTCTGGAGGATTCACCCTGTGGAGGGAGTGGAGCTTCCCTGAAACACCCTGGCTGAGTAGTGCAAAACAGCCTGGGGGCACTTGTCCCTGGCCAGCCACAGCACCTCACCATGTTCTTAATGGCCCTGTTGTGCAACAGGGTCTGTCAGAATATAAAGTGCTATAGGGACACTTTAAGGAATTGCAAGGTTTGGCTTGTTCTGAAGTCCTGGAGAGATTATTTTTTCCTTTTGGAGCACTTGCCTGCTAGTCATGGCCATTCCAGTGAGTGCAGTGGAAGCCCTGGTGCTCCACTCACCAAAGGAAACCTGCTGACCCTACAGAGGAAAAACAAACACACGGTGATGCCAAATACAGGGACCTGCAGACTCATTGTTTCCCGCAGCTCTGCTCAGTGCCCCAGTTTCCTTCCTCTTCAGAGCTTTTATTCCTTCTCTTGCCTCTGCCACCTTTGCAGGGCATGAACATCAGAAGGCACACAGGCACTGTCTCAGTAGCAGCACTGGGACAGTGGTGGGGATGAGGGCACATCAGCGCTGGCCTTACAGACTTGATGGAAAAGGAGAACAAAAAATACTGCTCCCTGTCCTTCCCTTCTGCACATGCCCCTGTGTTTTCTGCCACTAAAATCTAGAAATGTAGTGTATTTTCACCCATTGCTGTGGAAAGTTTAAACAGAGCATCACTACCAGACCGTGGGATAGAAAATGTTGTGTCTGGCGTGCAGAGACCACAGGCCAGTGTTTGCTCATGTCCACCTGCCCAGGGCCTCTGCTGTGGCTTGTCGCATTTGAATAACGAGGCTCCTGGGGCAGAGACAACCTTCCAAGGTTGTGCTTGGCACAATGGAGCTGCAGTTGAGATTGGGTGCTACGACAATAGGGAATACAGTCATGCTAAATTAAATTGACACAGATATGACGAACAGAAGAAGAAAGGGACTAAGACAGGGCCTGTGTGCAGCATCAGGGAAAAAAAAGGGGGCTATTTCATATCAAGATCTGCCCAGACCTGTACATGTGGGCTCTGCTCTTGTCCTTCCCTTCAGAAGCCATTCAGCTTCTGAGAGTTTCCAGAGATGGACAATATACACTTTTATAAAGATGAATTTACAGCCAAATGGTGAGGCAGTGACAACCAGAGAAATTCAGGCTACGGACTGGGAAGGATGTGTGAGGCCAGCTTCAGCCCAGAGCTGAGATTCATTTTGGAAGGCACTAAAAACCACATGATTTGTGCCTGCAAGAAGCCTTGTTTCTGGTTTTAAAGGATTTAATTCAAGTCTGGGTCATGTTTTCTAGGCAGTCTGGAGATATTCCAGAGGATTCAGTTTGTGATATTAGTGCTCACTTAATACTGGAGGTATGTGTCCAGTAGACAGGAAGCACCCTGTAACATGTTAGGTCTGTGTTTAGAAACAGACTGAGGAGATTTTAAAATTCTGTGGATTTGCCTGCTTTTGAAGTTGAATCAGCTCGAGCCAAAAAGCTTTGAATGCAATCTGTAAAACCATTTCAGGGCTTGTATTACTGTCATGGGCTTAAGAGAAGCCCAGGAATAGCTCTTCCTCAAAGTGACAGGCTGCTGCAGGCAGGCTTTGGCTCCAAAAAGGTCCTAACCAAGCACGTACACTTCTGTAACTGTAGGAAAAATTTGGATTTGCCTCTTGATGGAGACTCAGTGCAACAGTGTCTGACAATCCTCATAAACTATCCCTGGGGTGAGACTTGTAGCACTGCCTCTCCTCCTTACCCTGCTGCTGCCCCGAGGGGGAAAACCTGTTCCTTTGCGGATGTGAACAGCACAGTCACAGCAGGAGCGGCAAATTGCTGACAAATAATAGCCTAGGTGGAGCACCATGTCCACATGCATGATGCTTCATCACTGCAAGGACATTTGCTGCTCTCATGGCTGATCTGAGCCTGCAAGTCTGGTCACCACACGGCTGGTGGGGAGGGCATAGGGCTGCAGAGGTGGTTTTAACTTGTCCTGGTGGTCTTCTGAATTGAGCTACTCCACAGGAGTATGGGCCCTTACCACAGCTGGGATATTCCTGGACTAGAATGAGGGAACACAAGGAGCTTCCCTAGCTGTACATGCTGTAGCCCACGTCTCCCTCTGCACGGTGACACCACCATCCTTCATGTCACTAGCAGAGATGGGGCCTTGCAGCAGTGCTCTTGCACAGCTGGGCAATGTTACTGAGGGCCACTTACACTCCATAAGCCCCACTGGGCTGGATGCAAAAAGGAGGTTCTTTTTTGTCTCTGTGTTTTGGTCACAAGCCTTACATTACATTGCTGCACATTCAGACTCTTATGTTGGTGGAGAGGAGCAGTGGGAATGACACAAGAGCAAGAGGGGAAGAGGCGTCCCCCAACAATGCAGCACACAGTGTGGTCCTCATCATCCAGCTCCCTCTCATCTCCCTTTCTCCTTCTCTGTCTCACACATGCACAAAGAGGTTAATATTTGGTTTAAAAAAAAAAAAAAGCAAGCAGAGTAATTTAAAACACACATTTTGCAGCAAACCAGTGTTCAGTGTAAACAAAGCATTAAACTGAAAAGATCCATATGCAGTTGTTATCAGTTATTGCATTTTTTTGAAGAAGGAAATCTAATACATTTAAAATAAACCCATAGCATGAAATAAAATAAACTATGGTCTTGGTTAGTTTGGTTTGATTTTTTAATTTAATGAGGAAAAGAGCTCTGTGATAAAGTAATCCTTTCAGAAAGAAAGGTCTGGGCAATGGTGAACATGTCAGCCACATGTTGAGGGAAGATTGAAGCCTAACAAAACTCTCTTTCCCACAGTTTTTGAAGCCTTGCAATATTTCTGTGCTTAGGATAGCCCAGAACATCCTTCTGGACAGAGGCCCCAGACCCTCCACAGCTCTTTGCAGAGAAGCCCTGTAAAAACCACTGACAAGTCCAAAACACTTAGGGGTGGAGGAGACCTGTGCAAAACTGTGCACAGACCTACTTCAGGGTTTTGATGCAATAATTTTTTTTTAATTTTACAAAGGAGCCGATGGCAGCTAACAGCATAAATCCCACCAAGAGTGGGAGGAAGAGATTTACCTTTCAAAGTCCGATCTGACCATTTCTTATTTTAAAAGTTCCTTAATGATGTGGCTGGCACCAACATGTTACCCACATCCCTTTTATCCAGTGCCACAACCTGCTTAGGAGAGGAGAGAACTGTATATGTAGATTAGTTATCAGCCACAGATAAATTAGAAAATTCTTCACTTGTTTTTACAAACTTGTCTTCTGTTTAGCATTAGTTCAGGTATTTTATGTGCTGATGTGGAGCCTCCTGCTTAGGCCTGAGAGAAAAGCAGCCTTACCCTTTGTCAGACCAAGGCACCTGCACTGGCCAATGGAGCAGCTGCAACCCAAGCTCCTCAGATTCTGCTGCTGGAATTGCATCCAGCAGGGTGCCTGGGGGCACTGACTGAGCCAGGCTGCTGGCAGGCTGCACTGCTCCTCGATTTGTCAGAGCTTCCAACCCGTGGCACATCCAACGCATGGGTTTTTCAGCAGAGAGCAGCCGGGAGGCATGATGGAATGCACGGCGCGGTGTAACCCGCGGAGCATCACAGTCCTGGGCTTTGCAGGTGGGGGTGCACCCATTCCGTAGGAAATCCACTGGTGATCGAAGAAATCACTTCTAACCTACTGTTTTGTAGCTCATATATATTGGGCAGCAGGAAGAGAAGTGACCCTTTAAACTCAGCAGCAGTAGCCTGGCATCCAAACTCAACTCCCAATATTTGATTTATGGTTTTGAATTCTGCATTTACAGTTACATAAAGTCCAGGCTGAAGTCTCAAAATATGCTAACTTGCTCTGATTAGTAGCAGTTTTTGCTTTCTGGTGAGAGGCTAAGGACTAACTGACAAGCCATAAAATTCAGAGCCAATTCTTGCATGCCTTGGAGATCAGCTGTATTTCTGCTTGTGTCAGACTCTTGTATAGGTGTTGCACATGTCCATCTCACAACTGAGGTGCAGGGGGTGGAGGAGATATCCTCCACTTTGAGAGTAAGCAGGGAAGGCTGAGGGTGCAGCCTAGTGCTGCTCTGCCAGAATGGGTCACTTGGGAGTGTTTGTGATGTGATGCATTCAGAAAGCAGTGGGCATATGGAGTATAAAGTTATGGATATGGGTACATATATGGATACAGATACAGACACCAATACAGAGGCAGTTCTGACACACTAGCAACCAAAAAGGTGGGAAGTCTTTAGGAGACAGAAGGAGTCAGGATGGAGCAGATTTTTAACCCAGATGAGCTATCCAGATCGTCACATCACATGAGCCTTTAAATCTTACTCTTTAATTTTATGACTATGCAGTCAGAGCCAGCCATGTCAACTGTGTTTTGTGGAAAATGGGAGCAATGAGGAAGATTGAAAGCAGGGAAATGGAAGGTTTCAATATTGTCACAGAGTTAAATGTTTTGATTTCTCAGGAACAGCTTTTTAATGTGACTGCTTTTTAAGGGTTATTATCTCTACTGTAACATGTCATTAACTAAAAGGCAAAAATTGACTCAAAATGCTTCAGTCAAAATGTTTCTTGATATCTTTCATGAAGAACGGTGGAGATTTTTTGAAGGTTTTTTACCTGCTGTTTGTACCTAGAACAAATGGAAGTGATGAAATCCTGAACCCCAGGTGAAGTGAGATATCCTTCCCTTTCCCAACACTCTTGCTGTCCATGGAGCTCTGCAAACCTCTGCAGCAAGGAAAACAATAACTGGGAAGGTAACAGAGAGTGTCTCAGTCAGATGGCTTGATGGAGGTGAGTGGGAAGGGAAAGGAGTCCACTGCAGACTGAGGGCCAGGGCAAAGGAATCATGTTCCTGCCTTCACTGTGAGCAGCTGCCTAACCCTCTGTGCCTGCTTGCCCAGAAAACATTTTTACAGAGCACTGGTGGAAGTGGGCAAAGCTCCTGCTTCTGCTACCTGTGGATCTTGCGTGTGAACACAAGGAGGGAGTGGAAACAGACTCCCGCCTCACATAATAAGTAAGAGAGTAATTTCCTCTTGCACTGGTGACTGTAGGGCTACCTGGCCCCATGAGGTCTGCATGTTCTTGTGGCTTGAAGAAATGTATGATCCCCTCCTGAAAGAAAGTGGTTTCTTACAGAAAGCCTAAAGAACTCCACTCTAGATTTTGCACGTGGTTGAAATGGTTGTCCTGACAGGTGCTAGCAATTAGCCACGGAGAGGAACCCTGCCACAGGGGCCAAGGGCTGTGGAAGCTACCCTGGAACTTTGGGGTACATGGATCATGTCAGTGGCCACCCCATAATTCTGGATAAGATCTGGAGCAGGGGCAGGCAGAGGGAAACTGCTCCTCTAATACCCCCAAGTAAAATCTGAAGGAGTGCCCAACCAACACCCGCAATTCTCCTCCTCCTCCCCTTTTGACCCACATGTTGCCCTTGAGGCAGGAGTAGTAACAGGACCTCAGGGGAAGCAGTGCAGGATTAGAAACTCTGTGTGCCTAGGGCTTGAGCATCCCATACTGGTGAGGGCATTCCTGATCAGGTGTCTGCACCAGCTTTGTCTGGGATGTGAGAGCTTCATAAACCACAAATGTGGAGCTCTTCCCCAGCCTCCTGCCTTGTCTTCCTTTTTAGAGGGTGAAGGGGGAAAGAGGAGAGGCTGAGCCTCCTGACTACTGATTCAGGCTATTCTGCCAAAACTGGGTGTTCTTGAGTTCTTGAAAAGAGTGTTCCTTGAAACTGGGTGTCCTCATGTCCAGTTCTGGAAATCGTGGCTTTTTGAAAATAATAAAAGCAAAGAAAGACATCAGTTTGGGGGCAGAGGGAGTATTTCCTTGCTTACATCCCCCGTGCAGTATGCCCAGTTCACAGGCTATTAAAGGAATTTAGATTAGTCTCTCCTCGATCAATTGTTTCAAAGATACAAGGAGGGCTTCATCATCCCTATGGGGAGGTAGGCCACCTAACCCAAGGCGAAATTTCACTTGGAAAAGAGAGAAATTACAGTTATTCTATGAAGTTCACCAGAGATCTTATTACTGTTAATTATTTTAAATGGAAGACGTTGGATTCTCCGGTGGTGGGGAAAAAGCATCAAGAGAGAAAGGGGAAGAAACATAATAAGCCTGGGAGAGACAGAGATTTCCCAGCAGGGCTATTTGAAGGGATCTGGAAATCCCCTCTCAGCTTCCCTCAGGTAGGAAAGGAGGGGGACAGATTGAGGGACCAGTTCCTGACAGCTCTGCTGTGCTATTAAATCTTCCTGTCTCCTTGCTTTCTTTGCTCACTAACTCTTGTCTGAGGCCCAGGATATCTTCAGTGCTTGTCACCTCATTCAAAACTTTGCTTCCCCCCACCCCACTCCCCTCCCACTTAGTTGTAAATTCTGAACAAAGGAGGGCACTTTCAGATGGAAATGCTCCAATACTCACTCCACCTGCAGAAGGTAATCCCCATCTCCTCTGCCATTTGCAATCAGTTGCACCAAAGCCCTGCAGAGGAATATGCCTGAAGGTGTGCTGTGGAGGAGGGTGCAGGTACAGGAGCATCCTTCTGTCTCTCACTTCAGTGAATGGGAACTTTCCTCTTTTTATGGATCCATTTGCAGGTGCTAACTGTATTGACATAGCCCAAGCAGGAGATTTCATCAGGAACAGTAGTAATAGGATAAGGAGTAATGGGTTCAAACTGAAAAGAGTGGAAATTTAGGTGAGATGTACAGAAAAAACTCTTTACTGTGAGGGTAGTGAGGCACTGGCACAGGTTGTCCAGGGAAGTTGTGGATGCCCCATCCCTGGCAGTGCACAAGGCCAGGTTGGATGGGGCATTGAGCAGCCTGGTCTAGTGGAACGTGTCCCTGCCCGTGGCAGAAGGGTTAGAACTAGATGAACTTCTAGGGTCTTTCCAACCCAAACCATTTCATGATTCTATTCTATGATTTATCATCCTCAAGAATACTAAATGTTTTAAAGATTGCAGAAAAATGATGGTCATAGGTAAGGTATTTGTTATGTAATTAGCGTGGATTCCACAATGATTAATTAAACTTTAGCTAAAGGATAAGTTAAAAGTCTAAAGTTAAAGGGACTTAGCTGTATGCTCCATTCCCACCAGAGTGTGAGAATCACTGAAAACCACTTTGGAAAATAAGGGAGGAATATTCCTCCCCCGCACGTGTACTTCACTTTGATATGTGTGTGGGCCTCCCAGAAGAAAGGAGGGTGATATTGAAGCAGGATTTGGGACTGGGAAATGCAAGCTGCAAAATTCAGGTGATAATTCCCAAGGATCCAAGCTGAAGGGATGCTCATGACAGGGGTTTGACTGTGGGTTGTCCAAGAAACAAAGGTTCAGGTCTGAATTACAAACCTTGCCCCTAATAACAGGGAGAGGAGAGCCAATTTCACCCCATTAACATTTATTTAATGAAAGATGGTAACCAGATAGGTGCACTTTCAAAAGTAGTTCAGGGCTCCTTCTGGTTCACACGCATTCCTCTGGAAATCAGCTGCCAGAGCTGTGCTTAGTGGATCATAACTGAACATGTCACATGGATTTCTAAAAGCCTTATCCCTGGAAAGGGACAACTGTAAGATGCAAGCAAAAAGTCCAGCTGAAGAATTGTCAGAAAGATCCCATACAATAAAGCTTTAAGAATGAATCATGCAGGATGGTATACATTTGGATCCAGTGTTGAAAACATTAACCCTACAGAGGGTTACAGGCAGTGACAGGCAAAAGCTGCCAAGAAGAGTCTTGTTGAAATCTCTGATTGAAGCAGAAACTCAGGTTAGTTTCAGATGCCAGTTGAAAAAGAGAACTGGAAGTAAGAAACAGACACTTGTGCTAGGACCTTCATTAAACAGACCTAGCTTTTAGGTTTGGGATTATTTTAATCACACCCATAGTTTTCTTGCTTTCAGATCTTTTCAGTGAGTGTGTTCTGACATAGAAACAATGCAATCTGATGTTAAAAACATTAGAATGGTGCCAAATCAATTTGCAGCATATGAGAAGCTTTGTTATTATATAAAAAAGAACTTATGGATATCTAGGAGGTAGAAAAACAGTATTATTATAACCTTGCAAAAAATACGTACAGCCTTATCTTTGACATTTTTGGAGGATTGTTTGTATCTAGAAAGAAGACAGCTGTTTCTGAAGGAAGTTTATTTCTGAAGGGTGATGGAGAATTGTAACTGAACTTGCTTTGCTGCTTGTGGGAGTTCCTAGAACATGGGAATACGAAGCAGTTCCCAAAGACTGGAACTCTGACAGTTGTAAAATGATCACTTTTGAGAGTTACCAGGTAAAGGTAATGAGAAGCCTATCTGTGCCATCTTGTTTTTCTACTGCCCACCTGTTTTTGTGCCACTCATTATATATTCCTGAAAAAGCAAGGCTAAGAAATTGTACTGGAAAGAGTGCATTGTAATAAGACATAGCTTTTGCCCGTTCTAGCACTTGGAAATTGTGTTTTGATTTATGATGTGTGGTTTGGCAAATCTGTTTTTGCAAGCTGCAGGCAATTGTCTGTAGAAACCCTGCTCTGAACACAAGGAGCACAGAGGCCTCTGATGGGCTCCTTGGAGACCACCGTGAACAGAGCCAGTAAAAGAGAATGCCAAAGGAAACATTTGCATTACAGTCCAGGAGAAACCAGACCTTGGTTTTATCAGTTTCCTCAGTCTTCCGTGATGGAAACCTCTAAATGCTCTCATCATTAAGTCAAGGTAAACACACTCTGTATCCCCACTCCAGAAAATACAGACTGTGTGCTGGCAGATCTACAGCCCTGGACTGTCAGCATCCTTGATACATGGCTCAGCCTTTTCTCCAGGGGAAAGGAAACCTCATGCCAGCTGCACAGTAGCTCATGCTGCACACACCATTGCAGTGCCCAGGAGGGCAGTGACTCGGTGCCTCTCACATTGACATCATAGGGGACTGGAAATCATCACATGATGAACTCTGCTACAACATGGTCTCAGCCTCATCATGCACACCAGGTATTCACTAGCCCAACAACCATACTCATTCCTGGCACCATTTCTGCTTCCCGTTGAGGCTGGACCACTGGAGGCAATAGCCCTGGCTGAGGGCTCAGGAAATACATGCAATGCTCTTTTATTTGCTGCCTCTCTGGAAATTATTGGAGAGTGTATGAGCAGAGCAGCCCGTGTGCACTAGCAAGCCAGGCATGAGCAAACCCCACACACCCACATCAGAAATGATGTGGATGGATAATTTTTCCCAAGCTCCAGCCAGCCCCAGAGAGCAGGACCTGCCATGGCACAGCATATTTATGGAAGGGTAAAATTCCTCTCTCTGCAGGTCAAGGCCCATGCAACATTCAAATCCCAATGAAGTGTATCCTGATCAAAGTCTCTGGGACAACATTTCAGCTCGCTGTGGGAGATACACTAAGAAAAGCACCAAGTCTCAAAGAAAAGCACCAAGTCTCATACTGAGATGCCCACTGGTGATGATGCTGATACAGGAATCTGTCCTTGATCCTAGCAGGCTTCAGGGTGATTATTCCTGTGGGTGAGGTTGCTCACGTGTATATGTGGGAATGGGGTCTTTGGCTGGTGCCACTTAGCAGAGTTTTTCTCATAGACTTGACTAGGATTTTACTCCTAAATTTCCTTAATGATCCAAATACACTCCCATGTTCTGATTTTCAGAGCTAAGCAGAACAAAAATGAATGGGCAAGGAAGCCACAAATGTAGGAGGCTCAGCAAGGCACTTCAGGCACTGGACAACAATCCTAAGTAGCAGCAATGACTTTTTCTGCTCCTGTATTATTCTTATAGTTAAAGATTATGGTTGTACTTTTTAGCTAAGAAATTAATGGATTTTCTACAGAGCCCCTAGCTGAACTGAGTCTCAGCCGTCCCTGTGAAGTGCATTAAACGTTAGGTCATCCTTAGCATTGCCAGTCCCTGGGAGTGTCTGGGTGCTTGATGTTACCAGTGGTTCTGAACACAGAGCTATGCCCTGCTATGTGGGCAAAACCAAGAAGAGAGATTGTGCTCAAAGTGTGCATCAGCCTCCACTGGAGTGCTTATCTACGTCTGCATTACCACTGCACAACAGCACGATCGTTGCAAGCAAAATGTCTTTGTGACAGGTCCAAAAGAAAAAAAAGGTGTTTGCAAGCAGACCAATGAGCCTTCTGAGAAGCTGGGAAAATGCCACAAAAAGGCGCCAGACTCTCTTTTGCAGAAAGTCCCTGTGTGTGTGAATAACTTTACTTGTAGAAGCGGAGTTGTTGCCCAGTGGACACACCCTCCAGACACGGTGCCCTGTGGGGCTCTGTAGGCTGTGTGAGGCTGAGGGAGAAAGCTGCTCACACGCCCCCGGCAATCTGTCATCCCCGGGTTCAGGCTGCTGTGAGCAAGTGCCCGCACCACGCACATTTAATTAACCTTTCTACAAGTTGTAAGATGAGCCATCTCTGTTCACCATGAGAGTTATTTTCAGCGCTGCACGATGGCAATAGAAAATAGACACTGAAATTCAACAGGAAAGGAGCAAATATGGGCAACACAGTTCCATTAGGGAAGTTCGTTTAGCACAATGTAGCGCTCTGGTTTTTTTTACAGTCTCCTCCAGCAAATTCATTCTGTTTCTCATACATCAAGGCTCCTGGAAAGTCCTGGTGTCATATTCATTTTTCTTTAGCACACGTGTGAAATGCACGCAGGGCCCGTGAAGCAGAACTGCAGCGTCAGAGATTCACAGATGTTCCGCCTGCACCATATGGCGCGCTCCCCACCATTCCCCGCAGAGCGGCTTCTTGCGCTGAAAGTCAATGTTTTCCCCACACATGGGAAAACCAAATGGAGTGGCTATAAAAGGAAAAAAAGGAAGAACAAAACACCAACAAATCAGAGAAAACTGGTCTGAAAAACCAACCCATAAAGAGAGTAAGCAGACTTGGCTAATGTTGGGCACATCAGTATAAAAAGCTGGGTGCACACTCTTCAGTGTGCGCTGTGAATTTAAAGCATGAATTAGGAGTACATTAGAAGATATGTTAAGTTGTATCCCAGCCACATACTATTGTCAGCTTGTACTCCAGCATTCAGGCACTTAACCACAGCGGGCTCTGGAGAAATGGCTTTTTATAACCGTCTGTGTTTTGTCAGAAGTATGGAATATTGTCAGCACAGCTTGCAAATATCATTACTGGGAAACGTAGAGTATTTCTATAGCATCTTTCATTTAAAGTCACCCAGAACATCTTTCATTTCAATCCACCCTGTGCAGTAAGGATTAATGCATTTCCAGTTGTAAAAATAACCCAAACAAATAAGCAGAAAGCAAATGAATTAAAGTAATATAAGATTTTCTAAGTCCTCAGCCTTTGCGACCTATGTCTGTCAATCATATAGATATGTTCAAAAAGATTTTCTAAGACAGCAAGGTCAATAAGACATCTATGGTAAATCCTGTTTGACCTTTCTGGGGGCAATGTATCCAGCTCCCAGCTCCAGCTGTGCAAGGCTTCCCCAGGAGACATATCCAGCCCTGCTCTGCCTATCGCTTTGGGCCACTCTCTAACAGCTTTCCATAAGCGTGTTTCTGCTGCTAGAAATGGCCCTCTAGGGCAGGGTGCCAAGAGCCTCAGCTCCAGTTAGAGCTACAAGCTGAGCGTAAAAAGCAGCTCACACCATTTCCTCCAGCTCCTGGCTTTTCCTTTGAGAACGTGCCATCCACAAACTGATCTAATCACAAATCAGCCCAAACTTGCTGAAGCAGAGAAATTTGGCTCGGAGCAGAAAACACAGGCCCATCTGAAAGCCTGTGGAGCTGAAACTGTGCCATATGACAGGGAATTGTGATGTGGGATTTTTTTGGGGGAGGTGGTAAAACCCTTCAGATCCCAAGGAGCTTTGGACTTGAGGAGATCACAGGTACTTCATACATCTCCTGGAAATACGGCAAAATAACCATTAAGGAAAACACTCCTCATTGAAAGCTGCACCTGTACACAGTAAAAGATACATACACATGGTTCTCCAGCCCATGCAAATAGAAAATCCATCGAGGTTCACTGCATATATAGACTCTGATCACCTTTATCTGTGGGCACATTTTTTTACACAGGACATCACATAGACTTAAGAGGGACAAGTCCTGTAGGTTTGAGACAGTGCCCCATCGCTGCTGGTGTGAACAAGTCAAAGACAGCAAATGACATTTTGAGGCCAACTTTTGGGCATCCTAGGCTGAATTGAAATGCCTGAATCATCTCATCTCACATTTTCACTGTTGTCAGCCTCCAGCCTCCACAGCAGAGTCAACAGAGTGACTCTGGTGCAAAAGCAGAGCAATAGCCAAGCCCCCAGGCCCCCCACGCACACAGTATCGGAGGGAACTGGTACCAGGCTCTGCTGTGTAAACAACAGGGCAAAGGAGAAGGAGGTGGTGGTGGGGTTAAATATCTGCTCTCTTTTACGAGACCACCTACAAAATGTTGCAAAGACCCTGCAACAAAAATAATCTGCCACGATTCCAGTGTTAGGCAAAATATAAACAATTTAAGTGCTCTGTTAAAGAGAACATCTGGGGAGTTGAGAGCTGCACAGATGTTTTCACAAGTTGTTTTTTAAGGAAAAGTCACCCTGCTAAGTTTTCTGCCTCTTCCATCTTGTCTCTCTTGACTGTGTTTATCAAGCCAAGATATAAACACATTAAAAATCCTTTAGAGGGCCATCTCATGCTGTATTGTTAATTTGGAATTGACTGAGGGTTGACAGTTGGCTTCGGTTTGACCCCTGGATTTTTTAAAGTTACTCCACACAAATAATTAACCAGTTTGTGTGTTGGCTGGATTTTACATGCATAAATGCATACACACACACATATGTATGAAGACACACATATATATGTACATATACACACATATGTATGAAGCTGTTTGCTAGAAATAACCATCAAACTTAGCACTGGGATCACACAGGCTGGCCTGGGGCCCTGCCTGGGTAGCCAGGAGAGTGGTGGCAGTTTTGGGACTCCTTGAGGAAGGCAGGTACTGAATAGAAGAATCTCTAGGTGAGGAAGGTTTATTACCTGGGGAAGTACAAGGGGTATACTGCTTAAGGCAGTTTTTATTTTAGCTTCAAGCTCCTGCAGAATGGAAAGAAGTTAGGTTTCTTAGATTAAAAAAAGCCCCACAATTAGAATTTTTAGAAAATAATTTGGTTTTTCTTAATTCTGTTAAAAAACTGCAAACAACCGACTGTGATTTGAATACAAAAAGTAAATTAGAAAGGCTAATTGGAGTAGCAAATGTACCTAGTCCTTGAAATACGTGAGAAAATAAATTTGCCCACTAGGTCATTAAGAAGCAGAGCAATTCAACAAAGCAGTAATCTTACAGCAGATTAGTTATTTGATCCCTTTAAATGCCGGTCTTTTCCAGAGAGGGGGCTGGAGATGCTTACTGCACTCAGCTAATAAAAATAATGCACCAGAAGACCCTGAGGTGTTGAAAGAGGAGATGCTGAAGCAAATTGATAAACTCAGTACTGTGTGTCACTGGGCCCATATGGTAAATACCAACAAGACCTGAGTGAAGAGTTGGAAACCTCAGAAAACCGTGCCCTTCACTAAACCAAATTTGTGTCTTGGAGAACTGGCAAGCAGTGGAGGCTGTGCCCATGTCTTCAGGCCAGCCCATACCTCCAGTTAGGGAAAGTCTGGCCCAGTGGGCTCTACCTCAAACCTGCTTATCTGGTGGGTGCAGTTGGATCTGTTGCTGAAAGACTGAGATTTTCCACTCTGGTCACTGAGCCAACCAGCAGCATGGCAGCCAGGGATGGTAGAAAAGCTGTTCACAGACAGTGTAGGGTCTCAGAACTGTGGATTCTTTGGCCCCACCATCTCACCATCGGTGTGAAGATAAACAGGGAATTACTCTTGCCAAGCCAGACATGCAGTCAGGACCTCAGGGTTGGCGGCTGTGTTGGGCGCAGGTTGATACCACTGGGGACATAGTCACATCCATGGGATAATGGGACCCCAAACAAATGTGAAAATGCCTGGCAGTGACACTGGCCTGACTGAGAGATGAGAAAATCAAGAGAAGATTAAAAAAATACAAATGTGAAAAGCATTTGAGATGCTTTATGCTGTTTCACTACTGGTGACGCAAAAGTGCTGCTAGAAACATTATCAAGATGTTCTTCTGTTTTGTTTAATGGGGATTTGTATTACAGAATCATAGAATGTCCTGATTTGAAAGAGATGCTTAAGGATCACTGAGTGCAACCCCTGGCTCTGCACAGCATCATCCCTAATAATCACACCAAGTATCTGAGAGTATTGCCCAAATGCTTTTCGAACTCTATCAGGCTGGTGCTGTGACCACTTCCCTGGGGAGCCTTTTCTAGTGCCCAAGTACCCTCTGAGAGAAGAACCTTTCCCTGATATCCAGCCTAAACCTCCCCTGACACACCATCATGCCATTCTCTAAGGTCCTCTCCCTGGTCACCAGAATTTTCTCTTTTTTTTTCCTTTTATAGTACTGTTCCAAAAACCAGAGAGTGATCAGGCCATCACTGTTGTGCCTGTCTGGTGAAATCTGGGAGGTAGTGTGGAGGAAGAAGGAAAGGTGTGCAGGATTATGAATAATGTTATTTGGAAAAATTCAATAAATAAACTTGCAGTAAGCAAAAAAATAAACTTGCAGGAACCTACAAAACATCTGCCTGTGTATTTCTCTCCTGCTTTCTTTTCTATCTCAAAACCCTAGTGCAATCACAGTAAATTGGAGATTGCAGGACACTCCTTAGCTCTGCATCATGGCCTAGTGACAAAGGGATTTGCCCATCTGTACTGATCTTCTGACATTTTAAAAAGTCACTCCTCCCAAAGGAGCAAGCAAGAATCAATGCAATTTGCAATCTGAAAAGAAAAATATCCCTTTCTCTCTGATTTAGGCATAGGAAAAAAAAATTGAATTTTGCCTTGATGATTGTAGTGGGAAAAAGAATGACCTCAATCTCTCTCTCCTCTCTGTTATTTTTTTCTGAGATGGGTTAGGCAGTCTTGCATTTACCCCATGCAAAGCAAAATAGCATCGGAGGCTAAACCAGTAAGATTTATTTATGGTGGTGAAGATCATTTATCCCCAGAGACATTGAGTAGTGGGACCTTTGGTTGCCTGAGACCTGTGGCCCTCCTAGGTGTTTCAGACCACATGCCTCACTGTCTCCCAAGTCACATGTTTGAGTAAAACCTGAAAAACTCCCAAACAAATTTAAAGAAATCTGCACAATTTGATCAGGTTTCATCAGGCATCTTGGACTTGGTCTGTGAATGTTCAAAGAAGTCACTGAATGACCCAGATCTCCTTGTCAGAAGGGTCCTTCGCACGTTTTATATGGCTGGGTTTGCTTGCCCAGCGAGCATCTTTTCTATCAGCCTTTTGTACAGAGGTCAGGTCTTGGCATCACTGACTACAGACAGTTACAATCCTTTTGCAGAACCTGGATGGATTCAGTTCAGTTTAGTTTTGCACCAGGGACAGGTATGGGGACTTCGCAGAAACCCCACTGAACTGACTTCTGAGGTTTTGGATCTGATAATTGAGGGACAAATCCAGTGGAGCGATACTTTTTCCACCTGAGGGATCACAGGCTGCTTGGTCTGGCCCACATGCTATAATCATGGGTGATGATTTCTTCCTTCTTGACACCAGCTTTAGGGTGGCTCAGGCCAGCGTGTGAATTTCTGTGTCCCTGGGGTCTTTGGGAAGATGCAGAGAAATGTATTTCTCTTTAAATTGCAACCATCTACAGAAAAGGACTGTGCAATTGTTTGTGCTATGCTGAGTACAAAAAAAGGGCCCAGAGCTGAGGGCTGGTGCTGGAGGCTGCTGCCACCACGGGAACAACAACCGGTGGCAGCAAACAATAGCCTTTGTCTGCTAACAACAGCTCACGATAGGGGCAAGAAGCTCCGCTTCTTGTCTCACTTTCGTTTTAGGAACGCAGAGCAAAAGAGAGCCTTTTAAGCGGAGTGGGAAGGACAAAATAACTTGGCCAATAAAGCGATTCAAAATTCTTAGCGCTGCTCCCTCATTCTACTTTCTAATGGTGTAAGTTGACTGGTGGGAAAACCTGATTCCCACTAGAGCCCTCAGCTTATTGCCTTCAGGCAGCTCTGTCCTCCACCTCCCAAAAAGTAGGTGCCTTTTCTAGCCTGGAGCATGCCCATGAACCAATTTGTAGCTTGGCTCAAGGTGAATTCTTCAGGTTACTTTGCCAGTGCAGCAGGCTCTCAGGCCACCAGCTCCGGATGTGTTCGAATGTTTGTGGAAGGTGATGGAAGCTTTGTTAAAAATCCTCTTTAAAATCCATTTGCACTCCCAAGTCTATGAAAAATCGTGGCTCTGACCTCAGGGAAGCCGCATGATGGGTGAGATGGGAGGCAATAACTAACAGAGGAGAAAGGTGACATTTGCACTAATGTCCTACCAGTGCTATTTAGGGCAATGGAGCCTGCTGGTAGCACCGTGACCTGATTTGCATAATAATCTGTGTGCTCCACACTTCCACCAGAATCATTTATTGCTTAATTGGATGTAGTAAAAATGGAGGTATCAGCATGTCACATCGTTAGTCTTGCAGCCGCTTACTCCCTGTGGTGCCAGTCACAACCCCCGCTGTCCTGCAAGGAGAAAAAGCCAGTGTAAAAATGTTCCGTGTAGGGGATTCAAGCCCATTCATCCCGAGGGACTGGGCGTCAGTGGAAGGGGGTAAACAAGAGATCAACCTGAATCTCTCCTCAAAACTCATCCCTGATAGCAGGTTTGATTCCTCCTCTCCATTTTATATAGTGTGTGCTTTGCCTCTTCTACACCCCTTGTGGGGCTAACTAGATGATCACTAGAAAATATAAAATAGTTTCTCTAACAAGCTTCTTGCCAGCTCTTCTCACTCTCTTCTCCTGAGTACAGGGAGAGGGATAGCTTTCCTCATAAACAGACCTCCTAAAGCTAGGAGTCAGTTCAGATCCTGGTGTACCCAGTACATTCTCTACAACCTTAAGAAATCCTTTAAGCCCATCTCTAACCCATGGAAGCTGCAATGTTTTACCATATTCCTTCTAGTAAAGAGCCATGAAATCTACAAATGGAAGCTGCTGGGGATGTATAACTTTGAGGTCAGTTGCAATCTATTTCTCCAAACGGAAAGTAATCCATGTTATTGTTTTTTTGGATAAGTCTTTCTCTTTAAAACACAACCACAAAACTTCATGTGAATTTGAACCTAATCCTCAAAAACCCCCATGTTTGCACAGCTGAGTAGAGACCCCCCTGAAGATTAGTGGCATGTTTCAGGCGGATGACAAGCACTGACCAGGGGCTTGTCTCATCCGTGAAAAACACCTGCTCCTTTGAGGTTGCCCTGCATGCTGTGAGAAGAGGGATAGGCAGCACCTCCAACTACTTGAAAAGCACAATTCAGGAAAGCTTTTTTCTGCTCTTGTAGCTGATTTTCACATGTGTTGTATATTACAAAGGATATGAGTTTGGTGTTTTCGTGTTCCTGATATAAAGTGAAATTTTAATGTGTTATTTTTATTGGACTCAGTGGATCCCCGGTTTCCAGCCAGGGTCCTGTTGTGTTAGTCACAGTACAAGACAGGCCTCAAGAGCTTATTGTGACTGCAAGAGGAATAAATGAAGGATACCCCTTTGATTTCAGCATGGGTTTTAACGCCCTGCAAAGGAGCTCAGTTAAGATTTGTAGCTGGGAAAGCCTTACACATGAGACTTAGCCTAACTAAAAGGAGAGGTAGTCTGATGCAGTACAGGAACTGTTTTCCATGGTATTTTCAGAAGGCGCCATGTCAAAGAAAAGCAGCAGCTTCAGGAAGTGCCTGACAAGCAGCTCTGGGGCAAATTTGGGCTAAAAGAGCCAGGTCAAAGCTCTTAAATTAGTAAAACCATCTTTTGCTGCTGTAGCTTCATAAACCATCTTGCTCTCAGGAGCTTGGGTCCTTTGCATGCTCACAGCCCCATGGGCTTTGGGGTTTAGGGGCTGTGAGGGCTGTGCTGCTGGGACAGTGGAGTTTGCCCACAGGGACTGTGAGAAATAAAGAAGTGGGATAGCTCCGTTGTTTGAGTTAAGAGAGGAGGGAACACTCCCTAATGCTCACAAAAAAAAAGATAAAAGTTTCAGCTGCTCTTTTCAGTGATAAGCACGTGCTGTTTCCTTCAGGAGGAAATGTCTGCAAAGTGCTTGAGAGGGCAGGTGACTGTCGTGGCTGCCAAACAGGACCAGGGGTTTAGGGAACCTGCTTGGAAGGGACCTTTTTTTTCATGTACCATTTCTTATTTTATTTTGGTTGTTCAGAGAGTTTAGTCGCTGACTGTTACTGCTATGATCTGTGATCAGCTGGTGCATCTCCAGTCTCCTGGGAAAGGATTTCTAATGAGGGTGGAAGCCCCGGGGCTACGATGTGAAACAGAGACTGCTGTAGCACAGCAGAGTAGATAAGATCAATAGGAAATGCAGATTTGCAACATGTTAGAAATATGACAGATTCCACACACACCCTGGGGAAAAGATTTTTAAACCTTTTAAAGGAGTGGCAGGAAGACTACGTCTCATATAAATATATATGTATTCATATATGTAGGTATGTGCACAGGAGTAAGAAGGAATCTGCCACCTCACCTCTGAAATATTTGCTGAGGATTGTGGAAATCTTTACTGGGTTGGTCCAACTAAATCAACTTTGCTTTAATGCAGAAGACTTAGTGGTACTGACCCACACCAAAAGAAGCCATGATAAGGAGTGGGAAACAGTTCACAGCAGAGAACTGCTGCAGAACCCACCACAGCCAGCATGGCACATCTCTGTAGGGCTGCATCCCAGCTCAATCCCTGGGCCAGCTGCAGCTGTTGGGGCTCCCAGGGTCTCTTGGGTCAGTCAGAGAAGAGAGTTTGGGCTTTCCCTGTCACTTTTACTCCCCTAGCATATTACGGAACACTTGGCAAGCCAGAAGTTATAGGATGCAATAGCAAAGTATGAACAAGAAGTGAAGTGCAAGTTGTTATCAGCCAGGATAAATAATTGCTGAAAGCGTTCACTGAAGGATGCCATAAAGCTACCACCTGTAAAATTCAGATCAGTAGATCTTGTAAATCATCCCCAAAATTCAGCCACACATTCCTCAAGCTGGTGTAGTAAAAACTGAAGTGATAATCCTGTTTTACAGAAATGAACTGACTGTGTCACTGTGATAGTTTCTCCTGTTAGATCTTAAGTGTAATGCTATAATGTACCAGAAACACCATAAGGAGTAATTCAGGTGTTGGTCTCTTATCAGCTGGTGTACCAGCATCAGCATTCTGGCTGCCTGCTGTATTAAAGGTGAAAGAAACACCACTACTTGATCTACTTGAAATGTATTTGAAGTCATGTTCATGCATTTTGTCACCTCCTGCAATGTGTTCATGCCTGCTGGAAGGAAAGCTACATTCTGCCCAAATAAGTGCTGAGTGCAAGAAAAAACTGTTACCCATAAATGCCTCATTAGAAAGGTGTCCCCTTCTCACCAGAGTCCCATAGGAGGAAGGCCTGAGGTTCTCTAAACTCTCACCTGACTGTAGCCCCAGCCCATTGCCATGTGCATGAGGAGGGGTTATCAGTTTGGAGATACTCCTCTGGAAAATCTGTTTCAGGGAACGTCACTGTCATCACTGTTGTTGACTTTGACTCACTGAGATCAGAGCATGCCCCTACAGAAGAGCTGGTTTTGGTATGAGAGAGGTGGAGCAAATGATTTTGCATCGTTCCCTGATGTGAGCTGCAGATAACCTGGTACATCCCAAGGCAGGTGACCACCTTTCCACTCTCTCACCGAGTGGGTACCTCCGGGGTGACACACCCAGTCACCGCATTGCTGGGTGGATAGTCCATACTGCCCTCACTCTGGCTGAGCTCAGCGTGTTAACCTGGACACCCTGTGGGAAGGACATGAACTCTACATCACAGGCACCTTTGCCCTCAAGGAAAGGCTAGAGCAGCTCAGCTCTGTCAGGAGTCCAACCCCCTTCAGTGTTTGGCTTGGGGCTGGAAAGGTTGGTTCTGCAATTAGCAGCAGCTGACGTAATTGTCATGATTATGTTATTACTAGCAAAGCAGCTAATGACTTGTCCTGTAACGCACATAACCAGCTCCAGCCTGGGGAGAAGTGCTGCCAGCTCACCTGGCCTGGCTCTCTGCTCCCGGAACTGAAACCAGCATTCCCGGCAAAGCTGGGCTCCTCTTCGGCTCCCAGCCAGCCACCTGAGCAGGGCGATCGCACTTGGCAAGCGCTACGCACATGTCTGTCACATTTCCTAGCAGGAGCTGCAGGGATGTGTCCTGCAGCCCTGCAAGTTGAATGCTAACTGCATCAGACAGTGCATTTGTAGCTAAAAATACCACTGAGCAATTTGCCTGAGAAAGGAGCCTGCTCTCCCTGGCTGGCAGCTAGGTGACTTTGCCGATCGCCACAGCTCAAGCTGTCCTACGCAGTCCTTATGTAAAACCATTTCAAATATCAGAGAGTGATAACACTGCTGGCAGAGTTTAAACTCTTCAAAAATGGAAGCTCTGGATGCTAAATCCTGGCACAGTGAAAAAACGCCAAAACACATTCCTTCACTGAGATGATGAAAGTGTGACCACCAGCCCAGCTTTACAAATTTGTGGTGCAATTTCATACTGCAATCTCTGTTCTTTGAGAATGTCTCTGACTGAGGAAATAGCAAGAGAAATCTCCATTCTTTCATCAGATTACTGTATGGTCATCACTTGTCTCCTACATAGGTAATAATTCCAATACATGGTACTTTGGCAGAACTTTCTATCCTGGAATTTCAAAGCACCTCAATTAAGCTTCCTAACACAGCTGAGAAGCAGGACTAGGAATACACTCTCTCAGTTAATCATTAGTGAGTTTGGAGCACACCATATACAGAGGTTAAAAATAACATTTTGTTAATATAATAGATGATCTTGATAATACAGGTAGAAACAATCTTATTCACTGCTGAGCAAAGACCTAACATTAGAACAAGTGTGAGGCTACAACCCCATTGTTTCCCACCTCTCCAAAGCAATGGAACTGTAGCTGCATAAGCACCTAAGAATAATTAGGGAAAACTTGCTATTTATATCACCTCTCAGGCAGAGAGAGAGAGCTTTTTTTTTCACCTGTTTTTTTTTACCTGTTTTTTTTAAATCTCCTTTTTACCTGCAAGCCACCTCCAGTGAGTCCCATTGACTGATGCTCCCCTGTTCTTCCATGCCTGCCTGGCCCAGTAGGGGTGGGCAGTGCTGGGGCAAGAGAGAGCAGCCCTAGAAAGCTGGATGGCCCAAGCTTCTTCCAGACTTTCTGATTCGCAGATTTCAGCTAATGTGTGAAGGCAAAGAAGGCAGGACAGATTGTATTGCCAGTGCAGTGCTGCCAGCTCTCATCACGAGTTGCAGCCCCTTTTCCTCCAAGTTCTGTTTTCCCCAGGGAGTAGGTTATCCAAGTCTCTCTTCACTTGTAGAAACAGCAGCACAGATCTAACTCACCCTGAAAAATAAGAAGCACGGAAATCATACATTCCTGATGTCTCCAGGACCAGAAGGCAATTGAAAGGACAGCTTGATGTGGGATTTTCAAGCTGGTCTTGTGGTGGTTTAGGAGTGTGACTTACATTGTTTTAAATACGTGGCATTGGCAGTCCAACTTTCATTACCAAGATGAATGCAGATTTAATGTACAAATTGAATCACAGATGCACTGAAACTATTTTTCTTTGTCCTGACCTCAGTCCCTATGCAGATATAAATCCCCAGCTGTGAATCTATGGTGCTTAATGTTCCTTCTCAATTGGGCTGGAGCCTATCTCCTTCTGCAGGAGCAGCAGCATCCAGGGTGCAGCGGTTTGCATTTGTCTCAAGAAAAATGACCAGTATGGGAAGCAGCGAGCTGAGGGACTGGGTAAGTGTACTCTTGGTGGAGTGAGTTAATGTTTGATGGACAGGTGATGGAGTAGGCTAATATTTGAACATCTGGAGATTTAACTTCAAACACCCGCTGGGATTTGAGTCTGCTCTGATCTGTTATGGCCATTTGCCACGTCAAAGGATTTCTACACAACTAAGCAGACTCCAGCCCGGCTGCCAGTCTCTCTAGCCATCCCCAGCTGGCTGGTAGAAGGCAGCGTGTACCGGGTGACCCCACAGTCCTGTCCCAAACCCCAGGAGATTATCCCAGGGCTGTTGTGACAGAAAATGTGCAAGTGAATTGACCCTGACATGTGAGAAAGGGGCAGATCCAGCAATGCTGGAAATGACTTGGAGGGGGCTGGAGGTTCTGCTTCAGTGCCGTATTTCTAAAGTATTGTGTTTCTCTGGTTGGAGAAGGTAGTTTGAAATAACAGTTCAGATGCATCCTTCAAGGAAGGATTTAGCAGAGCTGCATGGGGAAGCCTGCAAAGTGTTAGGCAGTGTTGCTCAGAGCAGAAAGGACTTTGGGTTGCCAGTACTATGTTTTTCTCATTGTTTTTTGAGGAAAAAAAGACATTTTTATACAAAGATTTATAGGTGTACAATGCTTCTCCCTGAATTTGCATTTGTTTGATCTGTATTTCTTGGCTTCAGCACAAAGCCAACCTAATTTATTCCACTTTCTGCACTCCATCTCTCTAGCTTTGATAAGCTTCAGTCAGAATTAGCAACCAAAGCTCCAGCTCACAGATATCTGCTTTCTCAGCCCAAATGAAGGGACATGCCATCCGGGCTTCAGCCTCTTCTGGCCAGTCTATGCTAGGAGAGCATGCCAGCTCACCAGCTCCTTATTCCTTGTATGGAGATGGCCCCAGGATATGCGGAGGTTTGCTGGAGGGACCTCTAGTGCAGCTTTCAGCAGGGAACACCGATGGAAAGAGTCCATTAAAAAAAAACTATAATGGGGGCAGTTTGCACTGGGGTGAAAAGGATGGGGCTGGGGTTTTTTCTGTTTTTGTGGTGATGCTGCACTTAAATGCGGCTTACTTAGAGAGCAGCATATAACCCATGCATACCTTGTCACATCCAATAGCTCTCATGTGAAAAGCTGAAGGCTCTCAATAGCAGCTGGGCCCCAGGGACCATCACGAGACTGAGCTGCATGAATTAAAAGACCAAGAGCAAAGCTCACAACTCCTCTGACAGTGCCAGAACTCTGCCAAGAGTGTGGGGCTGCCACAACTCTGCCTTCCTTTTCAGCACCCATGGGACCAGACCTTCCCCGTATAACTCTCAATGCTCCGGCAGCTCCAGAGGAACTACAATAGTTTAAAACAACACCGTGTCTGGCCTTTTGTCTTAAATCTCCCACCCAGACTTGATTTTACACACTGTCCGGGTCGTGACAGAGTCCTCATCTATCACAGTCAGATTAGTTCCCTCCTATCCTAAATCAAACAAGCCAAACCGAGGGCAGCTCTTTTGTGGAAGGCTTTCTCGCCTGGTTTTCCCCTCTTCCCTCCCTAATTGTTCGTTAATGTACGTAAATGATTTAACCAAATAGAGGCTAGAGTTTCCCGTAGGAAGGGAAGTCTGTTGGAGGAGGGGACAATCCACAGATGGATTTACCTATATCAGATTCTGGGTAAATATTTATTCTCCTTTCCCTTTTGTGCACCCTTCTCAGCCACAGGAACAACGACAGATCCTCACCAGCCACATGGCAGCAGGGAAATATTATTACTCCCATTTTACAAGTTCACAAATAGGGCAAAGGTGACTTAATCTCAATCTCGGGAAAGTCAGTGGCGCTTTTACTACTGGTTCTGGGGACTTAGAACAGGAGCAGCTGGAGTGAGCAGCTGTTGTAAATAGCCAGCGCCAGCCTGGCAGTAGGCAGGAGCCAAGCTCTGGGGCTGTATCATCAGGCATCTCCCGGAGTGCCAGCCTCCTCCTTCAGAGGGCTCGGCCACCACTGACCTGAGTCGTGGTTCCTCTCTGGAGACTGACTTCAGCCCCTCTGACTTACCTTGTGGAGGTGCTGGGAAGTTTCATTAATTCCCATTCGTAAAGCAGATTTAGAGTGCTGCCTACAATGAATTCTTTGTAGCAAGAGCAGTGGCATTTAGCAAGATGAAGAGGGCAGAACACTCCTGTGCCTTATTTTTTTCTGGTCTTTTTCTGGCTATTTTTGCAAAAGGGGGAAATCAATGTTAGATTTTATTACAAAACAACAGACTACAGCCACCCTTATTTCCCGGAATAGTAACAGTCATAATGCATTACGTTAAGTTAGTCAGTATTTTTCACAAATCCACAAGACATGCACTGTTGACCTCTGAGGTAATTTTGGATCATGCTCAAGCCAAATAAAGGCAGATTTGTGGTTGCAGGTGAGAGATCCTCTGAAAAATCATAAATGTAACCACAATGTCCTCTGGTTTGATCTGAACTCAGTCTGGCCTTCATGGGTTTTGCTGGCGCTAGTCCAGAAGTAAGTCAGATTAATGATTTAAAGGCATTACTCTGTGATATGATGTAACTCAGCACAGGGTGGTAGCTTTGGGAAGATAGTTTGCAGTAAGTACCCAAGAGAGCAAACCATGGACTGCCTCTCCTGGGTGGCATCTTGCTCCTTGGAGGATGTTACAGGTTTGACTGGAATAATTCATGGCATGAACGTGTCCAGTGATTACAGGGGCAAAGGAATGTGCCCTTCTACAGGGCAGAAAACGCCCATATGAAATGTTACACCTCATCTTCTGCCTCCTGAAAGGGCAGAAAAATGGTTTGTGTCTTTCATGGATGATAAAAAAGTCAAAGGAGAGAGAGGTGAGCCTGTGAGGGTGGTAGCAGTGCCCATGCTCGTGCCATGACATGGAATGTTGCACACCCAGAGAGCTGCTTGAAGCTCAGGCATCAGTGAGCCTAAGGCCTGGGCTCTGTGCAATGTCTTCTGTCATCTCCCTAGCCACTGCTTTTTGGGCTCATTAGATATATATACCAGGGTCCACTTACCCACACGGTAATCCCTTCTCTGAGTAAGGTCTGAACCCCTGTGTTAATCCTGAACCTGTAGAGAAAATATTCCCCAGCCTGTTATGACTACAGGTCTGCCTGAGCTCTAATAAATCAGCGAGGCTCCAGTGGAGTAACACAAAGCTTGAGGGGGTGCTGGGTGGGTAAATGTATATAAAAGGCAGTCCAATCTTCCTTTAGCAGCCATTAATTATGGCCAGTGATGGGAAGAGGAAACAGCGATCCTTCTGGGATACTGCTGTTTGCAACTCAGTCAGGGGCAGGCTGAAACCTGAAGACAGAGAGGATAGGCACTGTGTACTGGACTGGGGAGATACAGGAAGCTTAAAAACAACCTCCCTTGAAATTGAGGGTTAATGCTTTGCTTATTTAAGGATTTGGTCTATGAGGTGACATCAGTATGGTGAGGCACAAGTCCCACTGTTGTACAGGAGATTCACAGGGAGAGAACACATAGAGGCATGTCAGTAAACAGTGCCAGCCCGGAGGGGCAACATATTGGCACCAACTGAGCAGCACCTCACCACCTCCACTTGAAGAGTCACTTGTGTTAAACAGCAGTCACAGGGATTTTGTTATGGAAAACAGGTTTCCTGGCACTGCAGTTGGGACAAGTTATCTGGAGTGGACCAGGGTGCTGAGGTGAGGGAGCTGTTGGGTCAGGCAGCAGGAAGGCAGCAAGGACTTGGGCTGCTCTGCAGCTGATTGTTCAAAAAAAAAAAAGCCTGGGAAATCTCAGGAAAGATCTTTTTCTATTTATTAAATAGCTTGCAAAGAAGCTTAGTCAGTGCTTCTATAGCAACTTGACACCAGCAGCACTGTGGCTGTAATTGTTAATAGGGAAAGAGAGGTGACCAGTATGGTGGGTTTGAAAAGGCCTTGCACAAAATTGCTTTCCAATCAGCGGTCAAACCATAGCCCCTGCTTCATTTAAGCAACAGCTGCTCGTGTATTTCCTCTCCTAACCAATAATTTTCTTCTTGATATTGTCTAAGCAGAAGAACTTTCACTACCCAGTGGGAATAAATCAGGAGCACAGGTACAGCCTGTTCTGAGGTCTGGGTGGCAGCTCCTTGCCGTGCCATGATGCCTTCTTGGCGTACTGCCTTCCTCTACTGGGGTCACCGTGCTCCCGCCGGCACTGAAACAAAGCTCTGCAATGGCAGAGGCTGACATCCAGCTCCAAAACTCTGGTGTTATCCTGTGATTACTTTTCCTGACATTCATTGAGGATAGCCTCAGAGGCTCATCTGGCCACTTTTTAACTGAAAAATTTATTATCAATTCAAGACAATTTGGTACTTTTTCTGGCATGGAGGATTTTTCTCTCCCCCTCTGCTCACTGAATTTTCACACTAGCACGATTTGATGTGACTCCACTATGGCTGGAAAGGTTCTGCTGCCTCTGGACCTCCTTTGTGACCATTTCTGCATCTGCACAGCATGGGACACCAGAGTTGAGTCAGTTGCTTGAGAGAATTTGGAGCCTGAATCCTCCTGAGGTCTCCTAGCAGATTTATGCTTAAAATATCTCTGGGCTAAGAAGGTGTTAGGCCCTTTCAGAAGTGCTCTCTCTCCCATCTGCTTTTTCACGTAAAAACTAGAGGTGCCAAAATCTGCTGAGAGGACTGTAGAGGAACAGCCAGGAAAGATGCTTGCAGCTATCCCTCAGGCTCCAGGAAAGATGATGTTTCACAGATGTGAAGTCGTGAGTACAGTCATAAACATTTTAACACACACCTGCCAGATAGTTCTGGAGTTTTCTAGTGAGAACAAACCCTCTGTAAATACCAAGGGAAAAGAAAAAATCAGGAAGATTCTCATTTTATGGGTGGATCCAGCAAATTTTCTTTCTTTCCCTGTGATGAGCACAGACTGCCATCTCCACCCTCTCCAACAAACTCACTAACATTTATTTAGTTATGTAAAGCATGAATTATGAGAATATAAAAGGTATGTTTCTGTCACACACATGCTCTTTTTTTCAATGTCTCTTCCTATCACACAAATAGGAGTTACAACAGACTTCCATACTCTAATTTCCCCATTTCTGAGCCTCATTATGGCACCCACACACCTTGTTCTGTGAGTTATGCTGGATTTGCCTTACACTCTGTGGTAAGACTGTCAGCATGAGTGGCTCAGCCTGGCATCTCCCCGCCCCCCACACACTAACACGTTTCTCATTCATTCCTACAAAGAGAAAGAGCAGTGGGAGGGCTGCCAACAGGCCATGGGATGGCTCCCATCTCCTTGCAGTGCCAGCAACCCTATCCCAACAAGGTTTCCACACGCCCAGCTCACATCTCCACCCTGGGCAAGTCCCTCTCTAATGGTTGTACCCTGGTGCCTCGCTTCTCTGGAGCTGTACACTGAACAGTGTGAGCATCTGGGTCCAGTGACCTTGGGTTGTAAGAAGGCAGAGGTCTGCCGCTAACAGCTCATCCATCCCCTGGCATAGCTCTCCCCGTCATAATGTGATGGAGAGAGGGCTCCTTCCCCCAGCATAATCCCCAATAGCTCAGTCCACCTGTGTTTTTAATCACAGCGGAGGAGCCATCACCTCAGGGCTGGCTGCAGGGAATAAGATTCCTTAATCTTCCTGGGTTTTGGTTTGCTCATCCATGAAACAGGGACAGTCCCTGCCAGGAGCATCCTCCTGGAGCCCTTCCCCTGGGCAAGCTCGCAGTGTGCTGAGGGCCAGCACAGGGCTCAGGGTTGGGGGCAGCCGATCTGTGGGGATTTAAGTATCGCTGAGGCCTTCTGATGACTAAATGCCTTTCTTTATAACATCAGCGAAAAAGCCCAGAGATGCTTTAACCACAGTTGAAGTGGCTTACAGCCTGCTGGGCTGAGAAATGGGAAAATAAAGCGTATAATGGGAAAATACGAGGTTTGCTGCAGTAGGGCTGTGCTAGCACTGTAATTAAAAATAGTTTGGTACAGCTACATCAGTTACAGGAGTAAATGAAAAACCTTTTATCTCCCGAACTTATGCTCTTCCTAGTGTTAGTGTAGCTAACAGGAAACAATGTGTTGCTGCTGATACAATTTTTCTCCATCAAGGAGCAGGTTTGGACTATACTAGAAGGACAATCTGGATTTTATTTGCTTAGGATGGAGCTGTATATTCACTGGGATAGACCAACAAGTCCTTTTCACCACAAACAAGCCCTAAAACTTCTGACTCTCACATCGTAAAAGTGAATAGTCTTAACATATATCCTCTCCCATCTCGTCGGCAAGGCCATGCTGCAAGGAGGAGGAACAGGAGAAAAGGGGTTGTGAACCATTTCCAGCACCAAGTACCCAGTTTGAAGTTAAAGACTTTCCCTTCTGCAGTAGGGGGTTAGTTTGTTCACCTTTTTACTGTCTCCTGGCAAGTACTTAATGCCCTGTTCTCCAAGTGGTGCCCTTCAGGGAGGCTTAGAGATCATCCAGCCTTGGCTGTCAGCCTGACCTGCTGCAGTCCTGCCAGCTGTGCCCATACAGGCTATAGCTCCCTCCCCACTGGGGCTTGAAGACCCAAAGAGTGATTGCCCAGTTGCTCCTCACCTCACTCTGGGAGAGAGGAGCCAACCCAGGAGCTGCTGCCCAGATGCCCTGGGGCAAGGGGGGCATAGTGCTTAAGGGAAACTAATGTGCCATGCCGGAGGTGCCAAAAGCAGATCTGCACTCCTCTGGACAGCATCCCCCTGTGCCATCTCCCACCAGTCCACGTGGTCTCGGGCAGAGGCTGAAGCCCTTTCAGGCACTGTCTCCTTTCTCCACCCACAGATGACCTCGGCATGGCCTGGTGCTGGGGAGGTTCACAGCTCCCACTGCTCACCCTTGCTCAGAGGCAGGGAGGCAGCCCCCACAGTGGCCCTGTTCTGACAAGGAAGCAGCGTCTAGACACAGATTAGGCAAACAGCTAAAGCACAAGACCAGACACTGAAAAAATCAAAAGGGAAAAAGAGCTCCCCACCTCCGTCCACCACTGATTCCTGTGAGATTTGGGGCAAGGAACTTCTTTAGGTCTTTGTCTTCCTCACCTGTCTAGTATGGGATAATATTTCCCTTTCTGGCAAGGTTATGGTCAGAGTTAATTAGCATTTGAAAAGTGCTTTGAAATGGAAGATGCATTTGGAAAACCAAAGTATTATTACTGTGACTGAGTGAGTGACTCTCAGGATAGGGAAGCATTTCACTTCTTTTTCCCAGTGGGTGGAATAGCCTGGATAATACTGGGATTTCTTCAGCTTTATTAATTATCTGAGTGTCTAGTATATACCAGGTATCTAAAACAGAACTCAGTTTGGTTATTTATTCCATTGAATATTGGATTGCAGATTCATGAAATCCAAGCTATATTGTTCAGACAAATAAATCACATGACATTGGGACTCTTCTCCTCCTGGTACCAGCTCTCCTGGCACAACTGCTCAAGGATAGGCATTTAAAATCTGTTTTCCATGACTTCTCACACAGGATTTTAACATATACTCCAGGTTTGCCAGCAAAACAAGCTCTTGCAAGAGTCTCTATCAAACGAAGTGTGGGTCCTGAAACACATACATGTGAAAAAAAAAATCAAATTAATGAGCTCTGTTTGCTCAGGCCATGATTCTGCAGGATACTTTAAAGTATTCATCTCGTGATTAATCCTAGTGAAATGAGTGGAACTGTTTCCAGGCAGAATAAGTCAGATGCTTAAATATCCTGAAGAATAGAGCTTCCAATTATTGTTTCATCAACTCATGTGCTCTTGTCCTGTATTTTAAAGACTTCCTGTGTATTGTCTCTCCCTATGCTCTAACATGAATTGAGTCTAGGCTGGAAAAACACCACCACTGCTATCCATTAAGCACATATTAGTCTATAAAAATGTGTCAACATTCCAAGAAACCTCCAGTAACTTAAAAAAAAAAAAAAAAAGAAGAAAAGAAAATGTTATGGGACATATTTTCAAAACCTTAGTGTGCTGAGTTGTGGAGCTGGCAGTTCCTAGTTTCATGTCTCTCATTAACTTCTGCTGAAATTACCTGTCCACCTGTGGCATTATATTCTGAAAATGCACTCCAAAAGAGAGTGGATTCTGCTTTCTTTTGGAAGCAGAGTCAAGTTCCTATGTAGACAGGGGGATCAATATAAAGCTCACTCATCCTGAGCTCAACTCATTTTGGTTCTGTGGAGTTGAGTGGTACTACCCCAAGTGACTCCTGCATGTACACAAGGAAAATTGTGCATATTTTATATGAATAAGGATGTGATGCCAGTATCTAGCAGTTATCACTTGGAGAGAAGAGTCCAGGCAAAATCAATCTACTAATCCAGACCCAGGAGTTTCTTTTCTTTGAGCCATAGAAAATCAGTCACCAGGCAGTCTTCACAGGATCAACATACTCCAACTCATTTAAAAGAAGCATTGAACATGGGATCATCAGGAGATATTTAGACTGGTTCCCTAACTGCAGGTCACCTCATTGGCTAGGTGTGTGTCTTTTTGAGCCTTTGGGCAAGGTTCCCAGCATAACCAATGTGGGTGAAGCCACATGCTTTGCAGCCACCAGCCCTCAGTCTCAGTCTGTACAACCTGAGCTTGTGTGGAGCCACGAAGCAGAGGCCAGCAGGAGGATTTGGTCAGGGCTCTGGACAGATTAGTGTGGTGGTCTGCAGGGTCACTACCCCAGATTTCTGTCCCTGAGATGATTGCAAAGGGGCCCTCAAAGGCAAGCCCAAAGGCATGGCTGCAGAGCCGAGGGAAGGTGAAAGCCATGGGCACAGTGCCATAGCTACCTGCAGTAGCTGCCATGCTCTGGGTTAGATCATGGCACAGGTGATGACAGCTCCTTAGCTGGCTGAGCTACTTGCCCTAACAGCAAGTGGATGCCCATGGGCAGTCAGGACAGAACAGTGCTCAAGATGGCAAGTTCAACTTGGGATGCTCATGTACTCAGCCCCTAAGCTTTTGTCTATCTTCATCTCCTTTCCCCACTAATTTTCTTGTGAAGGATTTCCAGGGAGTTAGCACAGGTGTCTGCTGAACTGCATCTAGACTAGTGGCAGGAAAGACACTCTTTGTCCTGTATGAGTGCAAATGCCATCATCTGTCTGTGGCACAGCAATGAGGTCTACGGGGCAAAAATCAATGTCACCTGCTGTGAATTGTAGCCTGGAAGGTGCCCAGGCTGGCAGTGGCCAGCTCCTGTGCTGGTCCTGCCGTGTGAAGGAGTCTGAACCATCCCAAATCTGCTTGGAGCAGCTAGCCCAGCACAGGGACACCACAAGGTTCCCATCTCAAATATCATCCATGAATCCCTTCTTTTTTATTTTTCTTTCTGTTGTCTGATGTCAGACCTGAGCCCTCATGAAATGTCATCTCTGCCCAACCACGCTGCAGTGCTGAGCTGGATGGAAAGTAATGTGAACACCAAAGCAATGTGAATGTCTGCCTGAGACAGCTCCACCCCTGCTTAACCCAGCCTCTCATCTTAGGGACACATGCCAGCCACTTCACCCTCAAAGGCAAAGATAGGCAGTCTCAGTGTAAACCCATTGCTCCTCCGTTCCTCTGACTCATGATTTGGGCTGTGCATGCCAGGGTGTGTTTTCTTCCCTCTCCTTACAAAACTTGCTCCCATTGGCAGTGACAGGAGCACAAGTCTGTGCAGCCCATAAAAGGCCCAGCTGCTCACTGTTAATGTTTAATGACAGCACTGCAAGCTGGGGATATTCTCAGACTCTATTTCAGCTGGTCAGGCGGCATATAGGCCGTTTTCAGCAAACACTGTAAATCTACAGAACAAGTTACTGAGGAATACTGGTCCAGATTCAGGGGAGACTTACAGAAAACCTGGTGTGATCTAGGGCTTCCAAAGGCTTTTTTGCATCCAGACTTATTATTTTTCACATAAGCAAAACTCACTGTCCTTTGCTGTGGAGGCCGTGCAGTAACAAATGGGCATGCAAAGTCCACACCAAAGGGTCAGTGCCAAATGGGACACAGACACCTTCCCTGTCTCTCCCAGAGAGGCTGCTACTCTGTCAACACAGTCCTGCACAAAGAGTAGTGTCAGATGGTTTCCTAGAGTAAATTATTGCAGCTTCATTATGTTAGGCCAACTGATATCAGCAGAGAATTCACACAGATGATTTTTAACCTTCTCCGATTTCTCTTTGGCTCATGAAACCATTTCCTGCCCTAGTCCCTCTGACAATCCCCTGGTTCTCCTCCAAGCATCTATCCAGTGGAGAGACAAAGTTAGACATGAAGTATAGGAAGGTCAAAGATTAAGATCATGCAAACAGGATCTAATGATCCTAAATGCTATTACTTATATGCCCAGCCAGTAGGAACAGTGGGTCGGAACAGCTCAGTCAGAAATTTGGACCCTTAGACCAAACACTGCTTTCATTCTCAATGTGAGTCTAGAGGTATTACAGCTCATGAAGAACATGATGCCTCCACTCTCCACATCCACCTTAACCAAGGGCTGATCCAAGAGGCACATATTTTCTGTGGATGTTATGGGCAACTCATATCCAAGAAAGACAATTGTAATTGAGTGCCACTGTGCGGAAATTTTGAAGTACGTTGGCAAGTAAATATACAAGTGTTTGGCCATAATTGCCTTGCTGTTCAATGAGAATCTTGAAAGACTTTGAAAAGGTCATTGCTTTGACTTCACAAAGAAGGTGAGCTTTAGGAAATTCTGCATGCACACATTGGTGGGTTTGCCACAGCGAATAACTAGGTTTGTCAGCTGTGGATGTGCATACTGTGAAGGGGCCAGACCAGCGCTTTCCAGCTGCAAGGACAAAATGGGAAAAAGTCTGTCTGAGCCAAAAGGACAAGTCTGAAGCCTTTCCCCCTTTCTATCTTCCCTCCTCAAAACCCTGAAGAGTATTAAATGTCTGCTGAGGTCTATTCCATCCCCAGCTGGGGATGGGGCTGAACAGTGACAATCTGAATATGACAGGAGAATATCAGGGCAGTGAAGAACCCCACCCTGACAGGCTATCCGCAACTACAAGTGCTCCTGGCCCCATGTTGCTCAGAGAGCAAGAACCTTTGTTGTGCTCCTCATCATCACTATCAGGGACAGGGTGGTCCTCCCCATATCTGCTGCAAAGCTACTTCCAGTGAGGGGAAAAGAGAAGAGCTCTCTTTTCCCCTCACTGGAAGCATCATGTGTAGAGCTGCACATGTCCAAAACTATGTTGTACTGTTACAGAATCAAGCTATGATTGGAGATTGCTTGTTCTGCTGGCTCTGGGACATGAGAAGTGGCCTCATCCTGGCTTTCTATAGAGAGCAAGCAGCAAGCTGCAAAGGTGGATTTCTGTCTACCTGAAAACCAACACTTCAAAACCTTGAGATTCTTTGGACAGAGCTCACAGGATCGAACCTGTACCTAGTGACAATTTTAGGTCATAGCTAGGGAGAAATGAGAAATCATAGAGGAGAAGGCAGGAACTGGCAAGGGTTGGGCAGTGTGAGGCTGGCACTGTGGGACAGCTCCTGTGGATGATGGTCTTAGGACTTAATTTTGGCCCCAAATGAAGGTGTTGGTCTCTACTGAAGATACAGAAGATGTGCCAAAAGTGCTGCTCCTAGTCTCCTTTTTCCCTCCCTCAATCCTGTCTGAAAGTATTACTTTTGCAGGCATGAGACACTGTTTAATTAGGAGTGTTGTCAGAGGCCACTGTAAGTAACCATAATAATCTGTAAGGCAATATGCAGCTCTGATGTGCAAATGGGATTTAGGGAAGCCTCACTAACGGGATAACACAGACAGTGCTTAAGCTGAGTTTCAAACTGAACATAACGTTTCATTTGACAAATGTCTGGGTTTGAACTTTTTTTAAGCCTTCAGGGCTTTAAGAAGAGAATTGCAGTCTCTTGCAGAATAAATCCTTAATATTTTGGGCTTTCGTTTAGGAAGAGGAAAAAAGCTCTAAGTAGAGAAGAAGCTAAAAGGAATATCTAATTTTGTTGCTTTCATCATATACCACTACGTATCGTTTATTTTCTCCCAGAAGCCAGGGATATATCTTCTCTAAAGGTTTACCTACTTTCTTTCTAAGAGCATGTCTGCATGTTACCATGCTGATTTGTGCAGTAGAAATACCAGCCTTACTTTTGATCTAATACATTTAACACACCCAGACTTAATAGTAGGCTAATAAAATCAAGATCTAATAGTTACAGTGTGAGGTCAGGATAGCCTGCAACATCTCCTGGGAATGTAGCGCAGCCACTGCTCTGCACCAGGACAGTCACACTAGTGCCATACCACACTGAACCATGGGTCTTGCAGCAAAGCTGGGAACAAACAGGCTTGGAAGGGGATTTTGACTATAGGAAATCCTTCCGCCTTATGGCTCATTAATGCCTTCCTGAAATGGAACCGTATCTGACAGGTCTGTCTCTCTCGCCTTCGTGTTCACCCACCAGTCAGCTCAGACAAGCAGAGGCTGTGCTGTCTCCATCCAAGGAGGCTTTCAAGCCCCAGCTGGACCAAGCCCTGAGTAACCTGGCCTGACCTCAAAGCTGGCCTGGCTTTGAGCAAGGCTTGGTCTAAAGAGTCCACTGGTGACCCTTCCAAACAGAATTATTCTGTGATCCCGTGATCCTGGCCCCGAGATGCCTTTCTGAACTTCTTGAAGGGCTCTATTCAGCTCCGTATCAGCAACAACTACTAGGCTTTGTACTCCAGGCATTTCATACCTCAGTATCAGACACTAAAGGAGTAACTATGTCAGAGACATTTTTCCCTCCCCTCACTTTCTCTCTCCATCCTAGAATGGAAACTGAGGCCCATTCGCGTGTCATAAGGTGGCTTTCATTGAGGAAGTAACAAAAGTCAAAGTTCATGGATAATTGCAAGGCTCAGGATGATTCTGTCTAGTCTCATTAGTAGTGTGGATGGCCCTCGCCCTATCTCACTTGAAATTGAACAGGGATCCTGGTTCAAAAGGACTCTTTCAGATTGAGATCACAAATCCTGGTGCATACCCCACTTGTCTTCATAATCACCAATCACCTCAGCAAACTTCCTACTGCCCTAGGCAAGCAAAGATTTAAAATGTTTCTTTCCATTTTCTAGGCCTTTTCCGTTCCTCAAGTAGTATCTATCTTCCTGTGCATGATGCTGTATAGGTTGTCTGAGAACCTCAGTCTTTCAATCCATGTGGCACCACCTGCCAATGAAGTAGAGGATGAGGGCTTGGAAGCTCTAGCTCTCTACCCAGTGTTGCCATTGCCTGGCTTTGTGTGAGCTCACTTACAACAGTCCTCCTCTCTGCTTCCCTCTGAAAAAGTTGGAAACAAGCAGCAACCCCACAGTGACATGAGGACGTGAACATCTCACGCCTTTAGCTGGAAAGCACGAGAGAAAAGGAAAGCACTCTATTATACCAGCCCCATCTCCTTACCTCCTCTGAGAGGACAAATCCAGGACTGCTAAACTTCCTGCCTTTCCTGCATCCCCTGCAGCATTTTGGCTATGTTCTGTTGGACTTTTTCCACTTCAATTGGCTCCTTTCTGTAGCAGTCAGAGCTGCACACCTACCCCAAAAGCAGCTGCCTCAAACCAGGCGCTGCACCTTGCTAACTTTTACTTTTTTTCACCAGGTCTTCTTTCAGAAACTTTGGCAAATACCTAGCATTTAGCTGCCTAAGTCTTCTGGCCTTTCTGCCTTTGGGCACCCAGAGGGTGGTTGGGCACTGGAACAGGCTCCCCAAGGAAGTGGTCACAGCACCAGCCTGACAGAGCTCAAGAAGCGTTTGGACAATGCTCTCAGGCACAGGGTGGAATTCTTGGGGATGGTTCTGTGCAGGGCTGGAAAATGGACTCGATTCTCCTGTGGGTCTTTTTCTAACTCATCATATTCTGTGGTTCTGTGTGAAATACCTAGTGAAGCCCCAGAGCAGATGGGGCTGTGCTACAGCCAACACCCTCTGAAGTGCTTGTGCTGCCAGCACTGCCCCTCCGAGCGCAGCTACCAACACTTCATTTCTGAAGGGAAGATGGAACAAAGACTCCCATGACCATGTAGTTAACATAGAAGAAACATTTCAGGAGCCATAGGAGCCATATTTTCAGTTGTTTCCTTGGGATCTAAGAACTTGTTCATTTAGCTCTTTGTGAAATGGGGCTTGAGTTCTCTTGGGAAATTTGCCTGCGGTCTCTTCCCAGACTTTGCAGTAGAATTGTCTGAAATGCCTTTACATGTGAGTGACATCTACACGTGAGCCAGACACCCTGGGTTCACTTAAAAGAGATAAACAGGCATTTACAGGAAACAATTCATCTTCTCCTGCGGTAGATACCTAAAATAGCCCGCAGCAATCACAAAATGATTGCTTCCCTCCACAAACTATAAATTTATTTTGGAAAAGCAGCCCAGCCCCTGACTTGTGTTGGAAGATTTGGTTGCCTGGTGCTTTTTTTGCTGCTCCACCTTATTTCAGACATTTACACAGGCAGGCAGGTATATATGTATATGTACAGGAGCCTGCAGGAGGCAAATGCCTTTCCACCATGTCTCCCGAACACCAGGGAAAGGATTTGCTGTCCTGTTACCAATGCAATGAGGGTCACTACTTTTGGAGCACTGGATTAATTTCCCTCCATTGCACCCCCTCATTTATATCCTAAATGTTGATATAAATGGTCCAAGCTGGAATAGCTGAAATGCAAGAATGTGGCCCACAGTGCTACACAACAAAGCAATGATTTTAAAAAAAAATAATTTATTTTATTAAAAAGAAAAAATGACTTTATCATAGAGAAAATAAATCATCTAGGTTTCATGGCATCATGGCAACTGCCAGAGCAATGTGTAGGGGTATCATTCCATTTCTGCAGATAACCACCCCCACCAGGAAAGGTGTGCAAGATGTCACGTTTCAACAGTTACATCATCAGGAAAAAATCTCAATGGCTGATCTTTGCCTGAGGGAGATGTCAGTCTTCCCAGCTTCTGTGTTAGAAGAAGCTCATACAGGAATTAACTCTTTCCTAGGTGATGAGCACCACTAGATTTTACCAGTACTAGTTCCACCTTGTTTGCCTAAAATGAATTCTTGTTCTCTTACTTTCCATTTTTGTCTTTCACTCAAGTCATAAACAGTGTGACTTTGCAGTGACAGCTGTCTATCACATCTGCTGTGCAACTGAGGACTTTTTTTCTTCCACCTCACTATCATATTTCTGCTGGACACTGGTTGTTCACCCCACCACCATTTCCCACAGAAGACAACAAATGCTGTCTGCTGAACACACCTCAGGTGGCCTCTCTCTTGTCTGGAGAGCAGCTCTTTGTCCAGCATACTCCCTGCACATTAGGAAATATTCCCTGCACATCAACAGAATGACCCATCTTGTGATGATACTCAAGGCAGCATGACCATAACTCATATTTCCCTGAAATACATTCTGGGAAATGCAATGATGAAATAGGTTTTTACCAACTCAGAGATCATACACTCTGCCTCATTACTGCTGATGTTAAGGGGCCAGTGCTGTGGGAATCAATTCCCTCTGCAGCCCCCATGCCTGGGGAGGGCAGACCCTTCCCAGTGACAAATTCCCCCCTTGTCCAGAGGAGATGGAAAGGATAATGCCTTTCTCCAAGTTTCCACAGACTCCAGGCAATGTCCAGTTCCATAAAAATGTCATTCCTACATAAAGAAAACAATGGATATTTCCTTTTTCTCCTTGATGTTTTGTCATAGGGATGCTCTTCTCAGTCCTCAGCAGATGGCATGCAGGCTCCTCTTTACACTGGACTACTGTGGTTTGTGCCTTGATGCTGGAGTCCAAACAGTCCCTGCTATTAATACAGGCTCTGCCCTGTTAAACGTTCACCCTTATGCCCCAGGCAGGGAACAGAGCAGGAGGAAGTGTCCTGTATGACAGAAGTGCCTTTAATCTCCTCTCTCCCATCTGCATTTGTCCTTGGTTGTTCTGCATCCTTCTTGCTCTCTCAGTCAGGTAGGACACAAATTTCTAAGCACCATCCTTCATTTTACTACTTTTTTTCCTGATGCAGAACTTTGCTGCTACATCTCTTGGTCTCTCCAGACTTTCCAAGCTATTTCATGGGCAACATAGTCTACCTCCCCATTTACATACACTTCTGAGTTTCTTTTTAAGTTGTATTAAACTGTGGTCTATATCCAGAAACCCATCAGTTCCCAGTTACCCAGTTTAGCACTGGCATGTTTTTCACTCTTGTTTACACTGAAAGGCCTAGAAAACTTTTGCTTACTTCCTCTAGAGTCTTCCTCTCTTTTGTCCTCTTAATCACATCCCTTCCTCTACACAAGTTCTTGAAGAAACCTCTCCTATCACCTTGATTTTTCCTTTTTGTGCATTCACATACAAATTCCCTTCTCAGCCTCCTCTCAAGTTCTCAGCTGCTACCTCCTTCCAAGCTGTGCTGTGCTGCAGCCACTGAGCAGAGTCTCGAGGGGCTGATTCCTTTCCTTTCCTTTCCTTTCCTTTCCTTTCCTTTCCTTTCCTTTCCTTTCCTTTCCTTTCCTTTCCTTTCCTTTCCTTTCCTTTCCTTTCCTNATGATTCCTTTCCTTTCCTTTCCTTTCCTTTCCTTTCCTTTCCTTTCCTTTCCTTTCCTTTCCTTTCCTTTCCTTTCCTTTCCTTTCCTTTCCTTTCCTTTCCTTTCCTTTCCTTTCTTCTCAAATTCTGTCATTTTATTCTCTTTAATGCTGTGCATGCTCCAAACAAGTGGCTTACTTTCCTCCAAAGCCCTGCCCCAGCACAAAGTACATACTGTGCTGCCCTTGAATGTCTTAATTCAAGAAGCTTTGAGCTCCCATTGTTTGCAGTTCACAGAGTTCACCTGCATTTTATTCTGCTCATCTATTAAAGAAAACAAAGTGGAGATGAGGGAGAAGGAGAAATACCACTGTAAAAGCAGCAGTCGGTCAGAGAGCCTTCATGTTCTGGTACCAGTTGTGGGCCAATCAATCAGTCTCAAACAGCTCGCTGGAGAACAACTGCCCAACTTACCCAAATTTATTTTCTTTAATAACAGAATCCTCCTGTGACCCTGCGGTTATTGCTGACACAAAGTGAGGCCTGCTTGAGCCTGATATCTGCCCCCTTGCTCCCTGCTGTGTGCAGAGCAATGGAGCCATCGTCCCCTTGTTTTCTGCAGGAAGCAGCTTTAAATCACTGCAAGCCACTTCTGTCTGTGAGGCCTGGGAGAAACTTTCTTGCACAGGTCAGTCACTTGTGACTTGTGTGTGTTCACCCGTGTGTGCTCAGGCTCGGTGAAATAAAGAGCAAGATGCCTGGGGATGTCTGATTGATGTTTGAGTGCTTGGCTCTGCAAGGACTGTGAGCACTGTCCAGGTGATGGACGGAATAGATGATCACACAGACAGTCAGCTGCAAAGAAAAAATTGCTGTAAAATCTCTGAGCTCGCAGTCTGGCCAAGTGGCATTGCAAGCCAGGAAACTGGTGTGCCCCAAGCAGACAGACATTGAGATTACACAAAGGGAAATGGAAACTCTGGGATTACAGGCCAGGTCTACATTGTGGGCAGAGTCTCAGGGCATGATATCCTGTAGAATGCATTTTTTTGTGACAGTGATCCTTCTTTGGGGGCGAGAAACAGGGAAGAATGTTTTTTGGAATTCTGAGAGAGGAATCCTGCTCAGCCCTCCAGGTTCAACAATAGGGCAGGTTTTTAGAAGGTAAATGAAAGTTCTTTAAAGAGTAAATGAAAGTTTCTTAGAGCTGACATAAAACCTACATCAGTCTTTGTGTTTAAAACTAAAAACTTATCAAACGAAACCAGCCTTTTTCAAAGAAAAGCTGTATTTTTTTCTAAAGCTCAAGGACTAGTTACAAGAGGAAATTTCTTCACTGTGCTTGTACTGAAGAGCAGATTCTTGGAAAGGAAAATCCACTCCAAAACCATAGGAATGGCTCCAGAGGGTAAAGTTTCAATCCAAACCCAAACCCCTGCACGGTCCAAGAGAGGACATGCATTCTCTGGGAAGGAAGGACAGGGCGAACCCTTGCCTTGCCAAGGTTAGGCAGGACCAGAAGTGAGGAGGCAGAGAGGAAAATCTGGAGTATAGGGAAGGAAGGTGCCTGGGGGTGCTGGGTAAGCCTGTAGTGAGGGAGCACCTGTGGTCTACAGGTATTTCAGGTATTTCCAGGTGAGGCAATGCCCTCCTGTTCTTCTGGCCTGTGTGGGCAGGGTGTGTGCAGCACACCCTGGGGATTCCTGGACCCCTTGGTGCTGCAGGGACTGGGTGTAGCTGGGGCAGCACCCGGAGAGGGGAGCTTAGAACTGGTGAGTGTCCTCTGTGCAGATGTAACCCAGGGATCCAGGCAATTTGGGCTTGGCACATGCTGCTGATAGCCTCTTCTGAGCAGGATGGAGTAGGATGGGAGTCTTTTTGCAGGACACGTGAGCAAGCAGGGTTGCAGGCATCTCATTGGCCTAGAGGGGCTGCTGCTGCTCACCCAGCACTCTGTGAGCAGAGACCCACAGGTCTGTCCATGGGGTTGTCCTATCAGTCTGTCACATATGGAACAATTCATGGACTTCAAGCTAAAAGTTGGCACAGGCTGTGGACAAATGTGGTTTTTTCCAGCCATTATCATGTTTGTGCTTGGATGCAAGCCAAAATGCATAAACCTTCCTGAGCATATTAATTGTCCTCTGATTGCCTGTCCCTCAAAATAGGGGGGGTGTGGGGCTGTTTGACTTTTCATAGGTTTGCTTAGTCCCCTAATCTTACACGAATATTATCTGGCATGAATTCTGGAAGTCAGAATGGCAAAAGTATAATTAATTCCCTGTGTGAAGTGAAAATAACCAATTTTCCACAGCGTCAGCTTGAATATCAACAAGTCATGGAAATAATATGCAAAAGAAGCAGACAAAATTTGCACACACACACACAAGCAAATACATGGATTTTTTTATGGGACAGCGGTGCTTTATATGCTACTGGACAGAAATGTCTATACACAACTAAAGAGCTCTTCATTCCTGGTATGTATTCACCTGAAAGAAGGGAGCAGCCTTTAAGACAGCCTCCTTTTCTGATCAATACAAGGAATTTGTAGAAAATGTATGCTCATGTAATTTTCTTTTCTTGACACTATCATTTTGCAGGCAGGTGCCTCACAAATATCTCAACATAAAGTGGTAATGAGTTTTCTCCAGCCAGGGAGAGGAATTTAAAAGTAAAACACTTCAGAAGCCCAAGTCCACCCCTTTCACTGCCTAAGGCTTTCCCTCCCTATAGCAGACTCTGTTCTTATGTGCTGTTTTCCTTCCCACCTCATTTTCACTCCCACCTTGCTGGTCAAGAGCTGAGCCCCTGGACCATTACAAACTTATTTGCACAATCTGCACCCATCTTAAACTGACAATCCTAACAGAGGCCTTTATTCCTCTTTGGTGCCTCAAAACACATAATGGCCACCACAGTCTGTCCGGCCTGGAGACTTGCTGGATAATGGGAATATCTTGATGCATGTTAAAACAGTCCCTAAGGGTTAATCTTGACCCTCTGACTACTGGTTGCTCTGCATGGCTGATAACTTGATTTGAAGAGGGTCCAAGGAAAACCTGAGCTGCTGGCTTGCCAGGGAAGGACGCTGCATAGCTTCTCCTAAAGTGCTGAAAAACACCTCTCAAGTCTCCATCCATTGTTTTGCTACAGGTGAATTGCAAAGCAAAGAAGAAAAGCAAGATATGCTCAGACAGCATCAAATACAACTTATTAGCTGGGCCCTGGTGAATAGCTGGAACAGATGTTGCAGATATGTGTATCACCTCTCTGTAACTCTCTTGACACTTCCTATTATATTCTTGGACAGTGGGGAAATTAAATATCACCACCGAAGTCACGAAAGTTAGCATGTGCAAACAGTAAACTGAAATGTCTTTTTTTTTTTTTCCCTACTGCACTTAGAATAATGACTGTGTATTGCAGGTGTAGGAAATACATTGGCAAATGTGAATTCTTGGGTGCAACCACCCCACTATTTATCACAGTGACAGCTTTGGTGTTCACAATGTCACTTTCTGTGCCACTGCAAACCGACAATTCCAAATTAAAAGATCTAAAAAAGAGGCTGTGTACTCACTAACCATTTTTCTTTCCTTTACCTGTATATAGCCTTATTAGTAGGAATAACAGCAGGAGAAATCCATCTTCTTCTTTCATCCATTTCTACTTTACTCACCCTAGAGCTTCCTCACCATCACAGGGACTACGTCATATCTCTCCTTCCCAAACAATTATTAGCAAAAGGCCATGATAGCTCTTTGTGTATGTAAAATGTAGCAGAAATATTAAACCAAAGATCAAAGGCAGTTCTGTTCCTCAGATATTTTCCCTGACCCTTTAAACTGGTTGGGTGCAGAATGAGTAATAAGGACCAGACTCTACCATCAATTACACCAAATTAAATCCAGAGCAGGCTGTTGTAAATCAAGTTATTTTAGAGTTGCACAATGTAACCAGGAGCAGATTTGAGACCTGAGTCTGCAGGCCAAAGCACCAGGAAGGCACTGCAAAGGGAAAACCCCACCTCTCTCCCTCTTCATTTCACCTAAACTCTTCTTCTCTTCACACAAGCATCCCTATCTGACTGCTTAGAACAGCACACAAAGCTTCCTAAGCTACCCAGAAAGAGCAATCCCACCCCTAAGCACTGCCAAATGGATCACAGATAAATCAGGTCTTTATTTGTGTCAAAATGCAGCCCAAAAGGACTGAACAAATCTGCGAACATCTAATTTTTATTAGCAGCTATAAAAAGGTGGAGGCGTGAATTGCCTGGGTGCAAAGCTTGCTGGAGGAGAAGTAAAACCCAAAGATTTTAAGTGTTGAGTAAAAAGTGTCTGGAAACACATTTATTCAATAAATTCTGTCTCTTGTTTTTCTCTTCAAATTACATGATGCTTCTCCTCCTCACACAAGCCTAATGTTTTAATCCTGCTAAATATTTGCAAATTGGCACCACATTGGATCAAGACAATAGAGGGGGAAAAGCAAAGCGATGCAAGTCATGATATACTTCTTATTACAGAGATAGCATTTCACAAGATTAAAGAGGATTTTCTAGGCATGGAGACAAATCCAGCATCAGCTTTATTGAGCAAACGTTGCAGATGCTTCGTCAGTTAATGTGTGGTAGTGCAAACAAAGGAGATCATCTCCTTTTCCAAATGAGCACCATCAATGTTGCTATTCCATTTATTACACATTTTCCCACTCAAGTGCTCATTTTTGAGAGGTGACGTGTTTCAGCTGTGGAGACCTGCGGGAGGCAATGGAATAGTCTATGAAGCAGAAGTTCCAGCCTGGTTGCAGCATCTGGGGAAATTATCAATCTGGAGTATTGCTCTTGGGAATAAAACCACCATCCAGAGTAGGAAAAGAGAGATGGCGGAAAAAAGAGCAATGCCAAGCCCTTCCATTATGGGGATTTTATGGACAATATGTCCTGAGAACCTCCACTCTGGTCAACCCAGGGAGATAAAGCTGTTTGTAAACACCAGAATGTACCATATTTTTGCCACCTTTATTCCTAATCATCAGAAACAGAAGTTCCTGGGTGGGAAGTACAGAATGTGAGGGGAAAATGAATAGGAACGTGCGCAGCAGCTACTGTCTTCCCATGGAAACACGCCTCTGTCGATGGGTTGGACTACAAAGCAAATGGGGGCTTGTGTTAAACCAGGACCCTAGGATTTAGCACTTCCTGGCCTCAAACACCTTTTTATCCCGTTTATTACAGAAATGACAGTCAGGACTATGAAGTGCCCCAGCAGTCCCAAGTCACTGCTTGGTTGCTGCCCAGACCCTGCCCAGTGCCACTTCCATTTCTTCTGCTGTTCTGCTCTCTCCCCTGTGGTGTTCTGCATCCAAAGCATAGGTCAACATTTCAAGCTTCATAAGTGTTAAGACCTCAGCTGTACAGAAAAGTGACACAAAGGACCCATAAGAAAGCTGCTGGGACATGTGGATTCACTTTGAACTGTGGCAGATCGATGAGGATCCGGGCTGCTTCCTGGTCAGCCAGTCCTGGCTCACTCCACAAAACTTTACCAGCAAATGCAGCCTCCAGTCAGAACCACCTGGTCTCAATTAGAATGGATTTGTGGCACTTTAAAGGGGTTTAGTGACTGCTTTAGCTGACCCTTCAGATGAAGTACTCCAAAAATCTGGCCTGGATCCCTAACAATAGCGGCGCTTATCAAGGCATCCTTCCATCATCAGGCTTGCCAACTGCCTCCTGTCAGTTGTTTCTAATCAGTATTTTGATGTTTTTTTCTCCCAAAAGAATTGAATGTAAGGTTGCTTCTCTGGATTCACAGAGGTAAAATGCCTGATCACAACCACAGGCTGCTGTCTGCATCCTGACAGTAAGCTCCCAATGCAAAAGGGGAAGTTTCATCTCTTTTAAAAATCAGGTTGGAGTCCAACTTTCTCCTTTTGCATTTTCCTGCTAAAGGCAGCAGCTATAATAATATCATTCCCCATTGTTTCCTGGCTTAGAGCAACAGTGTATCAAGTGTTTGATTTGCCTGAAGTCGAGCAACAGCAGCTTGAAAATCTGGGATCACAATCTCCCAGAAAATTAGGGATGTTTTGAAATTACTAGGTCAAATCTGCTCTCTGGGTTGTCATCATAAATGTCGTATTTGTGCAAGTGCCAAATTTATGATGGGAACATTCTCGATGTAATTTTTACAAAATGTAATGAGTATCCATTCTAACTGGGCAAATGATACATTCTGCACAAAATATTTGTCCAATGAGTCAAAATAAGTTTAAGTTACACTTTGAAGAAGGACATTAAGACCTCTTTCTCAAAGAACTTCATCAGGAGAACATTATTTCATACTACTCTGCCTCCCACCTCAGGCACCATAAAAAATTGGTGGCAAAATGTAACTGGAGATGAATGCAATCAGACTTGGAATAACGATAAAGGGACTTGATTTTCACAGGGTCAGTGATCAGCAAAACTATTGAACAATGCCTGGTGAGCTACCCACCAAAGTGGCAAAGATCTGTGTTACACCTGAAAATCCTGGCCAAGGGTACTAGAGCCTTATAGCACTGTGGTGCAGTAGGAAATTTTCACTCTCTATGTCCTCCTGATGGGGGGATGATGTAGAAAGCAGTCATTTTACGTTCATATTTGTCAAGATCATAGATCAATTAAAATTCTGGATCAGAAGCACCTCTAGGCAGTTTCTCCTTTCTGGTAGCACTCTCACACACCATTTCCCCTGTGTTCACACAGAGGGTAGAGGCTACAATAAAAGTAACATAATGGACCCACATGTACAATGTGGTCTGTTGGGAAAGTGCTAGTCTGTCTTCTCTGAAGGGAAATGCTTCTGGAAAGCTCCTGCTGTTCTATGGGGTAAAGGCATTTTTGGGGATAAGGGAAGTCTCAGGGACAGGATGGCTGGATTTCCAGGAAATGTTGGATAAGGTTCAACACCAAAACTTGTTGAAACACCACCAGTAAAATACTGGGCAGTATGAGGAAGAGTGCTGAAGAACAAAACATGGGATTATAGATTCTGCCTGCACTCTGCTCTCTGCCCTTCAGGAGTAGGATGGTAGGGCTAGGGTAGACCCAAAGGGACAGCAGACAAAATGATTGAGAGGATGGAGAAACTTTTCTATGAAGAGATGTTATATAAAAGATGACACTCTTCAGCTGAGGAGGAAAAAAGCAAACACAATGGTGGTTTACAAAACAGAGAAGGCAGTTGGTCGAGTCACTGTGACATTTTCCAGGTCATCTGGCCACCTATTTATCTGTAAACTGCTCTTCACCACCTCTTACAGTGCTGGAGCTAGAGAGGATGTAATGGAATGAATGAGAGCTCTGTTTAAAACAAATAAAAACAAATACATTTTTACATAATACTTCCCTACACCCAGAGGGTGGGATCTCTGGGGCTGGCTGTCCTGGGCAACCACATGAGCAGCAACAGCCACATCTGCAAGGGAGAAGGCAAATCCGTACGTAACAGATCCATGCAGATACTGAAAGGACAAGGATGCACCCATGAATACCTGGCTTGAGTCAGATGCTAGAAAATGGATTGATTTAAACTTTGGAACCCCGAGGTTTGGCATTACTTTGCATTTTCTGCTTAAATCCCTGCGTATCTTCTCAGGTGTCAGCAGCCCAAGTTTTGGCCTCCTTCTGGGTTACCCAGCCTAGATAAACATACGTGCTGTTAAAGCTGTTTCCAGGAACACCTTCCTCTCCCTGCAATCTCTTATCTCCCGGAGGAGATTGTCAGAGGGTACTTCAAAGCCCTTTGAAAATGGCCAGGGCTCTGCCTGTAGCCCAGCAGATACAGGAGCCCTCACCCCGAGAAGTCAACAGCCGCCCCTGCATTCAGAGCAGCCTTATCACTGCCACAACAGCGAGCAGCAGGAGAGACTTTACCCCTCACTATCACAACCCAATCTTCTGCAGTCTTTGCTCTGCAACATGCTGCCTGTCAGCTCCCCAGATTCACCCAGGTGGGTTGTAGAAGATTACGCGAAAACAAGCAGAAAATAAAAGGAGTGGTTTTGCTCAGCCCTGAGGAACAGGGAAGCCTGAAGCCTGCTGAGCTTGTAATTAAAATGTGGAGAGGCCATGACAGAGCTCAGAAGATGGAAGAATGGGATACAGGCAGCAGAAAAATGCTGAGCACCAGGCTTCAGGCAACATGCCATTTTGAATTAAAAATAAATAAGAAAATTGCCCAGGGGAATGCAGGGGAAGGGCAGCTGTGGAAAGAGAGGGTGATGGAGCAGGGGCTATTGTCCAAGCACTGGCCTAAGATTAATCTTGTTCAGCGTTTGACTACTGAAAGACTATGAAGTGTAGTCAGGCAGAGGAAAATGGTACAGCTGTTTTATGGTGTTTCATCCCTGCTGAACCACAGAAGACCAAGTGCCCGCCAGGACAAATGGCAGGAATACCATGCACGCAGTTCTCACTCCATCAGTGACTTGAAAATGGAAACGCCAAATATAAAAGTCACATTTTCGCTTGGAACTTGCTTTCTGCTACTGTTAACAAGCATCTCAGGGGCTGGCATCACTGGAACAGGCTGCCCAGGGAAGTGGTGGAGTCACCATCTCTGGAGGTATGTAAAAGGCATGCAGATGTGGCACTTAGGGATATGGTTTAGTGGTGGATGTAGCAGAGCTGGATTAGTAGTTAGACTTGATCTTAAAGGTCTTTTCCATCCTAAGTGATTCTATGACCAGGCACACAGGCCAGGTGGCCACAGAGAGCCCAGGGTGCACACATGACCAGGGATGCTCCCCAGTGATAGGAAAAGTAGCAGCTGTCTGGACAAGGACCATACTTTATCCCATGTCATATTTATCCCATTTATATTAATCCAAATTGGCCACGGCTGCTAAAATTATCCTCCCAGAGAGAAGGGCTTTAGAAAAATACTTGGAGTTAACTGAAAGAGTTGTGGACCAGGAGTGAGAAACATCAGACAGGTACATGGGAGATTCTTCCCAGGGGACCACAGAGACCAGCAAAGGTCTGAGCAGAAGGAGAGGATCAATATTTCTCCATCCCAGTGAAGCTGGGGGGAAAGAGCCACAGAGAGGCAATGTCATTATAAGTGTACCTGCAGTGCCAGAAGCTCAACAGAGATCCCTGCCTGAGTCTTTTTCAGGCTACATAAAGTTTTACAGGTCTGCAATTCTACTGACCAGGGTGAAATGATTCCTCCTTTGCCTGCAAATAATACCAGGGTCCAACTGAAATGCACAGACCTAGGGAACAAGGGGTGCCTGGGGACACTCTTCAGTACTAAAATCTGAATCAGTGCCTAACACAGGTCTCCTTCAGCCAGGAGAGCTCCTCAGATTGGTACAGTCCTTTGCAGATCAGCAGGGCTGCTCCTCATGCTTCCTTCTCTAGACACATTTCCCTTGCTGAATAAAAAGCTGCTCCAAGCTGAGGTTTTATGCCTTTTTTCATACACATCACTGATCTACTCATCTGTTAAAACTGTGAAGAAATAAATCGGCAGTGCTGAAGAATTCTCTGCCTCAGATGGTAAAATTCATTGCATTACACAACTGCTTGATCCCCAGGTTATACATAGAGGACTGTACTAACTGGGTAATGAACAAGCCTCAACCATTATATCTTTTGCTGGCCGCCAGCAATGTGGGAAGCTAAGGCTTCAGAAGGTCTTATTGGATCTTGGGGCCCTGCTGTTGGCCTGAAACCCATCCTGCTCTTTCAAAAACATTAAATAGACTGGGACAGTCAGGCCAATTGATGCCAGAAGTCCACCTCATCCCACATCCTGTCTCCAGTCAGCACAGATGCTTAAGGAGAGAACGTAAGAACCAAGCAAATTCTGAGTGATTTTTCCCTATTGTGTACAGTGATTTTTCCTCCCAGCTTCCAGCTATCCACAGCTTTGAGACTTCCTAAAGAAAAGGCTGTATTTTAATACCTAACAGCCCTCCTTTGGGCTGTTCATTTCCTCATGCATTACTCTAATTGCACTTCTAATCTGCTTATGACTAAAGTAGGTAAAAGTAGTGTCTATCACTCCCCATTGCCCCGGAATCCCTTTGCCAGTTCTCCTGAGGTTTATAATGTCTCACTCTTTCCTGAGCAGTTGTTTTTCCTCTCTCCTCACCTTGCTGCATGCCAGGGCAACACCAAAGGCAGAAGTTGAGATCTCTTCTGTACAAACCCCTGAGCACATCAATTACTAGAGCTCAGAAAGGTTGCTCAATCACAGGGGCACTCGCATGCTTCAGCAAGGTTCAGTGTTTAAGCATAATACATATGACAACATTAGGTCAGCTCCATGTGGTCATACAAAAACCCTGTCTCCTGCAGCATGCCCCCTCCTCTGTGGTCAGTAACTGGTGTCTAGAAAGAAAATCAAAAGCAAAGTAAGAGTGTGGTGAGGTATCCTTACAGACACGCTGTAAGACTGTCACATTTGTCAATGTGTCAGCTCTAGTTAACCTTCAATCATACTCTAGAAGTATCTCCAATCCACTAAACACAGGGGGGAAATGGTAAAAGTGACTTTTTTCTCCAATAACAACAACAACAACAAAAAGTTGTATTTTTCCTAGCAGTTTAATTTCATATGAAAGAAAACAAAATTCTCTCTTGGGAACTTCCATCCATCACAAACCATCAGCTATTTCAGCATTTATGGGAAACTTTATGTACAGTGGAATTACTTCAGTATGCCCTTATCAGCCTCAGCTGCCAGCCCATCCAGTATCTGAAGCAGGGCAGCTGAGGGAGCCTTTTGATCACAGCAGCACACCAAGGCACAAAGTTACCGTGGGGTAAAGGATGACCTGAACTGCCTTAGCCTTGTCCAGATGCTGGGATGCACAAGACAGCAGCCCGCCTCAGCAGAAAAACAATGCCCCACACGTAGCAGAGGGATTTTTGTGCCAGGATTTGGCAACAGAAGGTTCTGGACTTTAAGCTAGCACAGCCCCTTTTCCTGCAAACCCAGCATGCAAAGGTGGGGTGACTCCACTCCCCGCAGCACAGAAACCCCATGGAAGCAATTCTCTGAAGGCAGCAGCAAGGGCAGTGGTGACTCAACACCAGGGAGCACCAGACAGGAGCCCACTGGCAAGCTGGGCTCTCAGGCAGGGTCACTGTGCTGCAGGCACAACCAGGTGAACCAGCCTCCCAGCAGTTCCCGGCCTGGTACTTAACAAAGAGGAGAAGTCAAGCCTTTGTTCCAGTGAGGAACCAACCATGAGAAAGAGGAACTGTGCATTGATCTCCTTCCTCTACTTTGTGCCAGTTGTGTGCATTCCCATGGTTGAAAATGCCTTGGCCTTATAACCCAACAGAAAGGTGGCATGGGAGGGCAAGCTGGTATGCCACCCCCAGCATGCCTGCTCCTCTCAGCTCCCAGAAAAACAAACACAATGGGGACAGTTTACCAACCATGGTAAACTGGAGAGCAAAGCTCCTCCTCTGCAGCAGTTTTGGAGCAGGACACTGGATCCATGGGAATGCCGGGAGGTCTAGATGCTGTTCCCCACTTGGCTAACACAATGGCACCAAAGGGTGGCAGGCCTCTGTGCCACAGCCATCCAGCTCCTGGGCATGAACAGCCTCAAACCCCGCTCACCTTGGCCCTGGCATGAGGGACAGGACCCAGAAAGGAGTGGCAAGACCTATGGTGCCAAAAGGGAACGGGCTCTGCTCTTCCAAAAATGCCCTCTGGCTCCCCCAGGACACATGTGCAAAAGATGCAGCAGGCAAAACACCCCAGCTGTGCTGTGCTCCCTGCCGCTCACCCCACCTTCAGCGCCAGGCACAGTGAGCCTGTCTGTGCCTCACAGGGCCACAGCAACATGCTGCTGTGTTGGCAGGGAGACAGAAAGGCATTGTACCCTTCCCACCCAGCCCAGCCCCCTGGGGTTGGGGCAGTGCAGGGAAAAGGCTGTATTTTTGGGGCAGAGGCCTTTTACTGGGACACTGGGTATTGGCACAGTGCATGGTCAAGGGACTGCCCTCCAGCCTCCTCGAGCAGGCAGCAAAGGCAGACACATACACAGGTCAGAATTTATTTCCAAATACCTCATTTATATCATTCTCACATGAAATATTTTTTTTGGAATATAGCCTACACTTAGAAAACAGAAGAGTTTTTTTATAAGGCACATCAGATTATAGACTACATAGAGACATCTCCCCCTCATTTACGCTTGTAAAATACTGGTAATTTAAAAAGTAAGATTTCTAAAACCTAGACCCTGTGTAGCCCCATGTAGAGCAGTATCCATAGAGTTATTAGACCTCAGTTTACACACACCTAGTAAATGGCTATAACAAGTCGTATATAAATCATATCTTCAGAAATAGTCACAGCTGGCTACATTCAAAAGTAATGCTACTCCAGTCTATGAAACAGGCTGCTTATAAAGTATAACCTACTGCTTCCAGTTCAGCATGATACCAAGCAGTATGATCTTGCAGAGGAAATTTTGTTATTTTTGTAAATGGAAGCTGCTCAGATTCAAGCCTGTCTCCTCAAACTCACATTTTTGAGTGACTGAGAGTGTTTTTTACACACAAGCATAGCACCCAGGAGACATCTAGCTTTGTTTTTCTCCAAGATGTCGGCATGACTGCATATCTCAAATCCTGTCAAAGCATTTGAGTAAGAAATATAAAGGCTCAGATGTTAACTTCAGGACCAGTAAACATTAAACCATTACCAACCAAATGCAACCAAGTCAAATGCATCCAGCTTCTGTGCTATGGAAACTGTTTTTCCAGGCTCTTCCTGTGCAGAAGCCAACATATTTTTATTGAATTAGGCCCTAGGTAAAGATTTCCATCCCATTTTCAAGTTTTCAGTGATGGAACATTACCCATTCTGCACTCATTCCTTGGTAGAGAAGGAAAAAATACTGTCTGTGGAGCCTATGCCAATAGCCCAGAATCCATTTACATAGTGTCATTTTCCTTAATAGGCCAGGAGGTAAACTGTGGTCAGCTTTATCAACTCAAACGGCCTCCACAGTTCTTTATATCAGACATTGATTCATTTCTGATGAAAAAAGGTTCTGGCCCTCTGTCACTACAGTTTAGTTTAAGAATAAGGAAAAGGTCACTTCAAGGCTAGGGCCAAAGGGGGGAAAAAAGAAATATAATTTGATCTTGAACTATCTAGGGGAGGGAAAAAAGTAACTGTGGTCATAAAAAGGCAGACAGACAGCACAAACTAAATGTCCTCTGCAGAACAGGTTTAAATACTGATCCTTGCAGAGAGTCACATTATCATTCAGGTCTCTCGAACTCACTAGAACTGCAATTAGGCTTAGAGTTCAGTAGGAACCAGATTCAGTTAGAGAACAGGTCACACTCAGCTCTGTGTTGATCCTTCAGTTACACTTTAGGCACATTTCAATTAATCTGTTGGACTGATCTGGGAAAAAAAAAAAAGAATTATCAGTTACATTTTGGGGATGGCCTCAGACAATTTCACAACTATGAGCTTGGACAAGATTCAGCCACAAGTGACTGTTGCCTTTAGACGGGAAACATTAACTTGGTTGGAAACAGCATCGTGAAGGGGATGTAGCAGCCTCAGTTTCTAGAGTCCAGTTTGTTATAAATCTCAATCTGCCTGATTTGTTATTTGTTTAGGAGCCTTAAAAGGTAAAGTGGGGCATCCTTAAACTCTTGCCTGTAGACTTAGAACCAGATGCGGGTTTATATGGTGCTGCACAGGTATTTGTTACATCGCTTAGAAAAAAAAAATTAAAAACCCTCAACACAACAGTATTTACATTCCTTTGAGCTGAAATAGAGGAACTGTCATCATGTCTGCAAAAACACAGAGGAAATCGCCACTGCTGGAGGTAGCGAGTTAAAGCTTGGTCATGTTCTCAGGCTTCCACTCAGCTTCCTGGGAAAGGAGGACAGAAAGGACTTTCTCAAAGTCAGGGGGTAACAAGTGAGATGTCAGCTCCATAAGGGATTAGGTTCCCTCACCACAAGCTGAAGGTATAGTCATGACCTTTTTAACCATGGCATTTGCGTATAGATTACACCTCTTGCATACCCTTTTAAAAGTGATCCCTAAGAGCATTGGCTTGGGAAGACACAAAGAGAGCAGGAGTGGGGTTTTAAAGCTACAAATGTCAGTTAGGAGGCACAGTGTTATTTTTCCCTTTGATCATCCACGTACAGAGCTCTACATTTCCACCGTTGCTTGTGCGTTCCTCCTGCAAAGCCCTGGCAGTGAAGGCCTCTGTTGTGCTCCTCCCCATCATATACACCTTACAACAGAAGAAGCTGGATCCTTTGGACAAATCCTTCTACGCTCACAGACACATGGTGCTTTTTTTTCCTTAATGAGAAGTTCTGGTCACAAAGCCAGGTGCCAGACCTGATATATAGCAATTATTTAACTAAGAATCCTTCTGCAACCCTTGAAAGGGCAACCGAGTTATCCAGTAGCAACATATACACACACATACAGATCTACACTATACACTCAAGACGACACAAATTGAGATTTCAGCTAATATAGCCTCTATTGATTTCCTCAGAGCAGCACTCAGGTCCTCGCAACCCCTATACAAAACAGCAGTATTTTTTCCACCAGGATTTGGAAAGGTTTTTCATCTTGTCTGGAGTCCTACATTTGGATTTCTTTGGTTGCTGCTGGGTATCTGAGTACTGAATACCAGCCACGATGGCTGCATCAAAGACCTCCTTGAGGTTTTTCTGAGTCAAAGCAGAGCACTCGATGTAGGACGTGGCTTTTATTTCCTCAGCACAGAGCTTTGCAGCCTCCTCCGAGACTGGCTTTTCTTTGCATTTGTCCAGCTCGATGAGGACTTTGACATCCTCGCGGAGGTCTGACTGTGTCCCAACCAGGATAATGGGTGCCTTGGGGCAGTGGCAGCGAATTTCGGGAACCCACTTCTCGCTCACGTTCTGGAAGGAAGAAGGGCTCACCACGCTGAAGCACAGCAAGAAGATGTCCGTGTTGGTGTAGCACAGAGGCCTGAGCTTGTCGAATTCATCCTGCAGAGAACAAAAGTGTGTTAGCACACCACAGAAAGAGCAGCTCTAGCCTGACCTGAGCCTTGGTGAAGGTGAGGACCACCTGCCACTGCCATCTTGACAGGCACCCCAAAATGAGCACCCACACCACTCAGCAAGGTGTGACACAAGCAGAAGCCACCTGTACCCAGCCTGAGGTCTTGTGGCTGCCAGCCAGCAGGCACCCTGCCACCATCGGGCACACAGGACAAAGGTGGTGGCTTCCCCGCGTACCTGAGATTTTCCAACTACTGCTGCAGGTTATTTCAAGTGCTTAATATTTCCTTTGCTCTTTGTACACAGGCCCTCTGCCCTACTTCAGCAAGAAGCAAAGCTGTGGGAAGCGAGTTACAGCACACAAAGCCACAAACTGGAGAGGGAGAGAGCACTTTCTCCAGGCCCACCTCTTCTAGGGTGAGTCAGTGAGCGGCTCTGAGGAGGAGTACCTCAAAGCTGTTCTGCCGACAGACCCGGGCAAGGGCAAAGCAGATATGCAGCAGCATGTGTACCCTTCTGGGTACCTTTCCTGGAGTAGGCTTTTTAACTGCTAACTACTTAGCAACATCCTACAGGATATGGGAATAATTTCCCTGCCATTGTGCCCAGGGATTTAAATCTGATGGGAGCAATAATGACTTAGAATGCGCAGGCTTAACATGCCAATGGCAGAGAGTAAGAGTTTTACCTTTCCCTCCCACCCGTGCCACATCAAACAAACTGCACACAGGCCTCCCAGCACTACTCTCCTTGGTTGGGTTGGTTTTTTTTTTTTCTTTTAGTGCAAACTCCAGCAAAGCAAGGCCCTTTTTCAGCTTCAGGAAGCAGCCACAAGAAAGTCAAACACCTCATGGTAACAAAGGTATGCTGATCCTCAGGGAAAAATGCAGCTAGAAGCAAGGGTTAGTCCAGGCAGGCTGCTTTTATGTTGACAGCAGAATAAAACCAGGGTAACACTAGCAGCCTGAACAGGTAGGATTTGCCTCAGCAGCAGTGACATTTTAATTAAAATGGACCATGTTCTCAAATGGTTGGAATTGAAAATGCACGGAAACATAAAGTTGAATGTATCTCTCAGTTTACTGATGAATTGCAAGTTGCATGTTAATTTTTGAAATGTGAAATTTTGCTTTAAAGCCTCTGGAGGCCCAGGATATGCAGTTTAAAGCCTCAGAAAACTTGTTCTGCTCAAATGAATTTTTTGCAGCAGTATCTCTGAGAGAGACAGACGTTTATAAAACACCAGTCAAGAAAGTAAGATTCATTGGCTCTCTTGATGCTCAGATTAAGCCTCAGAGGAAACCAGGCTCTCACCACTCAGCTCAAGAAAAACCCCACATTCACTGACAGATGCTGCTCTGAACAACAGGGGTGTTTGCAGAAAGGCACCTTGCCATGTAATAGCCTCTCATTGCTACATGAGAAAACGAGAAACCTCAAAAGGGCTCAATTCAATGGGTTTGCAAGCAAACCCCAGATCTGAAGGGTTTTTACTAAGATGAAATAGTTCCCTTTATATTCGAAGTAGACTCCTGCCATTTCAATGGTAGGTACACGGCCTGCAGGGACTCTACACGTCTTTGGGCTAGTGATGCTGAAATAGAATTTCCCACTGCCTGGAGTGCTTTTTTTAGCTCCAGATTTCAGCAGCCATCTTCCAGCAGCAGTTTTATCAAAGTATCCAGCCAGGAATCTTTTACTCAGGACAATTTCTGTCAGTTTAGATAACCCCTTCACTCTAAAGGCAGTAACTTTACCCATTCCAGCTGCACTTGGGCAGCCAGAGCAAACATCTTAACCATTAAGAGCAGGTGGGGCAAGGGGTGACTTCTTCATCACTCCTGCAGCTTGCAGCTGCATTTCCACAGGTACTGCATGTCCACAGGCTGTTACCTGATGGCAATTTCACCTGCCATGCTCTGCATATGAACATGCACAGCCAAGACTATTGCAGTACCACCCCATCTCTTCAGTAGGACAGAAAATCATGGGACAGTTCTGCTGTTTGACTTCATATCACTACCTGCAGAAGACTGTAGGATTTCAGCTCTGATTTGTAGGGCACACAGCTGTCTACTACTGCACAGCCTTAAAAACCCCATTGCTAAGTAGGGCACACAGTTATTACTCATCTAAATAGGTTTGTATGTTAAGACCACTGAGATTTTTCAGCGTGGTTTTGATGAAGGCATAGACCTAGATCCACAAAGCTGCACAGGACCCTAACTCCCATTGCCTTCAAATGCAGTGAGGTAGCAAAATATTTTTTGGCTACTTTTGGTTATCTAGCCTAGACCCCGGGCATGCAGTGTTGCACATTGCTCAGGGTGGTACCAGCCTGGGTCTTCCAGAAAATCTGAGGCAGTAAGACATGGGCTCTTTTTATGTATGAGGCGAAGTAGGAGATGAGAGGCATCAGTCACCCTCATCTCTTTAGGTTGTAAATTACAGCAAACTTCAGCTTTGAGGCAGCAGCACTTTCTAAACGGGTGGCAATGCCAAATATGAAGCCTCCATGGACAACACCCAATAGTACTTTTTTCTCCCTCCAGCTTCTGTCTCTTCAAAAACACAGTCTCTATCTCTGGACACCTACAGCTGTGGCTTTGCATGCGTGCATGCCAAACACCCTAATTCTTAAACCTGCAGTTATTTAGCAAAAATAAAGAGAGTGGCAACCCTCAAAGAGCAAACCAGGTGGCCACTGAATCCCCAATACGTTCAGCCTTTCTAGTCAGGCTAAACAGAGCAGCAGCCTGTGCCCAGCCCCTATATGGAGGCACAGTACATCCCCCCCCTTCAACACACAGGCAAAGCAGTGAGTTAAGCAGCAGTGAAAATGACAGCAGATAATAACATGATCAAACACTGGGAATACGTTCAAATCCATGAAGTCATTTGCAGGACTACTTTGCGCAACAGCAACAACTTCTCCCCTCCCGCTGTCACTTAAATCAAGTAAGTGGTTCCACTGACCTGACCAGCTGTGTCACAGAGCTGAAGTCTCACCGGCTTGCCATCGACAGACACAACAGCTTTTGGAGAGAAAAGAGGCAGGGGGGAAAACTATGGTGAATTCAACTTTATATGTTTTCCATTAAAGAAAAAAATTTTAAAAGAAGATTTATCATCCTTCAGCTCTTATAGCCTTTTCTTCTATTATTTTAGATTTAACAACTTAGCAGAGCTGGAAGAGAGTCTGTCCCTAACACAAGGGCGCACACAAGCCCTGCAAGGCTTTCCGATTCATTTTACTACAAGAGATGAGTTATATGCAGTGACGGCACAAGTCCTCCGCAGGCAGCGCGGTGAGCGAGCCCGGCGGTCTGGGATATTCTTCTGCTACAGAGCTTTAGCTTTATTTCCTCGTACACATTCAGCACGCCCAGGACACGAAAAGCCCCCGCTGAACCGCAGAGAAACCCCTGAACGTCCCCCTTTGTAAGGGCGAGGCAAGGCGAGTATTTAAACCTGCCCTTTGGGCGCTTCCGATGTCCCCGCAAGAGGTAAGCTTTCCACTGGAGGGTTCCAAATTAAAGTCCGGTTCTGGCAGCGCGGCGCGGCATGACACCCGCTGCCATCCTGGCTCCGTGACACCGGAGACCGGCCGGTGCTGCCGGCTGCGATGACAGCCTGACAAGCTCGGTTCTGCTTCCTAGAGTCCTGCTCCCCATAAATACATAATGAAATCACCGAACCTGGACACCGCGCCCCCTTCGCGCAGCCCAGCCACGGCNCGCGCAGTCCAGCCACGGCCCTGGGAGCGGCACGGGCGAGACGCGCCGCTCCCCAGGATAGCAGAACCCTCTCCCGTCGTCCCGGTGCCGGCGGCCGCCCCGGCGACTTACCGGAGAAGTTGTCGAAGGCGGTGGGGATGTATTCGGTGGGGTATCCGTTCGTGGTGTAGCTCACCACCAGGCTGGTCTTCCCCACCGCGCCGTCCCCCACTAGAACGCACTTGATGCTGCGCCGCGGCTCGGACCCCGCTCCGGCCCCGGCTCCGGCCACGGTCCCGGACCCCGCCGCCCGGCAGCGGCCG